>CM029385.1:4806174-5031174 GCA_017165825.1 Hepsetus odoe
TATATATATATATATATATATATATATATATATATATATTACTTTTTTAAGTGATTTTATGGCAAATTGTACACAAACATTTCAGACACAGTTAACTCGTTACTGTTTTTGGTAAATATGAGGAAGAATGAAGAACATTCATAACATTTGATATTATTATGCCATCTGCTTCATGCAAAAAATATAAAAATTTATTAGAAAGGCAAGTTTAGGTTTTTGTAATTTCCTTATTGTTTTAATATGTCATATATAGTCTTCTACTTACTGGAAGTAATAACAAGATTATGATTTTTTAATTATTTTGTTATAATTTCTCATAAGCAACTGGTGATTAAATATGTCCCAGAAATAAAAGATAAACATCCTTTCATAGAACAGACAAAAACTAGAGTCCTGTTATGAATAAATATAATTGAAGATATAATACATAACATGTAAATAAATTTGAATATAACTGCTTTAAAATAAAGAAATATTAATTACAATAATAATAATAATAATAATAATAATGAAGAGCTAGGATAGGCTCTATCACCATCCACAACTTTAATCAGCTTTAGTAGTTTAATAAACATTATTATTATTATTATTACTATTATTATCGTTGCTGTTGTTGTTAACATTGTAATAATAATAATAACAATAATAATAATAATGTGTTGCGATTGGAGCGCCCCCTGTCGGAGCGGAGGGACCAAATGGCGCGTCGCTGTGGTCACGTGGTCGACTCTCCCCTGAGGGGGTTTCCGGCGGTGTTTCCTGTGTTTGTAAACTGGAGAGAAGCTGCAGAAGCGCTACAGACAGAGGCACAGAGAAAGAGGGAGAGAAAGAGGGAGAAGAGAGGAGGTAAAGCGAGCCAGACGCTCTTTCTAAACCCTGTAGAGAACGTTTTATGCGCTCCGAGCCATCGGAGAGCTGGTTAATGCAGTGCTGTGATCACTCAGAGGATGGGAACGGGGGTTAGCTTAGCATCAGGCTAACGAGCTCCTTACTTTCTCCTGAACGGCGGACACACACACACACACACACACACACACACACACACACACACACACACACACACACACACACACACACTCCTGTTCCCCAACTTACACAGACACGCACTCCCGTTCTTCACCTCACACACACACACACACACACACACACACACTCCTGTTGTCTACCTCACACATACACACACACGCACGCACGCACACACACACACTCCTGCTCTCCATCTCTCTCTCCCACACACACACACACACACTCCTGTTCTCACCGCACTGGAGCACAACAATGAGACTAAAACACCTCAGAGTTTGTGCAGGGAGGGCTGGGCGATGTGAAGACATTTTCTGAAGGTTTCAGGTGATGTTTACCTCTCAGAGAATGTCAGTTAACTCAGTCTTCCTTCGCATAATCTCCCACAAACCTGGCATAGCTTTTCTAATTTAATCTCACGTCTGCAGAACAGCAACGTGCTGTGTTTATTTATGTATTAAAATACAGATGCTTCCAGTCAGTGATGTGTTTTGCAATCACCACATCCTGGATGCCATGTGTAAAGTATACAGTAGAATCTACATATTTATGGGAGTTATAATTGATTATTATTGTCATTCTCTATCAAATATGTTGCAGATCAGCAAAATCACATGTAACATTTTACATGCAACATCACTTCCTTTAAACTGCTCTAAAAGTTTGACCCTTTAGAACAAAGTCAGGGCCTGTATTGCTGTGCCTGCTGTTCCGAACAGTTTCAAGGAAAACATCCAGTGTTTTAATGTTGATATCACACTTTAACAAGCCCTGTCCCACTGCCATCTTCACCCATATGCATTTCATTGCTCTCTAGCTTTCCCTCTCATACGGTTCCCTCCACTGAGTCATGCTTCATCTGATCACTTTCGCTTTTTACGTGGCTGCGGTGTTGAATGGCTCACTTTCTTCATGGCTGCTTAAATGCTATTAATAGGGCTACTGTCTTTGACACCAGGTCCCAAATGTATCAGGCATGTCTGTGATATTAATGTTTTTTGAAGCAGAGGTATCCCTGAACACTGATAGCTCAAATCCTTAGGCCTAAGTGAAAGGGCTCTGCATATGAGGGACCATGGGAGAAAGAAAGCCTGATCTGATTCTAGCATGTAAAGGTTTTGATTTGTGTTCTGAAGCTGATCTTCTGGGGCCTTCCTTAAACCAGTATGGGTGGATGTTTTCTTGGCCTGACAACCCCCTCTGTTTTTAGGCTTGCATACCTGATGATTGTGGCTTGTGTGGTATCTGTTCATTCTCTCTGCCCAGTGCGAAGCTCTCTGTCCCCCAACACACGCACACACTCCCATCACTGCGATGTCACAACTTTCCAGCAGCTCAGTCCGAGAGCACATGAAATGGGTCAGTGTTTTTCCCCTTATTTGCATTTTCAAAGTTTTTTTTTTGTTTGTTTTTTTTTTGGTCACAACATGCTTCCACCGTGTGTCCTGTGGTGCCATAATCTGCTTCAAATTAGCCTCCTCTCCTAATCTTTTTGTGACCCCTGCGTACATTCTCATGTACTTATGCCTTAGCCTGACTCCTAAACGCGAGTTAATAAAGAGTCATTTACTAAATTGGAAAATAGTTCCGTCTAATCTGACAGATCAATGTTAGCAGTGGTCAGAAAAAAGAACAATAAGGAAATTAGGAAATGAGCAATGAAATCACTTTTTTATGCTCGGTTTGTGTGTTTTTTTTGTAAATGTGTGTGCGCAGGCTGGGTTGCTGGGCTGTGAGGCAGTGCTCTCCAGTATGGCTCTGATGCAGGCCAATTCCACACCCAGCCATAAAAAGATGGCCGCTCCTCTGGGCCAGGGTCAGAGAGACAACCACAGCCACAGTCATGGGCATGGGCACAGCCAGAACCAAAACCACAATCAGAACCACAACCAGGACCCCCACAGCCACCACAGCCACATGGTCTTGCCCTCTGGAGTCAGCTGCCCTCCAATGGTAAGCAGGGCAGGAAATCATAACAGAATTGTGGGAAGATTTTATGGAATACACCCATTAAAAAAAAAGGACATCAGCTGTGTGGACATTGAGGTAGTATGGCTGTATGGGCACCAATGAAAGTTACCAATGCAAATCACAATAAACATAAGGGCTATTTTGAAGAAACAATACATTTCCTGTCCAATGAGCTCAACACACAATGATTATTAAATACACTGCTCAGTAGAAAAATATTACTCATTTTATCCTCCAACAACTAGTTGTTGTAATTATGATGGAATATCTTAACTTATCTATCTTAGAACTTAATAATGTCATAAAAACTGCATTTTGTTGCAGTTATATTAAGATAGATAAGATATATATTAACGTGATAGTGACAGTTAACATATTTTCATTATTTTTATCTTCAAGATTTATGTGCTTATGTTAAAAGGATGCAAGGTTATTAAATCCTCATGATATTGTGCTGTAATAAAGGTGAAAATGTGAAAATCTGAATCAAAGAAAGATAAAAATACCCTTCATTTTTTTTTGCTTGCAGCTCATCAGTAAGGATGGAGAGTTCCACTCTTCCAGGCTGCTGGAGGAGAAGGACATGCAGTCCAGCCAGAACCTGCAGCCAAAGAAGAAAAACAGAAAGACAGGAACACCTTCCAAAGTGAGAGAAAAAGCTCAGGCAAGTAACCAGGCTGACTGCCCGTTTGCATGTGGCTTTGCCCAAAAAACTCTGATTTCAAACGACTTTCTTAAAAGTAAAATTTCTTCTTTTGCTTTTTGTGCATCGTGCACAGGTGGAGATGCCCGACCCCAACGATGACAGTTCCCTCAACTCCCAAGTTCAGAAGAATTTCATTTGTGAGCACTGCTATGGAGCTTTCAGGAGCAGTTATCACCTGAAACGGCACATTCTCACCCATACAGGTATGTTTTTGAAACATTACAGGCCAGTTCCATCTTGCACCTTATAAAAGCAGACGCGGTAAAAGCCTAATTTTATTTTATTTATTTATTTTTGAGTGCAAGCTTTGCCATCCGTGTTAGGGGAGCATCGCTAAAATTACTGAAAATGTCACAAAACCATGACCTGAGACTTTATCTTGCATTCTTATGGTTGTTTTTTTGGTATGGGTTATTTATCCAAAATGTCAGTTGCTGTCTAACTGGACAGATTAGGCTAGCAGAACAGACGGTTACATTTAGAATTAGCTCATGGAAACGTAGTTATCTAGTTAAAGGGAACGTTCATTTTCAGTCTGAAAACAGCTGCTTTTTGGAAAGAGGTTAGCTTGCAAATATTATCCACTCACTGTGACAAAGGTTTTCTCGTCCTTTTTTTTCCCCCAGGCTACCCTTTCACCCTTTCACCCTTTCATCCTTTCATCCTTTCCCACTCAAAATGCACACAGCTGTCTTGACTTCTTTAAACTCTCATCCTGACAACAGTGTAAGGGGATTCCCCACAAGATAGATGCAGACATTGCACAAGTGGAGCTCTGACACAGACGTCACTGTTTCTAGTGACTGAAATGCTGTGGCAGGTGCTGTTTAGGGTTAAAGTACTAATAACTTAGCATTTGTTCTCTTAAGTCAGGTTTTACTTTGTTGAAAGGTGAGCTCAATATTTGTTTGCATGGAAAAGGGGGGAAACATTCTTGACCAAGCTGAAGTTCAATGAGTTTTGGCCCTCTCTGTGACATTCACATGACTGAAAACTGAATTGCAAATGTTTTTCTTTGGAAATAATATAAACAGTGTGTTATCTTGAAGTAGCTGAGTTCACTAATTAGTACCTTTGTAGATTTAGCTTAGTTAAGCCTAGAATCATGATCATGGTTCTTTTGTTCAATAATCTGAGTAAAATCACAAGCAAAGCTACTTGCCTGATTGTAGAAATGAGTGTTGTGTGTGTTCGTAGGAGAGAAGCCATTCGGGTGTGATGTGTGCGACATGCGGTTTATTCAGCGCTATCACCTGGAGAGGCACAAGCGTGTACACAGTGGAGAGAAGCCTTATCAGTGTGACCGCTGTCAACAGGTCAGAAAAACATACATACACACACAACTTTCCTGACATACACTGGGAACGCTGGCTAAACCATCAAATAGTCAGAATTTCCAGTTCCAGTGGTTATTTCTCCTGTTCTGATCTTTGAGACTTGAAACAGTTCAGCCCTGGAGCAGAATTGATACTTCTGTGAGCATGTATACTTCATGTTAAACATGACAAAACAAAAGAAATTAGTTTTTTAATCATAGTTTAACATTTTTTTAAAACAAATTAGTGAAAACAATTGCCACATTAGACCTAATTTGAGCTAGAACTGATTATGCCTTTTTTAGAAAACCAAAAGCTTCTTGTGACTGGAGGTCGTTCTTTTACATCGTTTTGGGGAAAAAAAGGTCCCACTTGTTTTACAGTGTTGTTTTAATCCAGCCATGTTGTAGAGTCGTCTTTCTTGATTAGCCAAATGAACCCGAAAATTTCATTGCAAGGAAAGGAGCAAAGCATCATCACACTACTAACACCGTGCTGGACAGCTGGTAGGATTTTCTTACTATCGAAAGAGGTTTTAGCTTTATACCAAACAAAAAGGACCACTTGACCCTCCGTCCATAAAACTTTATTTCAGAAGCCCAGGGGGTCACTGGGGTGTTTTTTGGGCAAATGCGAGATGAGCCAACTTTCTTTCTCTTCAGGAATTTCAACAGATTGACTTTCTGTCAGGTATAGAAATGATCTTGAAACCTACAGTGCGGTTTGCTTATGCTGTTTTACCATAAAGTAATTTTTGTTTATTGCAGAAATCAGGAGGAAGGGAATTTTTTTTGTTTTCCCATGATGCTTCATTACAGTTATTAACGTGGTTATTGATCCATAATACACCTTGGGGCCCAATGATAATCGTTATGAAGTTTGGTATCCTCAGGGGTATTCTATCCTGCACTATCTGCCCCATTTCAGTCTCTGAGCAGGGAGCTTAACCCCAGTGAAACTCCAGTGAAGCTCCAGTGAAACTCTCTCTGTCAATAAGCAATGTATGCTGCTCTGGAAAAGAAGTGCCGTAAACATAACTTTAAAGGCTCTCTAAAGATTTCTCTCGTAGTAACCCCACATAACTAGTGTTTCTCTTGCTCTGGTTCTTTTTTTGTTTTTCGCACACCTGCCATCTCTCTGCCGCCCCAGAACTTCTCCAGAACGGATAGGCTTTTGCGGCACCGGCGGCTTTGTGCTGTGGGCGTCGCTAAGGAGGAGAACCAGTCGTGCTGCGAGGGCCGCTCATATTCACAGGACACCCCCCAGCACACAGCGTCCTGGAGCCCCCTACAGGCCAACAGCAGCAACAGTCGTCTGGCTGTGTGATTGCTTCGAGTACCCATGGACCCTTCTGGTCAGCCAGCTCAGTGGGAGCGGAGTGGACTTAAAGCAGCCACCTGGGGGCGCTCTACTGTGCCAGACTGATCTTGAAACCTCTGGCAAAGTCTCCGTCTCCAGCCTCGCTCCAACCAGGTCAAAATTGAGCCACAGACTGTGGTAGTCTTTTTTTATTTTTTTTTTTTTATTTTTTTTTTTTTTAAATCTTTGTACTAATTTGACTTGGGGGGAGAGAATCTGATTGTGTTGATATGTTAAAGTAGTTGGTACTGACCCTGGCAGGGTCGGAGTAGTTTGTTAAACCGCACAGGCAATAATGAGTTCAGTTAGCAAGTAGAGTTGGGGTTAGTACTACTTCCTCTGATAGTTCCAAGACGGGATGGGTTGACATGCACACAGGCCGGTTAAATGTGTTGTATTGCTATAGGGATGTCTCAAATGATCTCTGTGAACCGCTTCTGGGGCTGCAGCCATCATCACATGTGGCCTTGATATTGTTTAGAAATCTGGCACACGTCTACAGGCAGGAGAAGTAGCGGTTGCAAGAGGTGCTAACCGATGTAAAACCTACTAATACAGCAACGGAACGTTTTCTGTCCATCCAGTTCATTTGAATGAGTCTAAATACAAACAGTTTGGGGTGCTAGGCTCCTATAGAGTAGTTGGAGTTTTCCAGCAGTTGCAGATGACCGATCCCTTATGGGTTTTACAGCTTTCACTAGTCCATAATCCACAGATTGATATAAATGCTGTCAGAAAAGGAAACAAACAAAAAACCCGACTCAGATAGTGCTGATATTTCATTTGAACTCAGTTCCATCTCGTAAAATGCGATACACATTGGAACAGAACGTCCATAAATTGAAGAGGATCGTGAATTACATTTCTCTGTTTTTAATCTGTAACTGCTCCCGAACTGGTTCTTGGGTTACCACTTGTCAAGTCAAATCCAGTGTAGAAACGGGACACTTGGTGACTGGATCGGGTTTTAACTTGGTAATCCGCATCTTAAGAACCACCACCTATTGGACGTGAAAACACTGGAACGATTGGGGCCAAACTTGGGGCAAATTTCGGAAAACTTCCTGCCCTGTAAGTCATCCTTTTAACTGAACCAGTTACGGACTATGAATTTTGAACACAGACTACATGCAGTTTTCATCTGCTGAATTTTAAGTTATTTTATATATTGTTTATTTTTTACATTTTCTGTAGGTATAGTTCACCTGCTGCAGGTGTTTAAACTGATAGTCTCAGCATCCCCATCCCCCTTTGTAATAAGTAGGCTTGCATGACGTTCGGTTCCTCCAAATGTATATTGTACTGTGATTGTTAAAAGAAAGACGAAAAAGTATTTTTTGAGACCATTCTTAATTTTTTTTGTATTTTTTATCATGTTCAAACATGCACACTAAACTCTTTCGTACCCAGCTAGACATCTTGTAGTGAATGGAAATCTAGGGCCTCAAACACCAATAAATTAATTTCTTTTTCAAGAAACATTTCCCTTTTTGCTTCTCTCTTTTGTTGCGCGGCACTCAAAGGTCAATTGAAATATTGTGTGCGTGTTGTTCCGTGTCCTGCCAGCAGGTGGCACTACAGGCCTGTTTCTTGTGGCAGCCTGATTGAATCAAAAGTACTGTCTGCAAATGTGTGGCTTTTTAACCTCTAAAAAGGGTGTCATGAGTTTGCAATGATTTGTTGGCTATTACCAGGTTTACGGCACGTCCAGCTGACCCGCCGCGGTGGCCGTGAGAAACATCTTGGGGTCCAGCGTTGTTCATAATGACGAAAGGGTAATGAGGTTATTTCAAGGCTGTGCGAGTCAAAGGAGGGCACTGCACTTCTTAGTGAAGTCATGTCTCCATCTCCAAGCCTCTGACCAAGCTTGAGTGAATAAATGGGCAATGTGGCAAGCATAACATCTTATTTCACAATACTTGTCACAATATTTAGCTTTTAGGAGGTTTGTGCACATGCAAAACATGCTCTCACATTTGAAACCAGCGGTGGACCAACGTGAATGTGATGTTTTTCTTTGTTTAACTCACCATTTGCAAAAATAAAGACCAGTATGAGGCCAGACTGGATCTTCAAATACAGGGGTGTCCAGTCTTCTCTATAAAGAGCAGGCGTGGCTGCTGGTTTTTTATTCTAAACGGAGAGGATCTCACCTTATTCTACCTGTCTAATCAAAAGGTCCCAATCTTTTCTCTCCAACAAAAGCTGCTTTGTTGCAGTTGCATCAGGTCTCAATTTAACAAAGCATTTGATTATTTTGGTCCACTTGTGTTACTTAGACCGTCCAGGAAAAAGCGAATCTGGAGGGAACATTCTAGTCTTGAAACAAACACAGCCTTAGGTTGTTGTGTTGGTCAGATGGATAGAAGTCATAACTACAGCTGTTCTTTAAAAAAATAATAAGCTTTTTGTTTGGGATTTTAAGCATGAATAAAACACTCATGTTAATTAACATAAAAATACAAATATATAGGAAGTAGAGGTTTAATGTTTGTAAAAATCTCCCCAAGGTACCCAGTTTTATTAGTAGTCCTGATACAATGCCTGGTTTAGTTCATCAATTTGGTTAATTTATGATTTCTAATAAATTATAAGTTAAAATTCCATGACGCCAATAGTTTAAGTAGGAAAAGGTACAAATATATGATTCTGTTCAAAAAAGTTTTCATACTGGAAACCCTGCTCTAAAGGTACCGATGCACCCAGGCGAGTACGTTCATTATCATTTTTCTTTTGATCACATGGTTATATTGTTATCAGAGTACTTTTTTTTTTTTTACTATTATCTTTATATAAGAAAGGTCTGATTTCCTGGACCTGAGCTAAACCTAGTCTTGGATTAAGTATCAGTGAAATACAACTGAACTTTAATCTATTGTCCTACTGAAGCATCAGCCCTGATCAGATTTTCTAAAAGCTGGTATTAGTCAGACACTGGACTGGGTGCACATGTTAGAGAGGACTATGGACGGTTCCAGTATTGGTCACACTAGTCACTCTGATTTACAGCGTGTGTGGACAGAGGGCATTTACTGCAGTCTCTCCTTAATGATGAACACAGAGATGGGTTTGAGAGAACGGGAGGGGGGTGTTGGGGAGAGCAGTCCTAGACCAATCACCTAATGCTGGAATGTCTTAATTCCAGTGCCGCAGAGAGCCAACCACAGCGCTGCACAATTTTATGTCGGACTGGAGACTACATTACTGATAAAACCGATCAGCTGATTGTATTCTGTCAGTAACTGGACCAGCTGACCTGCTCGGGGAGATGTATCAGACACCCGTGGCACTCATTATGGGAAGTCAACGTCCCACGTCAGGAACCTGACTGTCCCATAGAGCTTAATTCCATCACAGCTAGTCCCACTATTCAACCCAATTATTTAACTTGCTGAAATCACAGTATATTTAGTGATGATGAGAATTTTGTAAAGACTTCAAATGCAGTGATGGCTCAGTCCACAGCTGCTACGGACAAATAAATATTTGAGTAGAAAATTAAGTGTCAAGCATAACTTTAAGTACGGAGTTCCCTTCAGAAATGCAGTTGTTCTTTTTTTAGTGTACACTTTATCAGACAGAAGTTAGATATCAGAACTTAATAACACATTAATAACATTTATTATTACATTTATGAACAGCTTGGGCCAGAAATCAGATGTGGCACCCATGTTTGTATAATGAAAAAATAGCTTATAGAGATTCATTTCTATAGATTTTTCTCACATATTACATGACTGTAGGTAGACCTTGATAAAAGATGTGAATAAAGACAAACTCGAGCATTGCTTGCACCCTTTTTTCAATGAAAACATTTAATTAGATACCAATAAAAAATATATCTGAAGACTTAAACTCCAATCTGCTGGTGGTGTGGCCACTATGAGGCTTGCTATGAGTTAACTACTAGGCTTAGATGCTACTATTTAACTTCTCGATCTGATATTGGGTTATTATATTGAATAGGTATCTGCGTTTTTGTGCGAGGATTGGCGCCGATATGGATATTTAATATCGATTGGTGCTTATGCGTAAATCATGTAGGCACTTTTGAAATGATTTGGGTCTAAAATCAGCAAAGCCATCCATTAAACAAACCCCTGGAACCACAGGAAGGAACAAAATGTCAAAGACTGAAGTGGAACGGAGCTACAAAATAGCCTTCTTTCTCTAACGTTTGAGTTAAAGAGCTATTTGAAAATTGTCAAATTGCACTTCATCGCAGGGATATGAGTAAATATAATAGGACGGTAAATCTCTTCTTTTCACATCTGCGGCAGACGGATCGCGCGCACCAGCCCGTCACGCTCATGCCAGTGCTCGCTCTCGTCTCTGCATTTCATTAGTGCTGATTTTCAAATGCTGCAATTAAAATTTCACTCGCGTCTCGCCAGAGCATTAACGCGGGCCTGCTGCAAAATGACGAGCATGAAATATTGATAAAGCGCCTCGTTTTCATTATGAAACCTCCAGGCTAAAGCGTGACAGTAATGAGAAGCGGTCGGTGAGGAAGCCTGGGTTCGAAATGTGCCCCTTTGTTCTTCATATCCTAGCTCACTGTCCACTTCACCTCATTGACCTTAGAGGTCATCCTACCTTACAGGTCCAGTTTACGGGTGTGCCGCTCAAAATTACACCCTGCATCTGGTACCATGCTGTTTTCAGCCACCCTTCACCCCAATTTGCTGGGCACTTTCTCACCACCACTTTTATTCATTGTAGACTGACCCTGACAAGATGTTGGCATTGTGCTGGTAAGGCTGCCTGAAGTGCTGTGAACAACAGCTGGGTCCACCATCACCCAATGAAATCCTAATGGATGACTAAACAAATGTATGGAAAAAGACAGGTTATTCTCCAGCTGTCCTCTTTTTTATTCTGTCTAATAAAGTGGCCAGGGAGTATATATGTGGCTCCACAAAAATGAGCTATTGGAGTAATTACAGGGGAACCCACATTCAGTAAGAAAGGATTAGAAAGTCTTGCTGTGTGTCATGAATAAAGATTTTTTTCAGTATGAGTCAAATTAATCAAAGTCGTAAACCTATGGGCTGTCCGCAGATTTGCCCAGGCCAAAAAAAGAGTTTTAGAGGCTGGTGCAGGCAAATATTTAAGGACTTATAATCGTTATTTAAATAAGAGTATTAGGGTAAAGCCTTGATCTCTTAGTTTCTCTTACTCAAATGTTGGGGCAACGCCTTTCAGCAAATTTCCTGCATAGATATACTCTCACTAATACTAACAGCAGTAAGAGTTGCAGGATTAGTAGGAGTAATAGAAGTAGAAGCGTAAGTAGTAACAATAACACTAGTAGTAACCATAGTAGCAGCTGTAGTAGAAGAAGTTGTAGGATTATCGGTAGAAGTAGAAGCAGTAGTAGCACTACTGGTAGCAGTATCATTAGTTTTAGTTATAGCCGTTGTACAAGTTGTAGTAGCTGCAGGAGTTGTTGTAATAGTAGCATCAGTAAGAGTATTAGCAGTTGTAGCAGCAGTTAGAGTGGAAGTAAGATTAGTAGCAGTAGGAATACAAGTTGGAGAAGTAGTTGCAGTAGTAAGTGAAAGAAAGAAAGTGAAAACCCTTGTCATTGCGAGGTCACAGCACAGTGAACCACAACGAAATTGGACCTCTGCTTTTAACCCATGCAAACACCGTGCAGCTATTGAAAGCGCCCAGGGAGCAGTGACGGGGACGGTACCTCAGGGCAACCTACTGGTGAGGGAATCGAACCCATAATCTTCCAATGCAGGGGCAACTCCCTAACCACTAGGCCACCGCTCCCCCTGTAGTAGTACTAGTAGCATCAGCGCTAGAAGTAGGAGGAGTGGAAGTAGGAATACTAGCAGTAATCGTAGTAGTTGGAAGACAAGAAGAAATAGCAATAGCAGTGGTAGCATTAGAGCCAGAAGTAAGAAGAGCATAAGTGGTAGTAAGAATAGAAGGAGGGGTATCAGCAGTAATCGCAATAGGTGGATGAGAAGAAGTAGTAGTAGCGTTAGCAGTAGTAGTAAGAGGAGTAGAAATAATACTACAACTAGTAGTAGTAGCATTAGCAATAGTAGCAAGAATAGAAGGAGGAGTAACAGCAGTGTGGTAAAAGGAGGAGGAGGAATAGAAGACGTATTAGGAACAGAAGTAGTAGTAGAACGAGGATAGGAGAACTAGTGATAGCAGAAGTAGTACTGCTAGTAGTGAAATAAGCAGCAGAAGGAGGAGGAATACAAGTAGCAGCTGTAGTAGTAGTAGCAGTAGAGGTAGCAGTCGTACTACAAGCAAGACAAACAAACAAAACAAAATGGATCGCTGATTCATTTCCCATCACTCATTAACCATTATGTTAATTTTACCAACATGTAAAATGTATATATAAAGTATAATAGTGATCAGGATACTCTCTAAATGGCATTCTGCTACTATCCCATTAGCATACCCTGAATGTTACCTTTTTATTAGCTCACTGAATATAAACCATTAAATATAGAACTGCTTTTTGCTAAGATGAGCAGTGTGGTTTGACATTGAAATAGATTAATAATGCTTCATTATTGATCAACTCAAGTAAAGTACTACATTAAATCTCAAAGAAACATTAGAAGGGAACTTGGGGAATGAGAAGAGAAATCACTGGAGTTTTGTTACTTTCCATCTATGCATACATTAAACAGAACTGACACCAACGATGGGGTGAACTACATCTGGTGGTTAATTTAGGTGCTTGTGATTTAATTTTTTTCCCAATGCTCAATTGCGTCATTCATTCTGATGAAGCGCACAAGATAATGACGGGATGCCCAAAGTAAGATTAATTATCCAGTCCCAGTTCTCTCATGTACTGGAAGAGCCCCTGTCACCAGCACCACGTGAGACTCTCTGGGGATTAAAGACATATCCTGCAAACTCCTCACCAACTTATCAGAAGAATTCATACATATTCATGCACACTTTAACACAATCCAGTTTGCAGCTACACAGTTTCACCACTTTAGGGACCCACAAACTGCAAAAACAATATTTTAAAATAGTTTAAAATTGACATTTATAGCATTAAGAAGATGCTCTTATCCAGAGTAACTCCCGTTTCCGAATTATTTGAGATTAAAGGCTACAACCCTCACAAGTAATGAAAGAAATCCCTACATACATTTTTAAAAATACATTTTCCTGCATCTAAAAATTTTTCTGCAATCAATGATCCCAGTATTTCTGCTAGTCGCAAAGCAATTTTTTTTTTTAAAGGAAATTGTTTTCAATACTAAATGCCATTTCATTGACTAGATTTGATATTACACTCCAAATAAAATGTGAAAGAATGAGCTACCATAGTTACTGATGAAAGTCGTACAGTTGATGGAACTAACACTGCATAGCAAGGCAAAATTGTCAAATTTAGTTCAACACATACTGAGTTCAATGATCAAAATCTAAATACGCGAAAGTTTTCTGTCTGATTTTTACAATGTTAACTCTGGTTTCGATCCATTTTGTGATACGTTGACCAGCCAAGGCTTCACTCTGTTGCTTTTGCACTGTAGAAAAGAGCCTAATGAACCATGAAATGATAGCTTTTAACCAAAATTAACATCATGTCTCAGCTGATCAGTTTCTGATTTTGAGATGAAACAATGTAAAACACTGTAAACAAATAAAAAAAGTGAAAAAGTGACTATTCTTGTCATTGTGAAACGCAGCACAGAGAAATTCAACCTCTGCGTTTCACCCATACACGCACGTGCAGCAGGGTGTATTGCAGCAGCTATTGAAAGCGCCCGGGGAGCAGTGACGGGGATGGTACCTTGCTAAAGGGTACCTCTGGGCAACCTACTGTTGAAGGAATCGAACCCACAATCTTCCACTCCGGGGTCAACTCCCTAACCACTAAGCCACCGCTGCCTCAAATTGCAGCTCTTCTTAGGCAGAAACTTAGTGTCAGCTGACCAGAGGCTCATTGATAAGATTTATTTAGCTCAAGAGCCATCTACATTCCAAGTGACAGGACGAATGCCCCGGCACCCTGCCAACAGCATAAAAATCACTTTCCGAAAGAGGCATTTAGCCTCGATGGATACATTAACAGGCACTGGCCCTGTGTCCCCCCCACATCAATCTGTGGCTCGTTGGGACGTCCTGCAGTCTTGCAGGCTTCTGCGCACACTGTCAGACACAGCAGGACACGCTCTCTCCTGAGGCCGAGATCAGGGGTTCGGGTGGCGTCTCCCAAAACGGCACTACACTCCTTTCTTGAGGGTCATGATCTCTGTCATGTATATTAGCCGAGAGGTCTCACGTTATATCGGCTGGCCCGCAAAAACATTCCACCATCCTCTGGGGAGAACACTCCAAGGGCACCCAGGCAAGGTCGAGACATTGTATTGGATGTTGGTGTAAAAGACCATCTAAGGCACGTTTGCTGTCTGAAATTCGCTTCTTTATTTGCACCAACAAGCAAACAACACCCCTAATCCCATGTTTAATGCTGTTGTCTTGGTGCTTAACTAGAACTACAGTCCCTTGGGTACCACCAGAAGTTATCATTGCCTTATTAGTATGTTTTTTGCACTTTTTTAGGATTTGTAAGTTCCAAAATGAGGAACTAGCTCTAATGTGCATCTCTCAACCTTGCAGTTTTATGATGATTTTTTTTTTTTATGTAGACAAAATGTCTAAAATAATGCACGAATACAAAGAATGTTCAGAATTTCACTCATTATATCGATGTTTTGGTGTTTATCTGTTTTTGGGATCTGAAAACACATCCCTGATGGTCATCAATCATTATTCAATCACGTTGGTTGGTGTTCTCAACTTTTTGGAACTAGATTAAGACAGTAGAGCATTCTACTCCAGCTTGAACACGGATTATAAACAGGCAGCTCTAAAACCAGTAATCTGTAATAGAGTCCAGACTGGTTACACACTAAACCAAGTAAACCACCAATCAAAAAGCTTTGGATTAGAATGTGAAGGTTTAGTAGGACCTCCTGAAACCAAGGCTCCTCTGTAGCAGTATGATTTTGGTAAAACTGCAGCTTTGAAACTGAGTGACTGTATTTCAGTGTCAATGATAAGGTATGTGTGAATATTGCTGCACATTTTTAAATATCAAGACTTATTCAACAGTTGATTATGATGGTTTGATCAGATTCTGCAAAGACCAAAGTGTTTTACATTCTAGACCTGTTTTTGGCTCTTAATAACCTTATAAAAATAACCGAGAAAAAAAAAATTCAATAGGATACAATTCAGCACAGAATTTTGTTAGATGATTCATAGACCAATGGGGAAAAATGAAACTCAGATTAATCAAACTAAGATAGCTAACTATCATGAGCCTGCCTATAACACTACTCGTTCTGCTCTTTTTGAGAAAGAAGTTGCTATTTTTTAAATCACATTTGATGCAATATTCTGGGCTCCTTTGCGTTACCATTTTCTCTTTATTTCGTTGAACTGACTTTAAAAAAGCAACTGAAAACTCAAGGTCTTAGCGCAGAAAACACGGCTATAATCTATTCTCATCTTTGGGTCCTTTCTGTGAACACAGCCGTGATGTTCTTTGTGATGACACTCTCCCTTTTGTGTTCTGTTGCTTAAATATCTACTTTTGGATTTCAGTTTAATTTACAAAATGAAGTTTCATTAAGAGTTTACTTTTCCCCAACACCCTTTCTAACACTTGTCCTCCAAACATATGTATTTCATGAAGTCATTTTTATTACGTGTCTTAATTAGTTTTTGTTCCAAATGATGCATTTTGTTTTCTTAATTGGTTCTGGTTTTAAATTATACACTGGACATTTTTGCTTGGATTTGTGTGTGTGTCATGGGCTTAACGAAGTTATTACCAAAGTACAATTTCAGGTCCCTAATTGTGAACTATATAAGCAGTTGTTTTTCATGGGGCTACACCCTATTGCTAATGAAACTAATGAAAGGAGCATTTAGACCTCCCCAACCCTCCATAAGCACGCGGTGGGCAGCAAGCTCGCATCCCTGTCCCTGCAGCGTTTCTATGAAGGTTTTCTTTTGTTCCAAAGAATGTTGCCCGGTGAGAGAGTGGCTACCCAATCTACCACCGACAGTGAGATACGGGGGCTGGCAAGCACGTCCTGAGCCCTAATGTCTCTCTCTAGACATTACGCAATTACTTTTGACAAGGGTGTCTTCTCATTTGTGTCATCTCACTTGGATTACTGTAGTTCACTATGTATGGGTCTTTGTCAGTCATCCTTGGCATGGATGCAGGAAGTTCAGAATATTCACTTTGCAGGGTGAAGAAGACAGATCATTTCATCCCTGTTTAAGCCTTCCTTCTTTCAAACTATTAAACTATTCTATTTAAGTCAGCTTAAGCTTTTTGCATATGTAAATACATTACTGTTATAATAGCATTGTTTTATGATGTGGTGATCAGTCAAGACTTATTCAGTGGAGCAAGCAGGGCAACGTAGGCTATAGGTAACAAAAGCATTTTTAAAGTCTAGTCCATTTTAATAGATAACAGCACATCCTAACGGTAGGATTTAGACAGGACAGGTGACTGTAGGCTTCCATTACTTCACTTTTTTATTACATTATTACATCTTCAGTAGCATTTCATACCGTTAAAAAGGGATTGTGAAGGGAAAACTATTTATTAATGGTTTTAGTTCTTAAATGGCTTCAAGGTAATGGATAAGTATTTATATCGAATTAAATCAATAGTGACTTATTGGTTGATGGCTATTGATTTTATTGATATTTATGTCAGCCTGATCACTTATTTTTAAGGTATTTATGACTTAATTACCATCATTAACACTTTATGAGGGTAGTTTTATTGTAAAGAGGTACCACAGCAACATTTGGGGTAAAGAAAAAAAAATGTTTTGCTTTTTTTTTTTATCTGATCCATCACTTTTAGTCTTGAGAGCATTTTGCATCAAGTCTCTCTGCTTTGCAAATACAACTGACTTAGGCTCCTTTCCTAAGGGGAAGGGTATTCTGTGAGTCTCTCACTCTCCTTCCCTCTCCTCTCCCTCTCAAACAGCAATTTTCCACATGAGCAGGCCAAGAGGAGAGCGAACGGAGGTGCACCCTGATTCGCAAGATCCGCATGGCCTGAGGATCCTTGGGCTTTTGACGGAGAGCGGCGGCCTTGCTATTTACCCTGAGGCATTTTCACGGGTCACGGCCGCAACAAGGGTTCACGTGGGCCGCTGACGAGCTCTGAGGGATTAGCTGTCAGCCTGATGCGCCTGATGGACAGATAAGAGCCGTGAGCAGGTAGGCTTCGCCAGGGCCCATCCAGACACTAGGCCAAAGTGACTTTGGCAGTTTGCCTCTGTTGATCAACTCCACAATATGCTGATTTATACGTGGCCGTTAGGAGCGCTTTGAAGAGATATGAGTCATATGCTACTCCACTGATCTTAGGGGCAGCACAAGGGCAGCAGGGATAAACGGTGCTTTAGGATCCATATTCATAAAGAATCCCACAGTAGGAGCACTAATCTAGGATCAGGGACTTCCTCTGTTTTATCTGTGAACCCAGTCCCATAAATAGCTCCTAGATCAGCACACTCTTAATGAATCCCAGGCCTGATTTGGAAGATATCCTTATAATGTCCTAAAAAAAGCCTCACTGCAGGTTTGTGAGCTTATCTTGGGTTCTTATTGAAGACATAGGAGATAAAGTACCAGATACAGAAACAAGATACCATGTTCATATCTGGTCCATTTGTTAATTGAAATGTTTTCTTTTTAACCATATAAATGGTCAGACATGAGCAATGTGTCTTTTGAATGTGGTAGGACTGTTTTCGGTTTTAAGCAGCTCATAAGTCAGAGACCGTTATTACTTTAGGAATAAGACCTACCTGGCAAAAGACCCCAACATGACTAATAAATGTAACAATTTGAAAAATCTGACGCACTTTAGGGGGAGGTATGGAGGGCACACGTTGCTGATCCTCTCGGAATATCTATGAGATATAAGGCCTGATAATAATGTCGCAGAAGAACCAAGGA
The DNA here is from genome assembly GCA_017165825.1 of Hepsetus odoe. Taxonomy (NCBI): domain Eukaryota; kingdom Metazoa; phylum Chordata; class Actinopteri; order Characiformes; family Hepsetidae; genus Hepsetus; species Hepsetus odoe. Next base: position 4,824,556 of record CM029385.1, read on the forward strand.
GGACAACTTTTGCTTATTTCTGGGGAATTTTCAAAGATGTTGTTCATGCCGCTCATCTTTCAGGCTGAATCGCAGTGCAGCGCACACTCAACCTCACCTCCTCGCACACACGCTCACACATACACAGATTGCGAGATAGAGTGAAGATTTATGTGACAGTCAACTAATTGCATGCTGCCATTTGTCTTCAGGAAGCATCACCTGATCCACACTTGGGCGGTTTAAAAATTAAACCGCAAGAAACACGCCTGCCGAATACAACAGCCATTTACTGCATATTCATCACGGCATGAACATGGCCTGAAGGTTTCAAATGTAGACGAAATATGCATCATATGAATTAAATAACAAAGGATACAAGTTAATGTTTACATTGAAAATATTTCTAATATCTTCCTCACTGTGAATGCATCCTGATCATCTTCTGGGGGCTGAGAATTAGCTAAAGTTTATGTTAAAGCAGAGTTAGAAATCATTTCAGGATTTCTTTGGCAGACTGTGCACGATTCTGTATATTTTCATATCTCCTCAACTGTTCTGTCTTGCTGATGGGAATACGTCCTGCTCATTTATAGGCATTCCTTCCCACCTTCCATTTTTATTGATTTTCTTTTTAATTCTGTCTTCTTAAATGCTAGTCCTTGCCTGTCGATTTCTTGTGAATTATTTTGGAAAGGCTATGCATGCTTAATTACAGTGATCTATAAAACACCCCTGGTCAAAGGACATGTTTTGTTGATTGATTTGATTGATTTTCCTATTATCAGCGAAGGAAGTGTTGAAGCAAAGAGTGCTGAATATTACTAGACATTAAAAAAATCTACACCGGACCACTTCAGGATATTAAAAATGGGTTTTGGATTGTCCTTCGTCATCCTCTGATGTAAATGTTATTAAAATAATAAACATGCTGTGCATGCCAGATGACACAGGAATATTTCTGAACTTGCACTGCAGGGTAGAAAAAGTTATTTGGCTGCAAGAAAGTGGCATCCACATGGGGTCTTTCTTGTCCAAACCTATGAACATACAACGTTTTTTATGCTTGACTGGCCTAAAGTAGTCCAAAAATAGTACATCCAGTACTAAAATTTCATCATATAATCTGAATGAGTTTTCAAAGCCAGAGTTAGGACTCAACAACAAAGATAAGTGCTTCAACTCTAATACACAGATTCCCATGCTGACCATGACTAAACTCAGATCTAGTCCTGGGGTGGCCTTGGCACTGTCCTGGCCCTGACTGAGGCTTTATGCTTAAGCACTGTCTCATTCATGGGATACGATCATCATTACCAGTCTACAAATTCATCATGTATAAACATTAGGACCCTACCAATGACAAATGGTGCTCACTATCTGCTGAAAATCATGTTTAGATTTCTCGATGACTTGTCCAAATAAACATGCAGTTTTGTATGTAATGTTTTCTTTTGGTGCAGGGTGTTGGAATGGGACATTATTTCAAGTAAGCGAACTGGATGTGAACACATTCCACAAAACTGCAGCAGTGGCCCTATGTGAGGGAAAATGACTTCGGCTTTAAATCATTCAACCATTCTTTCTTTTTCAGGCTCTCTCTCTCTCTCACTCTCACACAGTATCTCTCTCTCTCATTTCTGCTCTCATGACGTCAGAAATGTAGTGCACGCCCTGCACCTTCCCTCAGGGAGAAGCTTTTACGATTGAAACCTGACACCATTTCTGTGTCCCATAAGCAACAGAGCTGTAACTCACATCAAAGGCAGCCAGCATCAAATCACAGCGCAGCTGTAAATTTACCTGTCAGCTGTGAACCAATGGCAAGGTGGCATTAAATCAGCTCTGTCATGCTGGCGGCCAATGGCAGGGCGGCGGCGGTAAATCTGTCAGGCCGGGGGTCTGTTAACGGGCACCGGTGCAGACGGGGAATCCATGGGGAGGGGGTGCAGGGAAGAATGAGAGAATATGAGAGTGAGAGAGATAGAGAGAGAGAGAGAGAGATGGAAAAGCAAGAGAGAGAAAACATGGGGGAGGGTGGAGAAAGAAAGCTAGAGAAGGGTAGAGGAGAGACAAGGAAGGAAAGAAGGAAAGAAAGAAAGAATGAAAGAAAGAAAGAAAAAGGGATGAGATATGGGGATGAGAGAGAAAGAGAAATAGAAAAGAGCAAGAACAAGAGACTAAAGAGAGAGATGGAGATGGAGAGATTAATAAAGCAATAGTGAGAGAAAAATGGGGAAAGGTATGGAGCAAAAGAGAGAAGTATAAAGAGTGGCAAGACAAGAAAGAAAGAAAGACAGAAGGATTGAAGGAAGGAAGGAAAAAAGAAATGAAAGGAAAAATGGATGGAATATATATATATATATATATATATATATATATATATATATATATATAGAGAGAGAGAGAGAGAGAGAGAGAGAGAGAGAGAGAGTGAGTGTTCAGGTTTGTGCCACTAAAACACTTTTTTTATTCCATCTGTTCTCTGGCGGCCTGAAGAGCCCACATACAAACAAATCACACCAAAATGAGGGTTCGGAGCCTGTTAGCACTGGAACCGAGTGAAACCAGACCAAGCAGGAGCACGAGAGAAAGAACACATGTCCCGTTCAGAGCCGTATTTGGGATAAATAACACCTCCAAAAAAAAAGGGTGGGGGAAGTCATAAAGCTTTATTGCTACCACTGCTATCGGGTGTCGAGTGTCTGCCACAAATGTGAGTTATGGGAGCATTTGGGCTTAACGGTTACATCACTAACTTTGTTCCGAATTCAGATCGGGAGAGCACTCGGGTCACTTTATTCGATACGCATTTAATTCAGCAGAGCCTCCTCATCGGCCTGTGCAATCAATACATGCATCGAGCGCTTTGAACGCAGACCCTTGAAACAACTTTAGGCCTCCAGCAGCCAGAATGGTGTCCAGATGTTCAAACACATGCCATCTAAGTGTTAAGACCCCACCAAAGATAGCAATGAGTGAACAAATGTGTGTGCACGTGTGTGTTGTGTGTGTGAAACACAGCAGGGGTAGCCTTTAGGTTTGAGGAGATTTCTGACCTAATTCAAACAGTAGGTGGAAAAGGGGCCTTGGGGCCTAAAACAATAGTTAGAAATTGACACAGTTTCCCCCTTTACCCCAAATTTAGTTGACCAATCAGAAGTCGAAACTGTGCTTTTGTACTTGTAGCACCAGATCCACAAGGCCAGTGTAGCTAAATGTAACGCAGGCTCTTCTTGCACACCATGTTAATTAGCATCGTGGCAAAAAGGGCAAACTCAGGATTCAAGAAAGCTGCCAAGATGCTGACCTCAGATCTCCAATGCAAAACTATTCCCAAACACATCCTGGCAGAACGCTGCTTTGGGAACATCTGACTTAAGCACCCTCACTTCAAGGGGGGTGCTGAGGGTCGGACTCCACAAATGTCTCCGGTCCCGCACGGGCGCCTGTTTTCAATGGGGAGCCACTGCCAAAGTGGGTGACTAATAGTGCAGGCGAAATCGAAAATAGAAATATCCAAACAGGCTTTTGGACACGTCCAACAGGCAGGCTGATGGATGTGGCATACCTCCGTCAGAATTTATGTGCTTTCCAAGCACAGAGTAAGGAGGCAGGAAAACAAGGTATATCCTTACGCCGAGATCTAGCCGGAGGAAAAACATCTCATTCTGTCTGAACGACGCATTTCAAAGCAATAATATGTTTTTGTATAAATAGCGTGGAAATAAGATTTCAGCATTTGTCAAATACTTCTCAATATAGTGGCCTCAGGGTCTTGGCCGCTACCTTTCCAAAAATAAAGGTACGTCAATGATGATTCTAGGAAAAAAAACACTCTTTGGTGTGGATTATAAATATAGATTTATATAAAGAGTGAACTTTCAATATAAATCCCCTTTTGGGACCACCATTCCTATCAAGAACTGAAATGTGATAATCCTCCAAAATGTCCCGGTTACTGGTTTTTAATTTTTATGGCTCCCCCCCAAAAAAAAAACACCAGTAAACAAAAAAATACAAAGGTTGTTGTGTATGGAGCAGAATGACTGTATGAGTTATAGGCAAGGGGCATAGAAAAGCTGTGGCAGCGATGTTGTTTTTGGCTGCCTCAGCCTCCGAGCTGAAATGATTTTCTATTCGAAGGGAATCCATTTACGGGCCCAGTGAGGGTGAGGTACCGTAAAGCATGTCATGAGCGCAACCAGGGCAAGCAGTGTGTATGTGTGTGCAGCAGTGAAACACCCACAACTATCTTATCACATTCGGACCCAGCGAGTCTGTGTGTGCACTTCTTGACTCCCCCGGACTCGAGTCGTCCCACGCCACTGTTACAGGCTGCTGTTTATCGCAGCCACGTTGTTTGTGCAGCTTGTCCCATTCAGCTTAGTGGGGGGGGCTTGATTAGGCCAAGCCACTGCAGTTACCATCCCACCACTCCAACCGTGAACGTTTGAGCCCTGATTTTGTGTGGACGAAGAGTCAAAACGAAGGCCAAACCAATACTAAAACTATGTAAATATAAAGCCCTGTAAGTATTTTAGACATCCAAAAAAAGCAAACGGACGACGGTAGATTTAACAGTGCGATTTACTGTCGATTGTCATCTATTAAACAGACAACTCTGCCCCTACATTGGCTCGAGCTGTTGAAAAATACTCCATATATACATATAACCATAACCAGACATCAATTGACTTTTGGCATCATCCCAGATCAATTAAGATCAAGCTGCTGCCGAATGTCTCGGATTTTGTTGATTGCCTTTGAACTTTATTTTGTTTCTTTTGTGTGTGTGACCTGAAAAAACCATTTTAGCTAAATTATAACATTTTTTACTCTTTTGAAAAATCATTTTTTAATGAATTTTTAATATCGGGGAAGCCATGTTGATAGTTCGATATCTCCACAGATTCCAAGCCACAGGAAAATGGGGGGAAATAAAGACAAACACATATTTTCCCCATGCTCGGATGCTCAGATATGATCCTTGCATTTCTCAACTTTGATGTGCTTATAAAAATTAATTTGCTAAAAACTAGTTTATAGATAAACTAAAATATCGCCATGACACCAAAAGCCGTTGTCTGTACAAGAACATAAGACAATAAGACAAATAAAGATGACATTTTTGGCTGTTCTAACGACGATGATTGGATGCTGAAAGCTTGTAATGTGTTTGAAGTGTGGTCAATGTATGTACAAAGTGCTGGTCCTCAATATTTAAACAAAGCGTGTTTGTCTTCATCTCTGCCAAATTTGTTGTGGCTGGGAACCTTATTTGGGACAGTGGTGGCCTAGAGTTTATGGACTAGGCCCCTGGATTGGAAGCTCCTGGGTTGGAATCCCAGACAAGTAGGTTGCCCTGAGGTACCCTTGAGCAAGGTACCGTCCCCATCACTGCTCCCCGGGCGCTTTAAATAGCTGCCCCCTGCTGCACGGTGTGTATGGATAAAATGAAGAGGTAGAATTTCATTTGGTCTCACTCTCTGCTGTGCCGTGTTTCACAATGGAAAAAAAAACAGATAGTTGACTGGGAAATGTTTAAGTTTTCAAGAAAATGTGATAGTGCTATAATTCAGCTGAAAGGCATCAAGTGCAAAAAATAATGTTTTTAAAAAATGAACAAATTCTGTCTGATTTGACATGGAATTATTATTTAAATGAAAGGTATTTTGAACCGTTGCTCTGTTTATGCCATGATCTCGGACTTTGGTAACTTTGCAATCATTATGAAGAATAAGTTCACAGTTATCGATAATATTTGATCTTATTTTGTCGTGTCCAACACGTGGTAAAAAGGTTAAATATCACACAAACAAAGCAAAGGCAAAATCTCATAAAGTCTCGCACTTATTGCTCTGAAGTTCCTTCTCTATCCTAAACCAAAAAAGCACGGTTACTGTTAATGGCATCTCCTTTGGGTCAGCCAGTTGATATAATGACCAGGCCTGTGTGGATGGGACTCACGTTCGTTGGTGTGGACATTAACGCTCCGCAAGCTTGTGAATCATGAAATTATTACCGTTACACATTCGCAGCCATTGGCGTGCACACACTCACCAACACACAATCTGCACGTCGATCAATTAGAGGCCTCAAGCCCACACGCCTTTGACAAGTTTATGGCATGTTATGTGCAGCGCATCAAGCCCTGGCGTCTCCGACTATTATGGTCGTTCCTGTATAATTAATATAAATTACCTTTTCTGCCTTTTTATGGCACTGCCACTGTAATTAGCAGATGAAAGCAGGTTGCTGAAGGCTGAAGGTGCTGCTGTAACATCCAGATGAAGATCCAGTGGGAATGGTAGGTATGTGTGGACTATAATCTGACCTTCTCACTGTGCCAGAAGTACAACTGATCCAATTGCACCAGCATAAACTGCACCAGCATAAACCCTCTCCCAGATGTAAGGGTAAATGACACGGTTTTCTAACCCATCCAAACATTTTTTAAAAGAATCTCACAGATGATCTACAGACCTGGACCCATATCTGGTATATGTGTGTAGCACTTACCAATATTATAAGTGATAATCTGACTACCATGCACAGTAACAGGACTGTGGATGATTATGTTTAATTCTCAGAATTGTCCCAATTCATATTTACTGGCTTTGGGCTGGTCAAACAATACAAAAGTGAACAATATCCAACAGTGCTTACTGAAAATGTTTTTGATGATGAACACTGTTTAAAAAGTGTTTCAGTCCTGGTCTCTTTTTCAATACTGCAGAATATTACCCAATCGGAACATCAGCTAGTTTTATATAAATATATATATATACACACAAACACACACACAGTACTTTGCAGTTTTAGGCAGGTGTGGAAAAAATGCTGTAAACAATCAATCAATATCTGGTGTTTCTACCTTTTGCCTTCAAACCAGCATCAGTTCTTCTGGCCCCACAGAGCCCTGATCTCAACATCATCCAGTGTGTCTGGATCACATGAAGAGACAGAAGGATGTGAGGAAGCCTACATCCACAGAAGATCTGTGGTTCGTTCTCCAAGATGTTTGGAACAACCTACCAGCCGAGTTCCTTCAAAAACTGTGTGCAAGTGTACCTAGAAGAACTGATGCTGTTTAATCCCCCTAAGGGATTAAGAAATGTTGGAAAAGTGGAACATAAAGTGTGATTTTTTTGAGAAGTGGACTTACTGAAAAAATAAAATGCAACAAAAATGTATGATATGGGTTGTTTAAAAGAAAAACAATGATACAAATCATTTAAATATATGCATTTAGCAGACATTCTTATCCAGAGAGACATAGTGTTGACCGTGTTAAAGCTGTAAGCAAATGTAGCTTCATTTGTAACTTTCTTAAAAAAGAATTTGGATGGTGAAAAAAAATAGCAAATTAAAGGTCATCTGTTGCTTTAAAAGTAAATATTATATATGAAAATGACATTTTCTATCTGTTTTATGTGTCTTGCAGCTGTCAGGCTAATTTGCTAACTTGGCGAGGTATGTGATGTGGCCATCAGGCTTTATACTGTGAGAGAGAACACTGAGATTGAAAAGATGCCAACGAAACATTTCCAGTTCATCAGGAAGGGAAGCATATAGTTAAAACCGAGTAGTCAAGGCAGCTCTGTCGACAATTAATGTGCACCAAATACAGTTAAGTAAGACTTTGGCAGCTCATGCCTGTCCAGCAATCAATCACCTCCTAATAACAGATACTTCACTGAATTAGTAAAGGGAACGAACTGCTGAGGGCACCACCATGTTGGAGGTAAGACTTGGCTACAGCTAAGCCTCAGCAGCTCCTCTTTTAAAACCCCTCCATGCCTTCGGGGAACAGAAAAGGCCGCTCTGTGCATTTCTATCACATGCATGTCAAAGTCGTTATAAAAGACTGAGCTGAAAATGAATCAGTATAAAAGAACAGAGGATCTCATCATTGATACGATCTCTCAGCAGTCCTGTCTAAACAAGCTCTAATCCAGGGATTCCCCAGCTCAGCCCAGGTGACCTCACACTGTGCACATTCTTTTTTGCTCATCTCATTTAAGTCATTATCTGAACAAGCGTGGACTCCACAACACCTCTGAAGGTGGGTTGTGGTATCTGCACCAACAAGTTAGCACAACATCCTGGAGGCGATGAGGTCTCCACGGGTCGGACCTGCAGATCCCAGAGATTCTCAGTCAGATTACAGTTGTTTATGTCCCTTAGATCATGAACGAGTTTTGCTGTTTAGCATTATCCTGCTGAAAAGGCCTGCTGCCGTTAGGGAAGACTGTGGCCATAAAGGGGTGTAGATGGTGCACCAAGGTTTAGGTAGGTGGTAAGAGTCAAGGTAACATCCAAATGGATGCCAGGATTCAAGGTTCTCTGCAGAGCATTTTTCAGAGCATCATGCTGCCTCTGCTGGCTTGCAGAAGAACGTAGTGCATCCTGGGACCCATCTCTTCTACAGGTACTGGGCACAAATGCACCTGGCTGTCAGGACGGTTCAGATCTGATACTCACGCACCCCTTTAGGTGTTGGTCTAAATAAACATAAAAATTACTACCATTCAAACTGAGTTTTCAGCATTATACAGAAATATTTATAGGGTGTACAAAAGGATTTTAAGTTTTAAGCTAATTGTTTTTTTGGTTTTTTTTTTGCGCTGTAAAGCTTAAACATGCTGAAATGTAAGATGTGTCCAGAATATTGAACCAGAGTTATGAGATTAATCCATTAGAGAGACTATAATGATAATGATTATAAAATGAATACCCAGAATGCCTTGCTTAGGACAGATTTCGTTTTTGTTTTTAGTTCATGTTCAACTTTTAACATTTTAATTATTAACTTTCTTAATATAGGGCAGCAGTGGCCTAGTGGTTAGGGTGTTGGCCACATGATCGGAGGATTGGGGGTTCAAACCCCTCCCCAATAGGTTGCTCTGAGGTACCCTTGAGCAAGGTGCGGTCCCTGTCACTGTTCCCTGGGCGCTTTCAATAGCTGCCCACTGCTGCATAGTGTTTGAGTGCGCATGGGTTAAAAGCAGAGGTCCAATTTTGTTGTGGTTCATTGTCTGCTGTGCTTTGACCTCGCAATGACGAGGGTTGTCACTTTCACTTTCTTGTTTAAATGGAGCATAATATGCAACCTATAGTGGTATCCCTGAAATAATGCAATTATTTTCATAAAACCTCGATACCCAGCCCTGGCAAGACTCTACAGCTGTTCTAGAATCAGTGTCAGTCCTGTTATTGTATAAAAAAGGACAGGACGGCAGCGTGAATGGTGATCTGAGCACTGTAGCCTGACCATGAACACAGGCTATTGTTAAGTTTTAGTGTGAAGCCAGTTGAGGCCAGGAATTTAATGGGGTCAAGCCCACTGCATGAGTACACCAGCGAGAGTGTGCTTATGTCACCTCTACTTCCCTCCAAATTCATCACTTTAGCACATCCATAACATACTGCCTGTCTTCCCTCTCATTTCTCTGAAGGCATGATCTAATTTGCATGGAAACAAGAGGAAGGGGAGGGAAAAACATGCACCTTTCAACCTCCCCCACTGCATTTCCCTGTGACAGTCACAAGAACGTAAGCCCAAGAGATTTCAAGATGGAGCCAATAAAGTTGACTAAAGAAGCAGCGTTATTCCTAAAACATATAGATTATGGACAAACACTCCTTATATTTTTGTGTCATGATATGTGTCACGAACGTCCATACACAACATTATCTCCTTCTTGCTGTAAATCATGTTTCATGTAGGACAGCACAATTAATCATTTTGAAATAAAACTGCCTTTTTAAAGGTTGCAGTTTTCACATCACAAGAGCTGCCATTTGATATGTGATGCTAAAAATCTCATATTGATAACTTCTAATGGAAGAAGGCTTAATAAAAGTAAAATTATGCAAATGATGCAAAGCTTGTCAATTGGCAATCTAACTCTTACATTAAAAAAAAAAAAAAAAAAAAAGTAAAAAATGGGTTTTGGTGTTTTAAAAATGATCTGGTTGGGGAGAAATAGCAAATAGAGAGATAATCACATTTAAAAAAAAAAAAATTAAAATTAAACAAAAAAAAATCACAATTAAATATTTTCCTGCAAGTTCTCCCGCTCTAATTTCAATACTTGGCCATTTACACTAAGAGCTGATCAGACGTGATTGGCACATGGTGGGTTTCGTGATAAAGAGTTCAAATTAAGCCTGCCAGAAAAGCCCTTATTCATTAATCACCATATTAATTAAAAAATCATTTTGTTGAATGTAATCACATACAGATTTATATAAATGTAATAAAATTTCCATATGTTGAGGTTACAAATTACATTTACCAGCTTTTTCACTGGCCATGTTGATTTGGATGCATATTTTGATTTGTTTGGTATCAAAGCTTGTGTAGATCAAAATTCAGGCTTGTATTCACGGTTTGCACGAAACTGCCTGCCTTTTCTCTGCATCTCAATTGACAAATAACAGCCAGTCTCGAAAATTTGGACTTCCTTTGCTTTTCAGTTGCTTCACTTTTTTTTGACTGATGCTTTTGATAGGTGCTTTTAATCAAAACATACATTTCTATTTGAAGCTCAGGTGTCCAGTGTTTGATATAATCTATCCATTACAGGTCAAAAATGCAAACATAATTGCATCTTGAGGGCAATTTAGCATCCTCTAACTACCCCCTGGTGCATGGGAGGAATTAAATAATAATAAAAAAAATATTCAGCAAGAACGAAATGCATCAGGGTGCACAATTATGTGAATCCTATAGCATGTATTAACTATTAATAACCTGCCACAAAGCACCACTTAAATTAAATGGACCATAGAGTCAAGACAAAGACAAAAGCATTTTCTCCCTAAAGGTGAGAAATTATCTGGAAAAACATGCTATTATAAGCTAACCACCAGAAAAGCCCTTCCCCTTCTTTCAAACCCTTCTAGGATTGCTCCTCATGAGATGATCTGCAGGAGCATGCTGCTGTCAAGTTGAAAACATGATGCCAAGACAGACTGTACCTTCAGCTTTAATGCTGTGCTTCTAACTCTGTGCCAGAAGATGGCGCTCTTATCTTGCTTGTGAGTTTCTGTCTATTTTCCAAGAAGAGGGCATCTGTTGATGAAAATAGTCATTTAGATTCCAATAAGGCAATTCCAGTAACAAAGGACTAACAAAAATAACCAGAGCAGAGCAGAATGAGGGACAAATGCAAGTCAACCTGAAATAACCGTCTGAAAAGAAAAAGAAAAAAAAAAAAAGGCAGATGAGGAAACAGTCGTTTTTATTTCAATCATAACATGGATCTGGGAAGAGAGAGGGGAGGCTCGACCACTGGAATGTACATGAATCACATTCTCTACTCGCGTCTGCGTACAGCACTGATATCTCACACAAACACGCATTCAAAGCCAACCCGGAATGGAATAATCAGAAAGTCCCTGGTACTTTTCCTTACAGTGAAAGTCCTCCAAAAATAAGAAAACATCTCATCAGCTTCTCACTTGTCACTTTTCCTGGACTTCTGGTCCAAAAAAAAATAAAAACCTGGCTCGTGACAGTGGTTGCTTGCTCAGTTTACACTCATGCAGTATGGGGCTTGACTTACTATACAGAATGCATGGAAAAGAGTCCAATCAGCAAATCATCCAACACTGCAAATTTCGCATTATTGGCTTATGGCGTTGAGTCCATCTTATGTTGAGGTAAGTGATAAGTTAGAAAACTCATTTAATCCAGGGGAGCTATAACTTCACAGCACAGAGAATACTCAAAAGTGAGACTATAAAATTTTTTAAGAGGCGTGAGTGACAAGAGGAGTGATGATCAACGTGCCACGCTCCTCTTGGGGTGGACAGTGGCGTCCTATCGCAGTAAAGACCACTTGATCTGCTCTTTTGCTGACTGGAGCACCTAAACAGAGAAAGACAAGAGTGGCAAATAGTGAGATCATGAAACAGCATCTCAAACCCATCCAGGCATGTGGGGCACTCCAGATATTTGAGGCAGATACATAAAGGTACTGTAACTGATCATTTTCTGGATGCAAAAAACAGTGAAAAAGGAAAAAGAAAAAAAAAACAAAAACCATGCTCTCAAATTTCCAAAGGCCAAATGGATAAAGCTGTTACATTTAATTAGTGTAAATTGCCAGAATCAAGCAGTTTATTTGATAAGTGTGCGGTGCCCTACACTCTCATCAATAAACACAGGTACCTACAGTTAAGAGATCCCCTCAGAAATTATTTTCTGTGGCGCGAGGCTAAAAGTGCTAATTGAATCTTAACACACCGATGCCATGTTGTGCCATTAACGCATTAGTTTTTATTTACGGCATCGTTACGCAGCCGTTCATCATGGTGGTGACGTCGGGCTTTCAAAGCTGAGAGAACCCTCGCGTGCCATCAACGCCCACCCTTTCAGGATAACCTTTGACCCAAACTTATCAAGGTACTTGTTAAAAAAAAGAGCACTTTCTACACACTGACGCACGGCAATCCAACAGACACTCGGAAAAGCTAAAAGAAGAGACTGTCAAAAAGCGCACACACACGAAAGTTCCTGCTTGAGTAATGCAGGCGCAGGGAAAATATCCAGGAATTAATTAATCATCTTAATTTGAGAAAAGGCGAGGTAAAGTAGAACCATAAAGCAGGAGGACAAGGAGCGGCATTAATCAGCAGCGCGGGAGGGATGCAGGCAGTCTGTCGCAGTCCTCTTAAATGAGCCCATCAATCAGGCTGCACTCGTGCCTCCCGCGGCAACAGGGAGCCGCCGCTGCCAGACAGCCGCCAATAATTAGCCATCATGCTTTACATGTGGCAGGCGCGGGAGGGAGCTAAAGCTGACTCCCAACGGCACTGCCGAACACGCTCTGAACGGACCACCACGGTCCGATATTACAAATGAGACACGAGTGGAGAGACTCACTGCCACCGGATAACAACTGTTAGAAGGAGAAGACAACAGGAAAGCAAGATGGAAAGGTCAATCAGTGGCATAAACAGAAGCTTAAAGGCTCTACTGCAAAAAACTAGTGAAAAACAATGTAATTTGCTTGTTTACTAGGTAAAGGGAGTACTACAGGGCCCTCTGCAGCTGAAGCGAAAAAGTGAAAGTGACTATTCGTCACGGTGAACACACGGCACACAGTGAACCACAACGAAATGCATTCTCTGCATTTAACGTGCAGCAGGGGGCAGTTGTGTCCAGTGCCGAGGAAGCAGTGACGGTAACTTGCTCAAGGGTACCTCAGGGCAACCTACTGGACTGGAAAATCAAACCCACAACCTTCTGATCCGGCCTAGTCCCAAACCACTAAGCCACTGCTGGCCCAGACAGTTATCCGACTGTCAGCAGACATATCACAGGGGTGACCTATAGGAAATCACTTCAGTGTGGAGATACATCTTCAGTTTATCGTCAAACATGCTTAAAACCAAAGAAAAGCCTAAGCTCTAGTTATTTTAAGAGTGCAAGATCCCTTTTTAAAAAAATCAGAAGTGAAATTACTGCCCTGCTCAACAAAGGTTATTTTAGTGATGATAAAGTGGAGAGGAGACATTTGATTTGACATTTGATTGCGAATGGAATATCCGGTGCCAACAGTTTGGAGGAGGGTTAATGATCTGGGGTGTTTCAGGCTTTGGGCTTGGCCTTGCTTCAAGCACAGGGTAATGCAAGTGCTAAAGATGACATTTTCTATGCATCCTGTTTTGTGGCTCTAGTTTGGGAAAGGCCCCTTTGTGTTCCACCACAACTGTATGCCTCTGCACAAAGTGAAGTCCATAAAGACATGCTTTCACGGGTTTGGTGTGGAAGAACTCCAGTAGCCTGAAGAGTTCCCTAACCTCAACCCAACTAAACACCTTTGAGATGAACTGGAATGTCAACTGTGAGCCAGGCCTTCTCATTCCACATCAGTGTCTGACCTCATCAATTCAGTCTAAAGAGTATGGACATGAATTCCTAGACACACTTCAAAATGTGGAAAGCTTTTTTTCAGAAGAGTGTTGGTTGTAGCCAAAAAAGGGATCCATAAAAATGCCCATGGTTTTAGAAAGGGAACCTTAACAAGCTGATATAGGAGTAGAGCTGACCATCAACTTTTGTGTTGTGTCTCAGAAAGCCTAAAAGTTTGCCCACTTTCAGTTAGACACAATGACATTTTCTGAAAATATTCAGAAAAAGGATAGATCAAAGAGGGGGGAGAGAGAGATTGATTAAAGTTCTCTCACCTGAGTGACAGTCTGTTCTGTCAGAGGTACGTCATCGCCCTGTAGGAGGTGGAAAAAGATGAGTGGTGGAATTAATCTGCTTCCAATAGGGCTTCTTTTTTTCTGTTCCACATCATGCTGACTTTTCTACTGAATTTTTAAAACCAAATCTTCCAATAACTAGAGTTACTATTTAATACTTCCATTTCCTCCATCGGGGGTGTCAGGGCAAATACAAACATGCGTTAAGAAACCAAATCCAAAGTGAAGAGTAAGTTATTATTGCATGTTTAACAATGAAATATATATGTCCGTTACCCTCAGAGCCACTCTGTGGACCACATGCTGTGGGTCACTCTCCAGGATGACACTGCCAGAAAATGCAAAGCACTGATGAGAAACAACAGTCCATAACGTGCGTCTTCTACACTTCCTTGAATATTGTCATGATTTTTAATCGTTGGGTTTTTGATGTGCATCAAGTAATTTGCTCTTCAATGAAACTAAAATAATCATTTATAAATAAACTAAGATTTTTGATTAGCCAAGGTCTGATTTAGTGTGTAAAAGACGTTTTAGGATGTTCGATTTTAGGTAGATATTGGTAAACGCATACCCTCCATCTACAATCTCGTCAACAGCTAAGAAAAGGCCCTCCATATTTTCAAGTAAGGCCCTCTTTTCCACATTTTTCCTAAAAGAAAAGAAACATTACTTCTAAAAGCAAAACAGCAAGAGTCAAGTTAGAGGAAAACAGTCAGAGAACTCAGTCATACCTCAACATCTGACTCAAGGAGTCAAACAGACAGTTCAACACTGACATGAGCATCAGCTGCGGGGAAATTCAACACGTAAGGTTAGATGAATCATGTCACACACAGTTAAGTAAGTGATCAGAAAGAGGTCTCTGCAATTACCTCATTTTCATGTGAGCTGCCGATTACATAGAAGTACAAATCTATGTTGCTCTTGTACACAACAGTGAGGCCTTCGAGCAAAGCAATTTCACCTGTTAAAATAAATACAAGAATTATAGAAATGTACAGAGAGATTCTTGCAACGTACCGACGCTAATAAAGTAAAACCCTTACTGTCAGTTCTATGAGTCTTGTTGAAGATATTCTTCTCAAAGGCTTTTTGTTCCTTAACAGTAGGGTAAGTGTCATCATAGTACTGAAAGAGACACAGGCATACATTACAATATAATCAGCCAAAAATAAAAAGATCAGTATTTAATCAAACTGGTAAAACTGTAGTCTGAACAATAGTACATCTAAAGGAGTATGTGATTAAATGTTTACTTAAAGAAAAATGGAAAAAAAAAGTGTTTCAGGCACTCTGCTTCTTTATGAATATTAGCAGCCATTTAAGAAACCCACCGCTATTTCACAAACAGTAACCAAAAACAGTTTCAGGTGAAGTTCTGCAATTTTGGTTTAGTATGAGGAAACGGCTGGGTGTGCTGTGAAACTCAGGGACTACTGGGGTTTAGTGTTTTTTAGCTCTACTAAACCAACCTGTGATTACATTTATATTATGAGAGCCTTGGGTCAAAGGTTTTAGCATAAGAATAAAATTAAGCCAGGTATAAGGACATTAAGTGGTAAAAATGATACTCATCAAACTTCATCCAATTAATCCAATTAAGAAGACTAATTGAGCTCAATACATAATGAGATGTGCACCTGTTCAGTGTTTATATTTTATTATATTACTCTGATTATATTACAAATCGCTCAGAAAGGCATACTGAGACATATTGCAATGTTTTTTATCACACAGACAATAAATATAGTCATAGAAACGTATGGCCAACACAACAAAACTATGAGTGTATGAACCGGTAGAATGAAATTTTAGGAATAATCTTGAAAATATGGAACTGCTTTCCACTGTGGAAAGAAGGCTGAGCTTTCAGTGGAGCTAATATTGTACAAGTACAATGTCATCAACAGGTAAGACTGTGTTTGGTAAATGGGAATGTCTGGATGTCTGATATCTGGCCATCTGTATGCACATCTGGCTAAAGGAGCCTTTCAAGTTTTTTTTCTAGCTTACAAAGTACACCTTGTGGCTGGGTCGGCTCACGTTCCCAATGCTAATGAGCCGCTTCAGAGATGGTTGGGTTGGAGTCAAGATTATTTCCTCTCAACAGGTCCTGCACCCAAGAGGGATTATTCAGAAACGGATTTCGTTGAAATCCTGGTTCGTTTCAAATGCTGCATATATTACATTTACGACATGTATCAGATGCTCTTACACAGAGCAACTTCCATTTCCCAATACCAAGAAATGGGCAACTATCCACATTAAATCCAACTTGGACACATTATTCAATGCTTTCAGATATCTCAAAAGATATATATATTTTTTTATATATATATATATAAACCTCACACAAGTGACTGCAGCGAACTGGGCAGCGGTGGTTTAGTGTTCAAGGAATAGGCCAGCAGGATTGGAAGGTAATGGGTTTGAATCCCAGATCAGTAGATTGCCCTGAAGTACCCTTGAGCCAGGTAGTGTCCCCTTCACTGCTCCCTGGGTTTCACTGTGTGCTGTGTCTCACAGTGGCAATTAGTCACTTTCACTTCAGAACAGAATAAAAGTAGAAGGGAAAAAAGGATAGAAGAACTAATGTAGGGGCAAAACCTGGAACACAGCGTAAGACCCAGAGCAGATTATGCAGGAAGGTGCAAAGGGTGATGGGTCTCACCTTGGCGTAGAGTCTTTCTCCGTCATTATCCATAATTAACACAGCTTTCACCGTGTACAGCGAAGGCTCCTGGGACAGCAGCATGGAAGTTAATCAGTAAACACACACATGGGTTATTCCACACAGATCAGCTTATCAAAAAGCAAAGGTTGCCCTGATGATTAGGCAGGTCTGGAATATTCTCACAGGCTGGACTGAGATCAGATCCAGCCGGAGTGCTGTATGTAGTGCAGTATGTCAATCTAGAAGGGAGTATAGTTATTTTTACAGTAATGTCCCTAAGTGTGCTTTTACCCAATATATTTGATTAATTATATTTAATTATATTTGATTTCAGGAGTTAGTGCCCCTTTTGCTAAAAAGGGACACTTTCCACTCATTTATTTAGGTTGTTTTTTCACAGATAAAAGGACCTAAACAAAACATTGTCATTCCTTGTACTGTAACGTACACTTTAAGAAGTCTGGGTTGGTTTTTTTTATGTGCTTTCTAATGGTAGCCGGTTAGCTTCCTTGCTAACGTTTCCGTTAGCGAGCTAACATTACGGATACAGCCGCCATATTCTTTATTTTACACCAAGATTTTTAACACACTAAACGTCCGCTGATATGAAATATCCACAGAAGCGTAGATTTTTACCAAAATTAGCGTGTCCATCGTTCAAGTAACCAGTACAGCTGCTCGCCGATATTTTCAGAGCTTCTCCGGAACACCTGGAAAATGCCTCATGTCAAAATAAAAGTCACGACGAAAAATGAAAAAAAATTCCCCCCCCCCGTTCTAGTTTGTTAGATATTGCTCTAACTGAAAAGATTTTTCCCCACCGAATTAAGCATTTAGTTTTTAAAAATACTTCTTTTCAGTCTAATATAAGCATTTTAATAGGACATTACACTTTTATGAACATTTTTGGAAAGAAATTGACAATAGATGCACTGCATTTTGAAAAATCAAATCTCATCTACCTAATGATGCAGTCAATACCTTTTTATTTGCTTAAATAAAAGGCTTACACTGCAATGGTGGAAAGGTAGGGTCACATTTTTTGACATCATGCAATAAAAACAGCTTATGAGATTGATGAAAGTACAAGCATTGAGTAAGGAACTTTTTTCTTCTTTCAGCTGTTCCCGTCAGAGGTCTCCACAACAGATCATCCGATTCCATTTCTTCCTGTCCTCTGCAGCTTCTTCTTTCACAACATTTGCCTGCATGCCCTCTCTCACCACATCCATAAACCACCTATTTGGCCTTCCTCTTCTCCTCTTTCCAGACTTCTCCTTCTCAGCATCCTTCTCCCAATATAATCCTCTCCACCTCTCCAGGGTCTCCTCAAACTGCCCCCCAGTCTCATTGCAGATCATAGATAGTGCTAAATTATAATCTTTGAGAAAGAAATGTGGCCAGAAAAAAATGTTGAACGTTTTTGATGATTTTTTAATGTTCAATTTTTTTTTTTTTTTTTTTTTTTTTGCCAGGCAGTGTAATCAAAGTGTTCTACCCACGATAATATCTATAAAATAATGGCAATCTGGTTGTCAACAGTTTAAAACAATATAAAATGAATCAAAACTGATCAAACAGATCAATAGTAAGTTTTATTTCTGAAAATGGGATTTCGGTTTGGTTAAGAACCAAAGTTAAATAGAATTTTTTTCATTAATAAATTACTTGGTTCACATTTCGCATTTCCAGTAAGTAAATTGTTTAGAAGTTATTTCATTTTTTTTTTTTATTTGTTTATTTAAGTTTAACAGCATTTCCCCCCCTTAAATATATTAGCAGTCTTTTAACAGCACATTACATAACTTTTATGAGACAATAATGTTTTTTGTAGCTTCCCTTAAGGCTTAAATTATGTGGCAGACTGTTATTGAATTTATTATGTTTTTAAATGTATTAAATTATTTTGTAGCATTGCACATATTTAATTTTAATCCTACTTTTAGTTCGTAATATTTGAGGTGGGGATTTCCTGGGAGTCTATATGGGTGAATATGTCTGTATTACATTTTGTTACAAATTGTTTCACCTGCAACAAATTTAATATGATATTGACGACCTTTTTCATTGACATGCATTAAATAATAGACTGAATCTGCCAGTATCTCTTTGGTGTAAAAGAATCGAAACAGTCGATTCAAAATATACAAAGTCAGAAATATACTTTCAATGTGCCTGAAATGTACCTGTCCTAAACTGAAGAGCTCGAGTATCATCTCACTACATGATAAATGTGGAAAATATTGTTATATTGTATTGTATGTGGTTTTGGCAGGCTAGTCCATCACCACAGTTAAACCTTCCCTTTAGTTTCTTTCCCTGTCATATGTCCTCTGTCTCCTTAAAGATCTGATATATTGAACCAGCTTGCACCAGAAGTGGGAGATTCTAAACTGGGCTGTGATGCCCATAAAAAGCTGAGTGGCTATTCTGAAGGCCATTGCAGGGCTTGTCAGGAGAACACTGGAGTTGCATTCAGGGCTACAGCTGGAAGTTTGGATGAATGAATCAAAGAAACAGGCCTATTCAAAACATTGGGGAAGTGTAACATGCCTGCACAATGGACTTATGACCTTACTATCCCACTGAGCCCGAGCTGTAATTCCAAACTGTCTTGACCTGATTGCAACTTTCCATCTTGTCATGCTGAATTCAAACCCAATAAAGAATTTGATCACAAAAATAGGCTCATTTCCTTCCCTACAGTACCACTTACTATTTACCAGACTGGGTTTTGCACAGGCGTTGTCATGCATTGAGGTCTGTAGAGGAGCCAAAATGTATCTGACTCTCCCTTGTCCATTTCATGCAGTCTGGAGCTTGCCAGCACTCCTGTCTTCTCTATTCAATTCAATTCAATTTATTCTTGTATAGCGCCTTTTACAACAAAGTTGCCCCAAGGCACTTTACACTGATGGTCGATGATGGAACAGGTTACAGTAATAGATGTTAAAGCCGGATGACTACGGAGGAGAGGAACCAAAAACCTCTGAGGGTCCAAGGTCAACCGGCTACCCAACCCCCTTGGGTCTACTAACAGTACAAAGTTAGTTTGGTTTTAAACTCCAGGATCAGTGAGGAGTCCCAAGTTTCTTCCAGGTACCGATGAGCCGCCAGGGTCCCTTGGCGCATCAGATGCATCACACAGACCAGATGATAGCTCGGCATTGGACTCAGATAGCTCGGCATTGGACTCTATTGTAGATCTTGGATCTGTATGGACACAGGTACTTTCTCTGGTAGTGTAGAGACCTTTGTACATCGGAGGTCCTTGAAAACACTTGATCTCCCAAGTTACCAACAAGGTACAAAACAGTTTTTAAGATCCAGTTGCTTTTTTCCAAAAGTCCAAAAGCATTTCATTCACTGGACGTCCTCATGATGTCCAGTAATATTAGACAGGGTGTGGCAGTCAAAGAAACTTAGACATTACTGCATTATAATATGGTCCAATTATTCCCCCTAAATATGTCTGGCGTTCTTCTGGAAGGTGTTCATGAACATACCACTCATGTGAGATGCTAATATGAATGAATTCAAATTAAAAACGAACTGCCTTCAAAGGTACAACATGGTCTTTGATGTGCAGTTTTGTACCTTCTATATGTTTCTAGGCTTTAACTTTACGATCTTTACAATCCACCTGCCAGCCTATAGCAGTTTTACCCCACGAATCATGCTGATACATTTTGAATGAGGAACAATTTAGGGCAGCCAATCAAAATAGAGATCATTTGCAAAAATAAGTCTTAAGTGAAAGTGACAACTTTTCATTGTGCAACTAAATCCAGCCTTGTCATTTCACTCACACCGTGCAGCAGGGGGCAGCTATATCCAGTGCCCGGGGAGCAGTGATGGGGATGGTTCCTTGCTCAAGGGTAACTTAGGGCAACCTATTGGTCTGGGATTCGACCCCACGATCTTCCAGTCCTGGGACCTAGTCTCTAAACACTAGACCACCTCTGCCCCAAATGCTTCGATCATTGCATTGGCTGGGAATCGGAATCGGGTTTCCCGCGTGGAAGGCAAGAATTCTATGCGATGCTGGAATTTGTTATCATGAATTATGACTCTAATTTATTTGTCAAAAGCACAAAAAGTATAATAAGCAGACATCACGAGAAAAAACATGCAACTTTTCAACCAGCTCTGAGCTGTCCACCATGACAGTATCTCCAGAAGTCTCCTTAAATAGCTCTTCCACTAACTAAACGCGTCTCTCGTGAGTAGCACCATGCCAGGCTGATCTAATTCCACTTTAATTGGGGTCATAATTCAGTGATTTGTGGCTTTGCAATGATACACAGGCCTCAATGACAAGAGTTTTCTCCCAAACAGCATAAGATCACATCTGTTTTTTGCCCCCCCCCCTTCCTTTTTTTTTTTTTTTTTTTTAATTTAACAGATCC
The DNA here is from genome assembly GCA_017165825.1 of Hepsetus odoe. NCBI lineage: Eukaryota > Metazoa > Chordata > Actinopteri > Characiformes > Hepsetidae > Hepsetus > Hepsetus odoe. Next base: position 4,845,847 of record CM029385.1, read on the forward strand.
TCCTACAGGCAGCCATCATAATTGCACTGGTCACCTCTTCTGGGAAGCACCACTGTGAAAACCAATCTCCGAAGGGATTTTCCCTGCATGGTGTTCACATCTATTTACTACTTCGACTGACATCAGAGGCATTTTCGCTCTGTGATCAGCCCTTTTGGTTACAAACACTACTTTCAGGGTCTGCTCAGAGACCTACAGTGGGTCATTTGCCATATTAGGCAAACCGTTTTGCTCTGTATTTCACAATTGCAAATATATAGAGCAAGGGAATGAAACAATTTCCATGCCCTTAAACTCTGTGTTTAATGCATCTTCGTAAGAATATTCGTTTAAATCTGCTGGCAGAAATGGAGTGGCTCACCAGAATGTTTCGCAATAGAGCCCTTGGTTTTCACAAGGTTACCACGAAGCACATTTCGAAATAATCCTTTTGTGCTGTGGCGGACACAATACAAGTTGCCTGGACGTTGCAGATGAAAAGATAAACTATCTTTCAGTACAGGCTATAGTGTCAGAGCCAGAAGTGCATATGTATTTCTTTTTGTGGGATCTTTGTTGTTGCTTTGGCTACACATGATTTTGAATCTGGCGTTTTATGGAATTAAATTTTTTTTTAAAGCTCATATGTTTTCATATTAAGAGAGAGTCCCAGTCTGGACACTGCCAGCAATACCAACCTAATAACAGTGTGGGTTCTAAGCTTTGCAGGGATGCAAAAGCAACTACCATAACCATACTGTTACTGTGCTTAACTCAGCTTACATTTTTTCTAAATAGTTTTGGTTCACCAGACTACCATCATCAAACTTGCCACCCTGGAACTGCCTACGAAGTGCACTATATAGGAATTAAAATGTTGGCTCAGGTAATGAGATTAGATATGTTTCTGGGGTAAATTCCCTTTAATCAGACATGTGAAATGCAGTGGACAAGCATATCTTTGCCTTTTTATATTGCAGTATGTTATGTAATATATTCATTTATTAGAATATATTCAGGACGCACACATGGTGTGCATGGTGATCCAAGTGGCAAAAACCATCAGTCTGTTTTGGTTAATATAGCAAGTGCAATGGAGATAACTGTTAAATGCAGATACTTTAAATAGGCAACAGGCACAAGAGGTTTAGGATGTTAACTTTGTGAGTTAATAGTTTTAAAACAGCTCAAATTAAAATTCTGGGGGTTTTTTGGGGGTTTTTTTTGCAAAATTTGCAATTACATGACACAATGTGCTGCACAATGGATTTATAAATACAAACAATAAATTAGTATTAAAGTTTTTGAATGACTTTACTGGGATTTTCATAAAAAATTCTGTAAGCTTATCAGACATTGTAACAGTACATATGAGCATATTTGTGGGTGACATTGCTAGGCCAGTTGACAGTTTTGGTTTCCACAACATTGGATCTGAAACATTGGCCAAACAAAGTTCCCAACACTAGTGTTGGTGGCCGCTCCCTTGGAGCACCCTGCACACCTGATCCTACTAACCAACCAGTTATTGAGCTTCTCCTGGTAGAACTGGGCTTGCTAGTCCAACAAAAACTAAAATGTGCTGGGAAGACAGACAAAGGTTTGGAACCAATAGGCTTTCAAAAATTTCATTAAAATATAGATTATCGCCTCGCCTCACAGCGAGAAGGTCCTAGGTTCGGTTCCCAGTCGGGGCAGTCCAGGTCCTTTCTCTGTGTAATTTGCATCTTCTCCCTGTGTCTGCTTTTCCTTCGGGAGCTCCAGTTTCCTTCTACCATCCAAAGACATGCATGTCAGGCGGACTGGAGATCCGTGGTGTGTGTGTGTGTGTGTTTGTTGATGTGTCTGCAATGGACTGGTGATCTGTCAAGGTTGTTCCCTGCCTTTTGCCCTGTGAGAGCTGGAATAGACTCCAGCACCCCCCATGACCCTAATTGGAACAAGCAGCTATGAAAATGAGTGAGTGAGTGAGTGAGTGAGTGAGTGAATGAGTTTCAGCTTTAATGCAAGGCTTTTCAATTTGTCTGCATAAGTGAGCTGTGGAAAAAATTACAACCACTGCTAAACGCAGGATCCTTTTCGGCCAGCATTGTCTGGTACATACACAAGAAATGTATAAAAGTAAAGGCCTGGAGATTGTTGTCGATGTGACAGTTGGGTTTTTAGCTTGTTGCTCTCAACATAAGGATAAAAGTCATGTCAGTGCCAGGAAAATGGGCCCAGAGTAAAACATTAGGTGTGTCACAATCAACTGTTTGCTTGAGTGTTAAGAAGCAAGAATGGATTGGAGAACGTAACAAAAACAAAAGACCTGGCCGACCGCAATAAGACCACAGCGAGGGGAGCACTGAGGAAAACTTTCAATCATGAATGAAAACTGTTGAACAGATCAAGTCTCTGTGTAAATGTATCTCTGCTGAAGAAGTATTCTTCTCCATGGGTTCAGAGGGTTTAGAGGGTTATTCTTCAGAAGGTTCACCACAACATGCAAACCGCTGGGAAGTCTCCAGAATGGAATGGCCAGGTTGCAGTTTACTTAAAAGTACATATGGAGAAAATCTTATTGGATGGAAGTTTGACCAGCAATGGAAAGTCGAAAGTGTGGAGAAAGTCCCAAACTACACAAGATGTAACACAAGATGGTAATGATGGCAGTGGCATGTGCATTCATGGCCTACCAGGTATCTACACTTATTGTCTGTTTCATCAGCTCCACTGTCCATTTTCACAGACTGTGGCCCTTCTGTTTCTCTGCATCATTTGTTAGCCCCCTTCAGCCTGTCCATCAATCATTAGGACCACCAAGTATTTTTAGATGGTGGATCATTCTCATGGCAAAATAAGTTCATGAATGTGGTGGTGGTATGCTAGTTTGGGTGTTCAGAGAGCGTATCATAAACAGCAGTGCTGGAGTCCCTCTTCCCTTCAGGGAGTTTCAGAGCCTCAGTCGATGCCGGACAATAGTCCACCAACCAAAAATATGCAGTCAACAGTGTCCTGTGGCCAGAAACTGACCACCTATGAAGGACTAGAGGATGAGCATCACAATTATTAATACCTACAACCGGTTAGGTGAGCACAGTTTTAAAACACTAGCACTATTGCTGTGTGATCCACACACACAAACACACACACACACACAGGTTTACTGGTTAGAGCTTGTATTCATCATGATTTCCCTAAACTAAAGTGTGAGAAATTTTCAGGAGGTGGTCAGCAATGATGATACCCATGAACCCATGCTGGGATCAGCTAATTTGATAACTGACTGTAATGTTATGATTATATTTGATACATTCTTCCAGTGAAACATTTCATTTAGCATGTCAATCATCATAATCATCAGATCAATGTCAATCACCTTTAATTTTAGGCACATTGCAGCTGGTCTCATTAAACATTTGATCCCATTTTTCTCAACAGGCCAAAGATAAGAGAGTTTGACTGGAATAAAATAGTAATTTTTGCCCCTACAATATAAATAAATGGAGGTGAATCCAGACGTTTGCACGGTACTGTATTTACTAAACTGATTGCAAAGACTGGACTTTAGACCAAATTAAGCATCGAAATGTCACAGACGGTTGGTGATGCCATTTCGCTTCTAAGAAGCTACAGTTATTTGAAGCTCTCTACAGAGGATTGCTAATTTCTGTTGTACCTGGTAAACTTCAAATGAGGAACCCCGTACCCACAGTCCGATTGCGTACAGTAACTGTGTCTCAATAGTGCCCGAGATAAAATGAAATGATAATTCAAGAACTTTCGAAATGACTTTATCTCTTCGTACACACAATTGTGCATGCAGAAAGACCGACCTTGAGTTCACTAAATGCTTGCCCTGCACCTACATTCAAGAGCCACTAAAGGACCTCTGCAAACTTTTTATTTTGAATTTTAATTTGGAGGTTGACATTTTTCAGCACAAATAAAGATGGCACTGCTGTAGCTCAGCAAATCTTTTCAAATACTGTGCATGCTCGCTGGCTGCTATACTGAATGCAAAGCCTGGCCAACCTTGGTCAGATGTTTAATTGTCGATTTAATAATTAAGAAAGTGAAAGTGACAACCCTTTTCATTGCGAGGTCACGGCACAGCACTCAGTGAACCACAACGAAATTTGACCTCTGCATTTAACCCATGCAAACACTACGCAGCAGTGGGCAGCTATTGAAAGCGCCCAGGGAGCAGTGACGGGAACGATACCTTGCTCAAGGGTACCTCAGGGCAACCTACTGGTGAGGGAATTGAACCCACAATCTTCCGATACGGGGGCAACTCCCTAAACATTAGGCCACCGCTGCCCTTGCACATTATCTAGGGGTAACACACTTTAATATGGCGAATTGTAGACCCTAACCCTACATTCAGGTCCACTGCAATTGGACAACACTGTGGTCATTTCTGTGGCCACTATGTGCATCTTCATGGTAGCCATTTCTGCTAAAACAGTCAGCACACACATGGAGTACCTAATAAACTGGCAACCCACTGTATTTGCACTAAATAACATTTGACCAAAGCTGTGGTCAACGTATGCACCCCGCACCCCCCAGACTTTGTTTCTGTGGGTGTCCGGGTGTGGTGAGGGCAGCTGTGCATATGTGGTGTGTGTGTGTTTGTGTGTATGAGTGTGTGAATATGTGGCAGCAGAAGGGCAGAAGACAGAGGGAAGGGGGATGTTGAGTGGCGGAAGCTCTGCTAGAGGCTGATAAAGGCTCCGCTAGGTGCTCATGCTAACTGCTGTGGTTTTTTGGCCTGGGCAGGGGCAGAACGGTGCGGCCCTGCTATCAATCGTCTCCACCCCACCAACACCCCCACCACCCCCTGTCGTCCTGCCTGGCCTGCAGTGTTGCACAACAATGCACACATGCACACTGTAAGGCCTTCACTTACACTGCACTGAAGTGACTTGATTCAATGGTTATTCGTGGCCTCCTGTGTGTGCACTTATGTGTACTCTATTTTTGTCAGGAAATGTATTTACAAATGTATTTACACACACATACATATATATATATATATATATATATATATAAATACCTGTATTTTCTTCTCCTCATTAACATCACTGCAAACCCTCCCCACTTCAAGAATCATTTTGGTCCTGAAGGGGCTAAAAGCACAGAAAAGATGGTGTGTCATGTGGGGACATGGATGAAGGAGCTGCAGTGAAGTTCATTGTTCATTTCTTTCAGATTGTTCTCTCAAGATACATGCAGCCAAGACATGAAATGACTGTTGGAATGTTTACAACGGTTCTTTCCAAGGATGGAGAAACTGTTGTTTATTGGGTTGTTTTTCTGTTGATAACCTTCCCAAATGGGTTTCTTAATACCCAAGGTTTTCAAACTTTTTTCAGGTAGGGACACCTTTCAGCTTTAAAGGAATCTGAAGAAAAACAAAAATAAAAGTCACATTCGGTTTCACTTTGTTCAGACTTTACTAAACTAAAAGTGACAGAAGTGAAATATTCAGAAAAGTGAAAAAGTGAAGAACGACGATTTTGCCGCATCATATTAACGTATTCCTGACATGTTTACAACCATCTTCAGCTTTGTTCACACTCTGGACATTCTATTTACTTAAAACCTGTAAATTTGCTCAGATCAAGCAAATTATAACCATTTATCTGCAAAATTGAAAATTCCAAGCAGATGTAAACAACTCAATCAGACATCTATCAAAATTGATGAGCAGGGCATGGGCATTTTTTCCAGTTTTCCCAGCAGATGGCTAGGATGAATCTTCCCAGTGTGACCACAAACCAAGGGAACAAATGCCCTCATTGTAATTAGCAGAGAAGGTTTTTTCCGCGGATCTGAAATCGGCATGTTTGTTTGCGTGTTGAAAATTTGTACAGTGTTTAAGATGATCGGAATTTCGCCTTGGCCTCGGACATTTTGGAACATTGCTGCACTGATGAGAAATAGTTTATGGGGGTGTGTGCGACTTCCGGTGGTCAATGTTGGGTCATTGGACAAGAGATGGACGAGGCCACAAAGGTACGAGTGATCTGTACATGAAAAAACAGAACAAGGCATGACAGCACAACTCATAATTGTTGCTTTAAGAGATGAACAAAATGAGAGGCTGGGCAGAACACACACTCACAGGCCTCCAAAATCGAGCAGAAGACCCAGTGACCTAAACTATGCAAGGGGAAAGTAAGCCAGAGTGGGTGTTTAGCTTGGAATGAGCTGGATCCCAAACCGCTGTGGTCTCGGTAATAGCAAGCTGGTTTCTGCGTCTGTGTTTGTAGGTGGGTGAGTAGGGTGGGTGGGTGCGCGGAATCAAGGCTTGGGAAGTCCCATCTCCTTGATTACTGGCAGGCGCCCACCTCTGCAAACCATGTCAGCCACCTACGTCCACCATTATGGTGTGCTCCAGCCACAAAGCAGAGATTTGTAAGGTTATTTTAAGGTTAAATTTACACTAGCCATTTTCATCTCATCCCATTGAGTCTGTAAAGTTGCAAATTATAGAAGCATCGTTTTCCTACAATAGCAGGGACTATTTTTTAGGTGAAAACCAAACCTATTCATTTATAATCTCCGTTTATTTTTTATTTGATTGTGTATTCAGAGGCTGAGGATTCATTCTACAGTTCTGTGCTTAATATTTTCTATGCAAAGCAATCCAAAGCATTAAAAAAAAAAAGATTAAAAGCATCATACAGTGGAAAGATGAAAAGGCTTACATGTCCATCCATCCATCTTAACCACGTATCCTAACTTGGGTCGTGGACTTGCTGGAGACTATACCAGCACTCAAAAGAGAGATGTAATAGCACAAATAAGAAAGCGTTCAATAAAAGTGATAAAAGATGTGACGTGCAATTGGTTCAGAAAATGTGAAAGATACATTTATAGGACATTCAAAGTAAGCAGTGTTCGTAGTAAGCTTTTTATAATGAACAATAATCTACATAGATGTTTATGAACGCTAATTCCAACAAGAATGATGTAAGTAGCTTTCCTGACAAGGGATGTTTCTTGAAGTGAACCTCTGTATATGTAGGTTGGCTAACAACAAAGCCTTTTGAACCCTACCATGAAATGCTACCAAAATGTCCACAATTGCTGTGCGCCAGCACTTCCTCCACCACTATGTCTCTCACATATCAGTTTGCAAGGTCGTCTGGTACTAAATAACATCTCTTCAAATAATCTTGCAGCTTTTAAAGGGTTAACCAACAATGGTATTTGTGTTCAGCACCTTTCGAAGTTCTGAATGATGAAAAGGCAAATAAAAGAAAGAACATATTGTCACAAAACTCATTATATCTGAAGACGTTTTAGACTGATTTATCATATTCACGATTTTATGCCAGTATGCCAATGGTCCGCTTGTTGGGAACCATTCAGAAGCGAAATAAGCGGAATCAGGAGACAGTGACGATGTATGAGACGTAAGAGTATTGATCCCGGGCCTGCTGCGGACACGCACAGAGTGGGCCGTTCAGAGATTAGCAGTGTCCAATGGCAGTGCAATTTAAGATGAAGCAACAAATGAATTGGCTGCTGACTCCCTTATCCTATTTAGGTTCCACTTCAGATACATGAGCAGTCTTTGGCATAAACAGACACTTTGTGTGCAGCTAATGATTGTGGATGGCAGCGCACCTGAATGCTCTTAAGTGGTGTAATACAGCTGTCTCTGTCCACAGTGTTATTGAGAGGTCTGTAACGTGATAAGGCGAGCTGCTCAGTGCCATTGGTCAAATGAAATTAAGCTTCTCGAACGAAAAAGGACAAAAAAAGCAAAAAAACAAAACAAACAAACAAAAAAAAAACCCACACACGTCTCATGTCAGCCTGCTTTGCCGACAAACCCGTGATTTTGCAAACGTTTCACAAGTATATGTGAAATCTTTGTGGATGGGGCTCTGGGGAAATATTTAAGGGGCTCTAGATGGTCAGTAGCTATGTTAGACACGCTCTCTTCCACCCTCCCACCCTCCACCCCTCGCCCCTCCAACTTTCTCTCCCCTCTGTGGCTGCCAGATATAGGAACAATGTGGCCTTTCTTACCTGTCGGAGGTGTACATTCCATCCCTACTAAACCAAGTCAGAAAGCAGCCCCCAACATACCCCTCCTACACAGGCCCTCACAGCACGGCCAGATTTACCTTCAGGTGCTTCAGCATGTGTACGCCTCACCGTACGGAAAACAAAACGATATATGATCAGCGCATGGCAATATATCAATGTATTCCCTCATATCTAAACTACATATCCATTACATGTCAGTTTACAAAGGAAATGTTGAAGATATTGTCAGTATATTTTCAGCATACATATCAGTTCATTATAAGTCAATATATTTGTCATTCATGTATATCAATGTATGTCCAAATGAATATACCTTTCCTTTATCCAAAATATATATCTCAATATCAATCAATACATCCATATACGATATTCTCATTTTTATGCAGAGATGTAGAGACGTATGCTCAATATATGAAAATATATAAAAGGATTTTATTTCCTCATGTGGTGAATGTATGTCAATATACGTTTACATAAAAGACAAATATGCTGAGTGTGTGTTTGTCTGTATGTATCTTTAAAATGTATGTCCCATGTGTGTCTTTAGATCTAAAATATATTTCAAAGAATATGACATCTCTGCACTGAAATCTTAAAATCCACATGTAATCACTAATTTAGGAAGGTGAATTAAGTACAAATGAATATATATTTTCATTCAATGTGAATAAGCAACCATCACTACTGTTTGCAGTTTGGAATCGGTGGGGGTGGGATGGGCAAGACGGGTGGGTTGTGACTCACGACCTGCTCACTACAAATCGTGCCGTAGACTTTTTTTTTGTGGCTGTTTTGAGGAGAGCGTAAATTTAGGAGGTCAGCGTGTGAGAGTTGCACTAAGGACACAGGAGGGCCACAAGAAGAAGTGTGGGAGCTTTACAGGAAAGCTGCTTACATCGCCCATAGACCCATCCCATTTATGCAAGTGAAGTGACAGCCAGAGAGAGAGAGAGAGAGAGAGAGAGAGAGAGAGAGAGAGAGAGAGAAAGGTTGCTCACATGCACTCTTGAAGTTCAGAGCTTTTGCTTCAAAGCGAAGAACAAAGATGAAGACTGATTTGTGAAGTTCTCCGTCTGAACTTCAGGGTGACACTGTTGGCTCGCGGGATAATATAATATTTGAAGATATGCTACCTGAGCTGATGGGTCCAAAGAAATGCTACTAAGGTATGTCAGAACTATGCCCATGCTTCGAGCTCCTCGTTCCAGAGCCAAGCTTTTTTCTTTCATTACTTCATGCCTGAGATGGAAATACCTGCTTTTCTTTCCTTCTTTCCTTTTAAGCTGCTCATTATAGATTTACATGATTGTTTTATGGGAACAAAAGGATGTATGGAGAGCTTAGTATTTTTTTCTAATATTAACTTCAACAACGGGGGTTTTCCTGTTGATGGATTACTCCACTATGGCCTAAGTGACCTATTAATATTTAATGACAATATTTTTTCGCAAACACAAGCCTTGTCCTGTTTGGGGATGGGATGGAGACGATGTATATACATCATTTAGTCCCAAAAAGTTCTTCCGTCCACTGAGATGTTCTCAAACTCAAAAGTGGCTCTCACAGGCCCCTGACATGGCATTATAAATGACATAATCTTCAGTACGCGTTACGGACGAAAAGCGTAGCTTAATATAAATGTCATTGCTGTATGTGTGAGGACTGTTTGAGCCAAGCTTTCAGTTCAGCGATTACAGTACATCTGGTATTTCGCTGTGAGTTGTTCAGAATGCCACACCTGATGTCGAAACAGGGCTGCTGTGCGAGAGCCATGCCCTCAAGTGTTTGGGAAACCAGTCTGAGGAAACCCACCAGACATGGGGCTAAAAGCAGGATATAACACTTTCGTTTTTACTGTGTGCAAAAAGGAGGCAAAAGAGATGAAGTAATACTGCCTCGGAGAATGTGAGCCGTAGGCATTTCATGGCTCACTTGTTATTTTATTTATTTGATCTATTACTCGATTAATCGAAATAATCCACCACTGGATACACCAGATCCAGAATATGCACTAAAATCAAATATATACAATTAAAGAAATCAACTAAATGTCAGAAAACTACTATATTGCCTCTATTGAAGCATCTTTCTTCAAAAAACCCTGTACAATATACTCTGCAAACTGTCACTATACGCTGGGTAAACTGCTGTGTAAAACATAAGTGATAGATAAGTGATGAAATTAAATAGATATACAGCTCAGTGTTTTGCCAAGTACATTATTTAATCACAGCCGGCTCTTTTTTGCAGCGGTGTCTCGAAATGCCTCTTGAAATTAGACATTGGCAGTTCACATTACAGTATTTCATTTTTCTATTTCATGACTGAATGAGTTTTTTCGCCATTCGTATGAAGTTTTTTGATACTTTTATCATTTTAATTACAGTAAATTCAAAGTCGCCTGAATGGCAGGTGGGCAGTGTGTTCGATTCCACTGTCATCGTGTCATTCCTGTCACTTTAGTGTCTGTGGTTAGGCCCCAGCCATGTTTTCTGGAGAGCAGGCTGGTTCCCAAAAGATTGCCTTATCAGGACTTGACATTGCTGCTCAAAAGCTCAGCTGATACGGAGAATCCAACCCAACTGAACTTTGCATGCCGTGACAGGCCGCGACCTTCAGAGAAGGCGGGAAAACGTCTTATTTTGACCAAAGTTTTCATGGTTCTTCAGTGATGAGCTGGAACCGTTCGCTGATGGCTTGTTTGCACTAAATGCGTCCTCATCAGGATCATCGGAGGCTGATTTCTATTTTTTCTCATGATCTGAAACGACTAAAAAGAACATTTCTTTGCACTTTCTGCATACATTCAGCTCAGGGGTTTTGAAGGACTCGCAGTGGTCCTGTTCTTCATTCTTGTCCTTTTGGTCTTTGGCGCCTTCTCATGTTTGAAAGTGGTTTATTTTCAGATGCAGCCTACTGCTGAGCTGAACTTGAATGAGTGAAACCTTCACACATAATCAAACTCTTCCTATAATCTCGCTCTTCTGATTGAAGCTGAATGATAAATCCAGAGGATAAAATGTGAATCAAACTGACCTTTAATATTATTTTATATATATATATATATATATTTTTTTTTCATATTAAAAGAATACATTTATATTAAAAGAATACAGCAGAATTGAAAAGTTTTTTTTTATTTTATTTTATTGTCTGTATTTTATATTATCACCTATAACAATGAGTTCTTTAAAGCTAGGAGCTCAGACAGTGCCCTTCTGCAAATGTCTCCATCTTTTAAATGTTTCCACAAATGTCACCTTTTCTTAAAAGTGATTTTAAGCTTTAAAAGGTTTAATTCTGAGTGTTCACTCTATGTTCCAGATTGGAGCACTGGATCCGGGCCTTTCCTGAATGTGTTCAGCCATAAATAGTCCTCATCCCTTTAGTTTCAATTGCGAGGTGAGTCTATATTGTTCCAAAGGAGGTGTATTCTCGTTGGCAACGTATGAAATTAAACAACTGTTTAAGTGAAATGTGACAGTTCGACTAGCATCTGGTTCTGTTCTTGTGCCCTCAGGGAGTATCAAACCCTAACAGACTTCATGGGGGAGTATCAATGTCTACCACTCATAGATTCAATGCGAGTGGCGGGTTGCGACATAATCCCACCCTTCAGCAGTCAGAGATGGACCTGGCCTGGCAGGAACTAATGGCCATCACAGAACTGCAGGTCAGTGGATGGCATTAAGGGCCGTGACTCACACGTTCCTCTCTTTTTTCTGACCCAAAAGGTCGGAAAACAATCATCTGGTGCTGGCCATGTGTGTCAGATATTTCTAGACATCCCTCATGTCATAAGACACATTTCTTAGAGGCTTGTGTTTGGAATGGCTGTGGAGATACACTAATGAAAAGTCAACATTTAGCTGATGCTGAATTCCCCCTAAATACACTGATTCTGTTAAGATCTTCAACAATAGGCCAATTGAGTGATGCAAGGATAAGAGAGACAGAGAAAGGGGGTGAGTGCCGTCAGTTGCCAGCAGCCCCCTACGCAGCACAATGGCCATCTGTTTTCTGTCTGAAACCCGAGCAGACCTAAGCGAGCCCTGCATAAACTACGGGTGGCACACTCGTAGCAGGTGGGCTGGTCTCGCAGTCTGCAACCTGCAGATGACTTCTCAAAAGGTTCCCTTGCTCTTCACTGTGCCCTTTTCTTCCATAACAAGAAGCATCATTTCTTCAGTCGCATGCACTCGCTAAGCGGCAGTTTAAAATGTGCAGATATGACAAACCCACTGAAGATCCATTTGAAGTGAAAGTGACTATTCTCGTTATCTGGGATTGCTTCAGTTTAATTCATTCTTGCCCCAAACTTGCCTGATCCATCGAATCAGATCATTACCAAAGAGCAGGATGAGGTACATCAGGGGAAGAGAGTCCGTCACACTCTGCCAGCAGTAAAAATGAGAGCAAAAACATTGTCCCAAATTTTTGTTTTGCAGGAGTTCGAGGTACCGAATGGGAATCCATTTGAAGCTGTGCCATATCTTTCTGTGGAGCCCATGGTGCCATACGGAAGCTTTGGAATGAGTCACCCGCTGACAGAAACGAGTCCACCTGCTGGCGAGACAAGTTCAGTTTCTGCCGCTTTTGAAAGCGGTTATGCTGATGTGATGCCTCCCTACCAGCGCTTAAATCCACACATGGAAATGCACTATGGACACAGTGGAGGTCAGATGATGCCTAGACTACTGCCAAATGCACAGCCGCTTCAGCCACCCCTCATGAGCCTACTGGATCACATGGCCATGTCAAGCACAAGCCAAGGCCTGGTGAAGGATGGCACCGGACACCCAGCAGATGACATGGAGTCTGACTCTGGGCTGTCATTGGGCTCGAGCCCTCCACTCACCTCACCGGAGAACGCAGCACATGGGCCAACCACTTTCCTGCCCCACAACAGCAACCTTCATTATGGCGAGACTGAGGTGGAATGCATTGGAGACCATGGTCACATGAGACCAAGCGTGCCCAGCTCTCAGGACTACCAGCACAACTTCAGTGCTTATTCTGAACACAACTACTTTCCTGTCACATCAAACCTTCCATCAGCACAGCTACAGATGCCACAGCCCCAACAGCAAATACCAAACATGAAACATCTTTTACCCACTTCCCTAAACGACCTTCAGATAAGCAGTCCGAGGAGAAACACCTTCCAGGGTTCCTACTCTAAAGCCAGAGGAAGCGGACCTTCAGGGCCACTCAGCAGGGATGAGCGCAAAGCACTGGCTCTCAAAATTCCCTTCCCATTGGACAAGATTGTGAACCTGCCTGTGGATGATTTTAATGAGCTCTTGAGCCAGTACACACTGAGCGACTCCCAGCTGACACTGATCAGGGACATCCGGAGGCGGGGCAAAAACAAAGTGGCGGCTCAGAACTGCCGTAAGAGGAAGCTGGAGAACATTGTGCATTTGGAGAGCGAGCTAGGGCAACTGAAAGTGCAGAGGGAGCACCTCGCCAGGGAGAGACTGGAATTTCAGCAGAACCTCACAATTATTAAGTGCCATCTGTCAGATCTGTATGCCAAAGTGTTCTCTCAGTTACGGGACGAGGACGGACATCCATATTCTTTGGATGACTATTCGCTCCAACAGACTAACGATGGTAATATTTATCTAGTGCCGCGAAACACCGTGATGGATGGGGATTAAACAATTGAATAGCTGCTTCTTCCCTACAGATACACACAAACAAGGGTTTAAAGGGGATTCAAAAAAATAAATTAATTTAAAAAAAAAAAGGGGGGGGGTTGTTCTCCATGTAGCTTTATTGGTACAAGGTAAGATTTTAGCCTCAACAACTAATTTCCCAGCTGTCTGCACATCTCAGGTTAACTGCCAAAAAAGGAGCAAGAGGCAGACTCCAATTAAGTGGACTGAATTCCTCTTAACACTTGCACTCAAGCATTAAAACCATGTCATTAAATAGAATGAAGACAAAATCATATTAAAAAAGCTTTATTGACAAGTAAAAACAGGTATAAAAAAGTAAATGTTTCCATTTGCTTCTTGGTCCTACAAAAGAGAGGGTTCTTTAGTCTCCCATCAATTATAATCACATTTTATAGGGCTTGGATTAAGTTTTACCTTCAGTGCCTGTAAAACAGGCAAAAACACCATTCTGGATTGAAGATGCTTTGCATCAATCTCCTAGAGGGAAAAAAAAAAAAAAAAGGAGCTAAGTGTAATTAAAAACTCATAAGGCTATATAAACAATCGCATGCATTAATCTAAAAGGCACATAAATTCTGTTGCATCTTAGTGTTGTGCCAGGTCACAAGGCTCTGCAGTTACTTCCCTGCAAATGACACTGAATGCAAAGTTGTGAATACTGTACTACATCTACAATAAATAAAATGAGTCCAACGGTAGTGAAGTCTGTTCTTACCTACAGGAGGCAATAAAGCCATTTTGTTGCTGCATGCTAGTCTTTCAGAGGTGACCTGTACTCAAATGCTCCCTGTTTCTTCTCCTGGTGACGATCTTGCTACTCATTCCTCAGCTTTCTTCCACGGCTAGTCTTGGCAAACTACTCTTTGAGGTAACCTACACAAGGCTCTTCATGTGGTTCAGTGGCAGGCTTTGGTATTTCAACTTGTAAAAGCTTTTAATTTCCTGGTAACAGGATGTTACCGGCGCTCATTAGGGCCCGGTTCCAATTAGGCAACCAGATTGCAACCCTTCAATTGACACTTTAAATCAAGTCTGCAAGTGTGCCCGTTCCTAGGCCAAACTGTAACTTGAACCCCAACCCCCAATTTAAAAACAGCACAGCTCTTTAAAAAAAGATTGAAATGCTTTATTTCAACTTGACTGGTTGAAAAACACACATAATTCGTACTGACTGAAATTCTACAACACCTAATTTCATTTGGAATGCATTCCACAAAATATAAAGCCTGTATAGTGACAAGACTGAATGCAGAAGTCCCACTCATATCACTACTGTACATCTCTTCTGATCGGCTGAGCAGATCTAGGGAGTAAACCTGCAGCTGCCCTGTCTGTCCTCTCGCTCTCCTGTCTCCTCTCTTAAGTACTGAGTCCTGTTGAACAATATGAACAACAATGTTAAGCTGCACACTGTCTACAAGGCTTCAGTTCATTTTAAAAATGAAAAATTTCACTTAGGGATCCAGTACAAAGCTATATTTGATGGCATTGCCCATTTCCTAACACTCTACTTAAAAAGGTTATACCAACCTTAAAGGATTAAAACCGTCTGCCTCCACCGGAGCCACCGTATCCTCCACCTCCAGAACCACCTCCATATCCACCTGAGCGCGAAGAAAAGGTTAGCTTAAATACCCTACACAGGAGCGGTTAATACAGAGTGGTTGTCAAGTATAGACTACTGCAGTTGATTAGAAGGAAGCAGCCTAGTAGCTGGAACCCTACGTGGACAGTTAAGGATCTAGAAACTTATCAAGCTGGCCTTAACTCACCACCATATGGGCCACTGTTTCTGCCTCCTCCTCCAAAGCTCCCTTTCATGGGGCCATAACTTGACTGCTGGCTGTTGTAGTTCCCAAAATCATTGTAGTTTCCTCCACCGCCAAAGTTACCTGTACACAAGAACTTAATTTAAAGCCTTGCAAATACAAGATATACACACAAAAAAAAAAAAAAAAAAAAAGTTTCTGGAAAGAGGAGCCTCCAAATTGTAATGGTCTTAAAGTGGCAGACAAACCTCCACCAAAGCTCCCATTGTTGCTGCCGTAGTTGTCATAGCCACCGCCGCCGCCGCCGCTGCTGCCATATCCTCCACCACCTTGGTTGCCATAGCCTGGCCCACCGCTACCACCACTATATCCACGGCTGCCTCCATAACTAGGGCTGGCACCACCGTAGCCACCTATGAATTTAAAAAAGGGTCACCATACTAGTAAGATAAAGCAAAGCTCCCTTGCAAACTAAATGTCAAGATCTTTGTATTACTGTAGAGAACATTAACTCTACAAAAGACTAATACTTTGACACCCAAATTCTCAATTTACCCCTTTCCCCAAACAGGCTTTGGCCAACCACAAAATGCACCATTTAAGTCACCATTAGAACTTGCACTTACCAAAGTTAGAAATATTGACCTTTTAACAAGTAACGAGTGATGCCATGTTCTTCTACACCACAACACTAGGTGTGCCAAAATTACAGTTTCCAATCCAATATTAAAGCAAAGTTGTCCCTCAAATATGCAACAGCAAGACTTAGAAATGTGTGTTATAGATGTAAAGTGATAAAAGCAACACCCACTCCCCAATTCTAAAATTCAGATTCTGGGAATAAAGACCAAAATGAAAACATACCACCACCACCGCCGCCACCACCTCCTCCTCCTCCACCACCAAATCCATTATTGTAGCCATCATCATAGCCTCTGCTTTCACTTCTTCCCCCTAAACAGAAGGTTAAAAATAATAATAATAATAATAATAAAAAATCATCATCATCATCATCATCATCATCATCATGTACAGGCTACAAATTTCAGAATGAACAAAATCAAGAATGGCACATTTGATCACTACTTTACAGCTTTGAGAAAAGTCTTCACCATTTTAAAACAACCAAACCAGCAACCACTGAAAACATAGGGTATGGTTGTGGTTTGTTGTTTGAAAGCCTCTAGCGAAACTGCAAACTGATGGCATTTCAAAGTATCTGTGCCATCACAGTGCCCTTCTTGCAAAGTCCAAGACTAGGCATCTGAACCATGTCCAGCCTAGACAGAAGCTGTTTGGGTACATACCACGGCCAAAGTAATTATCTCTGCCACCTCCGAAGTCATTGTTATAACCACTGTTGCCGTATCTGCCACCAAAGTTTCCACCATCACGTCCTGCACAATGAATCTGGAATTAGTTTACTCAATTACATAATTAAACGATCAAAACTTTACATGGAGACTCTTACCGCCCCTCATGAATGGCGAGGAGTTTGCCATTTCTTGCTTGGAGAGCGCCTTCCTCACTTCACAGTTATGCCCATTTATTGTATGGTATTTCTGAACTATTGGGGGGGGAGAGAAAAAAAAATTAACACACTAAACAAATGGATGAGTCTACCACCAGACCAAACCATGTACAAGATACTCACTGACTATGCGATCCACAGAATCATGGTCATCAAACGTAACAAAAGCGAAGCCCCTTTTGTTTCCAGTCTTGTGATCTACCATTATTTCAATAGCTTCAATCTTTCCAAACTTTTCAAAGTAGTCACGGAGATGGGACTCTTCCGTATCTTCTTTGATACCACCCACAAAAATCTTTTTCACGGTCATGTGTGCAAAAGGCCTGTTGGAGTCCTGGAACATAACAATCGTGTTTAGATATGGTCCACAACAATTGGTATGTCACATCATCTGCTGGAACCCACCTCTCTGGAAACAGCTCGTTTGGGCTCCACAAGCCTCCCATCCACTTTGTGGGGCCTTGCGTTCATGGCAGCATCTACTTCTTCCACACTAGAGTATGTGACGAACCCAAATCCCCTTGACCGCTTGGAGTTTGGATCCTTCATAACCTTTAAATAAGATGGACCATTAGTGAGCAGATTTCCATTTAGAAGCAACAAGCAAACCAACTAATGTGACTAGTGAGACTCACCACACAGTCAGTTAAGGCACCCCATTGCTCAAAATATTCTCGCAGGCTGTCATCCGTGGTCTCGAAGCTGAGGCCCCCGATGAACAGCTTCCTGAGCTGCTCCGGCCCACGTGGTTGGCCCTGGAGGAGAAGGATTCAGACGTTAACGTGCAGATTGCTTCATGTATGAACGTGTGTGAAGACACCACAGCCTAACAAAAATACTTCTGTTCATTTATCACAGCACCCGGAAATGAAACAACGGGACCTGGATGGTGCCTTTCAACTGTACCTCTGGTAACCTTCTGGTCTGGGACTCAACCCTTCCTTCATGAGGCTTAATCCCAAACCCCTTGAGCACAACTACATCATGTATAGTGGTCAAGAACACTGGGCTTCTTAAGCCAGGATGGAAAAACTACTAGAAACGCTCATGATACACGTTACTGTAAATTAGTAACAAGTGAAACCTCAAAACGTTGAGCTTCCACTCTGCAATAAAACCCAATTAAAAAGCACCAATTCTGCAGTGATTGTAAAGAATCATGCAGCTGGACAATATACTTAAATCCCTATTATTTAGGTTCAGAAGAGCACATTGCGATTAGTGAGGAAAATGCGGTCATTAACTGCCCAGCCTGAACGCAGTGTTGACCAGACTCGATTTTCTACTAAAGGATACTCAGGGGTCAACAAAAGCAAAGCGTTCATACTTTGAACCGGATGTGAAAGAAAGGTAGCCCTTTGAGTGCTTAGAAGAATAATCAACTAGCAATAGGCCCCCTCAGTTGAAGCTACATCAAGGTGGATTTGTGTAAAGAGTTCTTTCCAACGGGAGAGCAGGGTGAGGGGAACATTCGCCATGTTGACACAATGGACCGGTTTATACCTCTCAGCCATCAACTCACTGACCCGGGAAGATTTCCCCCAAAAAACAACTGCATCAACAACTGAACAAAAAATTTCAAGAACCATAATTTTCCACAAAAAATACCCTAAAAACACCCCCCACGTCTTCAGCAGCCGCGCGGCCTAACATTCAAAATGGCGGCGCTCAGACTGACCCAATCAACCAACCCTCTTCCCTCCACAACTCGCAGCACAAAGCTATCCGAACACGTATGACTTTTCTTCGCAACTTAAGATTTAGTTTTACACGACCCTTTAAAACTTATTATATTATATATATAATTTTTTTTCCATTTTTTCTCCACTTTAAAAACAAACCGACCTCCTTCGACATGTTGCCCTCTCCGAACTGCGCCACTCGACAAGACGGAGCTGCCGGCCTTGCCTTATGTATACTCCCCACATCTGTCCCGCCCACCGCCGCAAACGATTGGCCTGGAGTTCCCGCCACTGTGCTACGTCACTCTCTTTTGACATCTGATTGGTTTGAAACTCCGTCAATCTGGGCGGCTCCTCGGCAACCGAACCCTTGCATACTTCGTCAAGGGGCTGTTTATTGTGGGTGTAAAATCCAGTGCATTACATACGTTCAGATTTAGGGGCCATATTTGAAACCAAAATGTGCACAGTAGTTACTCCCTTACGCGCCTAAAGTAAAAGTCGCAGTAAGAAACGTTTCGCTTATCTCACGTTTGCAGAATATAACCGATTTCGACATTGCAAGCTAAAGGAAAGCAGCACGCGTGTGTGAGTTTTGTGCGTGCGTGTGTGCGAGCGTGCTATTGTGTGTTTTTGGCGCGCTGCAACACACACGCGCGCACACACATAGACAGGCTTCAAATCTGCGAAGAAACAGCAACGAGCCTAGAAGACGGTCTCTCTCTTTGTGACTTTGAGCTTTTCTCTGTAAGTAACGGTTTCTTTCGAGGCTCCGGGCGCCCAGCGACGCTCTGAAGCGGCTGTTAAATCCGACAGCAGCCCCTTTTGCCGCCCCTCTCTTGTGTAAACCCAGCTGAGCGACCGTTAGCCAGCCTGTTAGCTGAAGCTGGGCTCAGGAATGCGTTTCCCATGTCTCTAACGGGCCGCAACCTGCTCTACAAACGACATATGTTCACTGATCTGTTTTTTTTATCATGCCGTCCTCGTTTTCTCCCCTCGGTCCCTCCTGAAACTTGTGTTCGCTGTATGCTAACTCGTTAGCAGGCTAAACTGTCAAGTCTTCCTTCGACGGTCGTCCAAGCTCACCTTATTGCAACAACCTCACTGGATTTCCTACCCTTTGTTTAAATTTTTATCTGTTTCAACCTGTCATTTTGTTTTCTTTGTTTTTCATAAGCCAGGGCCCCCGTCCTTCATATTTGCTAGCTAATTAGCTTGTGCACGGCTAGCCACTTAGCAAGGCAAACTCAAACTCGCCCCCCCCCTTAAATCAATTTTCATTCCCCGTGGTCGTGGTGCAGACGGTTTTTTAAAAGCAGATATTGAAACTATTTTTTGTGCATGTTAAAAAAAAAACACAAAAAGCGAGTCAGGCCTGGGCTACGTTAGCTTAGCTAACAATGCGACCGGCTGGGGTGCTGTGTCCCAAATCACATACATTTGTACACTTGCCAGTGCGGAGTGCCGTTCTTGTGATGGGAATTGTGCGTCCTTTTGAGTGAGCTAGTATGCAGTTTAGGACGCGACCATGATCTCGGCGCAGCAGCTACAGTTGTAGTGATTTTTCTAAGACAGCCAGTGGGATGTTGCCATTTTGCAAGCCATCTTTAACGTTGTCTTAAACCCCTTTCTAGACCATTTTCATTATTTGCGTGTTCTTTAACGTTTCAGATAGACTTTTCATTGCTATACATGGCCAGACCTTGCTAGCTTACCTTTTCCTTAGTAGTTGGTCTTGTTATTTGTGTAAACACTGAACTGGTGTGTTTGTATATAACTCTGAATTCTACCTTTTGGGTTGTTTTGGCTGCTTTAGTGTCAAGCACATCCTTGTTTCTGAACAGTTCATTTGGCCTACATGTCTAAGAGTGCATTAAGTTCTACTGGCCTAGACCGTGCTCCTCATGCATTATGTTTGCGTTGTTTATTTCTTATTCAGTTGCAATTGCTCTTTTAATTTATTTTTCTTAATTTCACATTTCCAGGGGGAGACCCTCTATCTGCTGTTAAACAGCTGCATCTGAATTTGGCTGAACTTCCCCAGAAATTGGTAAGATTTTTCTATGCTTGGCACTGAGGTGGCATCAGCTCACATTCTTTCCATAGTTACTTGTAAACGTGAAGGTACTGATTCAGCTTCTTTAGTCGTGTAAAAGTAAGAAGTACCGAGTATGAAATGTACTCGGAGGATAAAAGTCGGTCCCTGGAGGAAATTTTGACTGGCTGTGCAAACAGAACAAAAATGTCATAATTAAAATATTACTAAACCATTTTAAGTTAGGAAGCTGTAAAAGCTAGAGACAATAATGAACATTAACTTCACTGTTTGGCTTTCCTCCGTGGAATATCTACTTATTCTCCAGTCACTGGTGTCACGTTCAAAGCATTCTTTCTCCCCAAGTCGAGTCTTCCCTCCTTCTGTTTTATCTTTCATAATTCTTTTATTTACTATACGATCTGCACCGTTGCACACACCATAGAGTTTTTGGTCTTTTGTCCATTAGGACTGAAATCTCTTGATGCTGGCAATGATGCAGTGATCTTAAATAAAAAATAATGGATAAGTCCCTCAAATGCATTAAACCTATATGGAAACCTAATGGAAAATAAAGAAAAGAAGTTGAAAGTACAGAGATTTGAATGCAGAGAGTAAGAGTTAAAAGGTGTCAGTAAAAAAAAATGTTATACAAGTAAGTTACAGATGTCTGAAAATGCTGTTAAAGTACCGTAAAAATCATTTTTCCTTTTTCTCATCTTTTGGCATATGGCTGAACTACATCAGCAGGCATTGTCAGCAGACACAAGTTGTGAGCTCTCCTGTGAAAAGGCATAAAAACATTGTTTTATCAGGGGGGGAGTGATGTGAAGAAATGTACTTGGATCAGAGTGGCCTTTAATTACAATCAGAACATGTAAAAACTGCTGCACATTCACCTTTGTGATTCTGTTAAGATTAAGACACATGCTTACATTCATTAAGCTTCTCAGAATAAGACCTTACATTAAGATCGGATCTCACGTCTGTGCCCTGAGAGTAAAGAATATTTCCTAAAATAAATAGTAGAATTAAGATTCATTTTATTTACCCTGATGTTACTGTGAGAAAGAGATCTATATCTGGACTCCTACCATGTCTCTGATATGTGATGGATCTGACCCCTGGTCATGCTTGAAAATATGCCATGTCCAGTCTGATGCCAAAAACTATTTTTTGTGCTTCTTTTGATTTTTTTTTTTTTTTAACAGCATTTTAATTGTTTTTCTATCGTGTTAATTTTCTAGCAGAGGGAGCAGTTTCCCCCAGTTTCAGCCAGAGAGAATCCCTCTCTTGTAGGTGAAAAAGATTCAGAGCAGCCATGGGAAAGAAGAACCAGAACCGCGATGAGGAGGAGTCCGCGTCCTCGGACGAAGAGGAATATGTGGTCGAGAAAGTCTTGGACAGGAGGGTTGTGAAAGGACGTGTGGAATATTATCTCAAGTGGAAGGGGTTTTCAGAGTAAGTTTTAGGGGTTTTTTTTGGGGGGGGGGGGTTCCATTCCCCTCAACTTTATTTTAATTTTAGATCAATACATCAAAATCAAAAAGGATTGTTTGGCTCCAGTCATTGCCTGCTACAGTTTTTAAACAAAAATGCAGCAGTTTCAGTCTTAGATTCCATAGACCAGAGGATTTAAAGTATGTCAGTAATACAGATGATCAAAAAGTATTTTGTTGTATTTTAATAAAGAAACCTTTTGGTTACAGGTTATCTGTTGCATAATATCTCCACTCTTTGTCAAAATGGAATGAATTGGTCAGTTTGGTTTTTGAAGGAAAGCAAATGGTTTAAATTTGTTGGTTAAATTGTTGATGGGGGTGGTGATGGTCTAGTAGTAGGATACTTGGCTATGAGCATGATACAGGTTTGATTCCCACCTCCAGCACTATTGGGTTCCTGAGCAAGACCCTTAACCCAGAGTTGCTCCAGGGGGACTGCCCTTGTAGTTAAGGAAATAGAAGTTGCTCTGGAAATGAGCGGTGCCATAATGGCTAGGTAGTTGGCCCCGGGATCTGAAGGTTGGTAGTTTGAATCCCAGACCAGTAGGTTGCCCTACTTTTTGAGTACGGTACCGTCCCCATCACTGCTCCCTGGGCAGTTAAGGAGAGGAAGCGTTTAGGCTGGTGGTGGTCCAGTGGTAGGATACCGTAAATGCTGTAAAAATGTAAATTATGGAGTTTTATTAGGAGAAATAGCTGTTGGAGGCAGCCATGCTGTTTACACACACTTTTCATAAGCATTAGAGCACAATTTGATTGTACTCCTATTGTTTTTTGTTGTTTCCACTGCGGGTGAACTATACCATACCTGTGTGGAAATTGGTCATGCTACCGACTGGGGGACAAGCATGATGAGTCAGGACCTATGGGTGGAGCTTTAAACAATGCAGATCATTGATTGGTTTAATGTAACCATCACAGAATGGTCAGAAAACCATTTCTACTACAGAAAGGCTTAGTTATTTAAAGCCTCTCCACTGGTGCAGCTGGACTTGATCAGGTTATGGATAGTTCTGAATTAAGGTTGGTAATCACACCATGCCGTGAGCCACTGTCTTTAGTTTACTAGTATGTTGACTTTTGTCTTATTTTCACAATCCACTGTCAGGGCATGTAAGCTACACGTCAACTTAGGTTTTAAGCGTCTTCAGTACACTTAGTTAATGATCATAATTGTACCACGTTCTGTTGAAGTTATTGCAGGTGGATTCACTTTGTACACTGTTTTTTGACAAAATTTCTTAATTTAGTGTTTAAAGTAGTTTTCTGTGGATTTGTTTTTTCTGTGGTGAACTGAAATGGGCAAAAACAGTTCGTTTATACGACTGTTTATGGTAGCCCGGCACTGACAAAACAGTAGTTTAAACAGTAGTTTGATCTTCTGATTGTAGCATGTTTTGAAATGCTGGAAATGCATCCATCTTAAAATGGCAAACAATACATTTTGATTTTTCAATGCACTACCAAAATGCTTTTCAATATTCCATAGAAATCGTGTACATGATATTATAACTTTATCTTTAATTGCTGTCAGCTGCAGCAAAGTTCAGCTTAGTTCTGAGAGATATCGGCTGATGTATTTCTGCAGATAATCCGAAAACGAAGGCAGTGTGTACACTGCATGAAATTTAGAGGGCAGAATACAGCAGCTCTAGTACTCTCACATCTCACAGGCTGCTGTTTTGGGTGAATAATGAATCAGAAAAGGCAGTACCACCTTAAGTGATGTTTATTTAGTTTTATCATGTTGGAGTTGCCAGTTAAACATGCACTTCAATATGTAAACATTTGCGTTATAGTAACATACTGGTCATGTCACTTGGTTAAAGACAGCTACATTGTTCTGATGGAAATATTTAAATATTGCATGACTTCATTGGTACCTAAAGTCTCATCAGAACTGTGGCCATGACTGCAGATTAGGTATAGAAAAGAAATTGCTGTGGGTTTCCCTTACTTGCACACTCTGACTTTAATCAAACTGTTTAATGACATGCTTGAATGACTCAAACTCCAAACTTTACGACTTTATCTGGCTCTCAGTGTGAACAAGCTTGAAAAATTGGAGTTGTTTGATTAGTTTGTGGCAGTCATTGTTGAGTCCTTCTTCAGTGACCATATTTCTTAGCCTTTCCTTCTGCAGAGACAGCCAATGAGAGCAATGATCTTTAGCATACAGAATTAGACAAAAAAATAAATAAAAGGATACACCCAATCAAAAATAGTTTGAATTAAAGTTGTCAATCTTATACTATTGCCAAAGACAGGGAACGATAATAAATTGAATTAATGTGTCCTAAAGTTAAGCGAACTAGGGGGTTGCTGTGCAGGTAAATTCACTACTCAGTGTTCTCTCGATAACCGGAGGTATCGATGTTTTATAAACGTATCCTATAAGTACACTGTCGGGCTTTACTGAAGTAATTCCATTATGATGAATAGCCTGCAACATATTTGCAGCCTTGTTGTATGTCTATTATTAAATAACATTTATTGACCTTCATGCTTATTGGTCTGTTGCTTTTAGTAAACACAACACTTGGGAGCCAGAGAAGAACCTGGATTGCCCGGATCTCATTGCAGAGTTCATGAAGACGTACAAAAAGGGCAGCAGCGGTACCAGCACACCCAGCAGTGGGGCCAAATCAACCACCACAGCCTCTTCTGGGGCCCGGTCCAAAGACAGCAGCAGCAAGAGGAGAAACTCGGATGAAGAGGAGGAGGGGGGCAGCAAGCCAAAGCGGAAAAAAGAGGTGAGCTGCTTTTTCAGCAAGGCAGTTTGGACTTTTTCAAAAACACAAAGGGCACAGAGAGGTGGAGGACCAAGTATCCCTAAGAATCGGCTCTCTAAGGATCACTTGGTTGTCAGACGTTACCCAGATTCTAACATGTAGAGAAATGGCGAGAACATTCAATAAACTTGGTAAAATGCATTAAGATTAAATGTGAATTATGCCATAATAATAATTTCTTAATGTTATTTATTTTATTATTGTTATTATTAATAGACATGTCCTGTTGATTTCTTCAGGATGAGATCCTTGTAGCAAGAGGCTTTGAGAGAGGCTTGGAGCCAGAGAAGATCATTGGTGCAACAGACTCTTGTGGAGACCTCATGTTCTTAATGAAGTGGTAAGTTTTGGGCTGGGAAGTTTCGTGAACAATTCACACCTTTTGAATGCAACACGTTTGGCCAATGTCTCCTCATTGAATCAATGGGAGTCGACGGTGAGCCATTACCAGCTCTTTGACAAAGGCCTTTTGGTTGCAATTGTACGTCAGATTGCGATCCTTTTAGCATTGCTTTTCTTCCAATTGTTTTAGCGTTTGCTTTTTAGCATTTCACCTTCTGAGTAGACCAATTTGGATGAGAATTACTTTTGGGTGCAAAGTTCAAATTATTCTCAATTGTTCCTTTATAAATGGACTGGTTCTTGTCGGTTTTATTAGTCCCTTAGTTGAGAGGACCTATAAACTTTCCTCTCCAGTAGTATCGGAACAGCAAGGCCAGTTTGTTTTTGCTATGCACTGGAAACATTTACGTTTGAGATCAAAAAATGTTTCATTTCCCTAGTATTTACATGTAGAAATATTAAATTACATAAAACTTAGCCCCTCTTTCGCATCCGACCATTGATTGTTTAAACTGTATCTCAGTATCCACTTGGTAGCAACAGAATGAATTCTGAAGTCTACAGAAACATTTTGTCTGTGAGTTTAGAAAGAAACGTGTTTAAACAAATCAGCAGAGACTTTAGCAAGAAAACAATCCAAAACGCACTGCCAAGTAAAAATTTTGTGGAAGCCTGTAAAACTAAAGGCCAGAGAAGAAACCAACATTTTGTTGAAGTCATTGGGGTTTTGCAAGCAAGCGATATTTCATTTACTTTAACATTTTTTTGTTCATCGTTTCTTTTATTCACTTGGGCAAACTAGTTGGTGAGCTGGCAAAAGTGCTGTTTTATGTCTATAATTTAACATATATCTAGATGTAAATACTAGGTAATAAAAAGCTGAAACTCTGATTTCTAACCTCATTTTGTCTTTTGATCTCAATTCTGGCTTCACTGTATAAAAAGTTTTTGAAATAACAACTAATCAACATTGCAGCAATTGATTAAAATTGCAGCCCTTTTTGAAAATGCAATGCATGTATGAAAAAAATAAATCACCATATATTTTATGTTAATTTATTGGTGTAAATCTTTAACTGTATACATCCCACTACTTTGTCACATTTGTATGTTTAGTGGTGTTTTCTGTCTTTTTATTTAAAAAAATTAACAAAATTTACAGTTTTTTCAAAGCATCAGTGTCAGTAACTTGTTAACTTTTGCTTCTATTCATTGTTTATAATAACGCCACATTTGCATGACTTGTTTTTGCTCCTTCATGCAGTTGCAACACTGCACTGTAATTATGAATCTGATAAATGATGGGATGCTTGCATCTCAACAGGAAAGACTCTGATGAGGCGGACCTTGTGCTTGCAAAGGAGGCCAATCACAAGTGCCCACAGATTGTCATTGCCTTCTATGAGGAGCGTCTCACTTGGCATGAGGATGGAGAGAAGAAAGAGAAGGGTGCCACCGCTGTGTAAGAGCGCCAGTGGGGGGGGAGTCAGGGTATCCCACCCGAATCTCCCAGCACCGCCTCCCCCATGGAGACAGACACGAGTGTGCTCACAATCCGCCCTTTGTTATGGACCATTTTAAAACCACCACCAGCCCCCTAGCAACGGGGGGGTCACTACCCACTGTCTCCTTTCATCCCTCACGTTAAAAGGCAACTCTTACCAACTCCATCTTCATCAAGAATTGAGGGACTGGCAAGTGATTGAGAACTGTGGCATAAGCTCTCTTTTTCTTTTCTTTTTTTTGTGACATCATGTGTTTCTCCCTTAATCCTTGCTGTGCTTCACCCTGTTTTTTCATGTTTTAAGGTTTTGTGCCCCTATGGTTCTGTTCTGTTCTCACAATGTGTAACCGTGTGATAGCGTAGACGTTGAATACAGCAAATGGCCACGTTTCTTCAGAACTCTGCCAATTTGGTTGTCCTACTTTATGCAGCAGGTATACTATATGGTTGATCTTGGTGTTCTCCATCTGCAATGCTGGATTAGTTAGAAAACAGGTTTTTTTGTTTTGTAGCAAGTGCGCCAAATTATGGATACCCTTCATGTGTTCCTCACATGTGATCAGACAGAACTATAATCCTCTTTTTATCTCAAAGAATGTTTTGATGAATATGTGGGACCCAAGTGAGACTTTTTAAATCTCCTTTACTTAAAAAAAAAAAAAAAAAAAAAAAAAAAAAAAGACCCTTGTGGATCTTTACACATTTTAGCCATATCTACTTTGGAATTAATTTTTTTTTTTTTAAATCCCTCCCTCAATGCTTTCTTTTTAAGCCCACTGTGTTTTCAATCGACATTTCAACACATTTGGCTCATTGAAAGTTCCGATTCTGGTGTTCATGATGGTCAGACCCAAATGCTCCACCTTGTGGCCAGTTTATTGCTCTTACCAAGCTTTTCAGTTCCTGATCATTTAGCCTAGACTAGGATCGTCATGCTGTTTGCCCTTTTTCCTGTTTTTAGGGACAGCGGGTTTGCCCAAACCTCTTCTCACTTCGGTTCTGTTTTAAATCTAGTCTGACTAAATGGTCTTTTAACGGGGTTATAATCTCAGGTGTGCAATTCTGTGTTTGTAGAGCCACTGGACAAAGGATACCCAATAATAAATAAAAAAAAAAAGGCCTGCCTTTCGTTGCAATGACAGCTACTGATTCTGACTGAAACGTAGTCTGATGAAAAGCAGCTGATGCTTGTACTAGATGGATAACAACCCACTCTGCTAGCTTACTCCATTCTTACATTTTCTTAGATTTTCCTGTGTTTTTCTGTCCCCACAGTGGTGGTAAGATTCCTTTTTGTTGTAAAAGAGGGTCCCCCTCAAGGCTCCGTTTAGACAGTGGAGTCAAATGGTCAAAACAGACTTTTTCTTGCTGGAGTGTAACGCGCTACCGGCTATAAAAGTCTGAATAAGCATCGGAAGGAGAGAATTTTAAGTGTTCGAAAGCATTCTTTGAATGAACGAGGTGAACACTGGATCTGTTTGTGTTGGCTTTCCATCTAGACAAATCTGTGACGGGGTCCCGCATGTATCTCACTTAGAACTGTATCACTTGACACTTTGTCCTTTTTTTTTTTTTTTTTTTTTTTTTGTTTATTCACCCTGTCTTGAAAACACCCGTCCCATTCGCTGATCTTTTTCTAAAAGGTGTTCATTCAATCAAGTGTTTTCAAAAAATGCTTTTCGTGTCTTACCTGTCGATGTGTTTTGTTTGTTTGTTTAATTTTTTTAAAAATGTCTTGTATCAAACTGTAGTAAAACCTAGTTTAATACTTTCACTTTCTTTATCGTCTCCTTCAGCTAAGCTGCCGTTGTGATCTGATTATTCTGAGGATAGAATTAAGCTGTCTGTTTACATCTTAATAGGTGACATTTTTTTTTTGGTCCATCTTTCATCTTCAGTCCCCAATTCACAAAGGCAGTGCTTCACTTTTCCAGCAGATGGTGCTATTGGACTATGCTCTTATTTATAGACGAGTCTTATCTCAGTGCAGCCCATAATCTCACAAAGAAAGGTTTAGGTTTTTTGGAGGTTATTTGTTGGAACACTGTTCTGTATTTGTGTACAACTGTAGATTGTAATCCAGAGCAGTTTAGAGGCCCACAGCCTCTGGAAAATGTACATACACGGACCAAAAAAAAAAAAAAAAAAGGCCAGAGCTACTCGTCGGCTTTTTTTTCCTTCTTGTATAAGTAACTTCATGAATGCTGTTCATCTTTCATTTTGAATAGTTCTGCACTGCCTACCAGTAGTAAAAAAAAAAAATGGTTCTATTGATCCTCATTTCATGACCTTCCCCACATCCTGCTCATCTGTGATATATTCTCTGTGAACTATCTTTGTTTTCTTAGTTTGTACATGCGGACATGTAGTCGAGACTGTCAAATCACCTAAATAAATCAATAAAAACTTTATGATTCCTATGGGGCGGATGTGAGATTCAAAACGACAAAATAATGCCGTGAAGGGGAGCCGCAGGTCAGCAATGTTTGAATTATTGGACTGTAAGCTCCTGCTTCCATCTCAAATCTCGGAGCAGAGGAAGAGAAAAATGAATCTGCTCGTGGTTTTTAGCCTTTGTGAAGGGTGTAAATGCACTGAGAGGCTGGAGACTGGTCTCCCAGGCCTAAGTTACACCATTTTCCATTTGACCTTGTACTTTAGGCCAAGACTAGGGTTAATGCAGATCTTTCAAACTGGCTTGGAGGGTTTTGGTTTAAAGATAAATACAAAAAGATGCATCTGAAACTTTATAAGTCAACCAACTGACTCACATCATCTTTTCTTTGAGTCCCTGTTCATGAAGCACCTTCTCTGAATGCCCCGTGGACTCATGAGTTGAAACTCGCAGAAGATGATAGAGAAAAATTATACACGATGCAGAACATGTATAGATCTCTCACCATTGTTAGACATCATAAATTAGTTATGCCTTTTCTACGCCGTTTGAAAATGTCCGCGCTCCCTTTTCGATATGTGAATGTTTCATGAGGAGTGGACTGGCCGAAGCAGTCCAGAATGACTTGGAATAAAATCTTCTATGTTGACAGATGTGGAAAATTTTTTACTTGACATACTTAAATACTGTTTCATGTTTCTGTATTTATATCTTTCCTGAAATGTTTATGTTTAATCTGTTATGCAGGCAGAATCAGAGTTCTGGCTGAGATTAAAAAAAAAACTTATCTGGCCACCTTTTTGCAAAGTGCTATACACTGGTCAGCCATAACATTAAAACCACCTGCCTGATATTGTATGTTCCCAATGACTGAGGCAAGACCGTTCTGGGTGCCCATGCTGATCCCTGTCCACCGATCTGGAGAATCAATTTTCTTGAAAATGTATGTGCATCGCCAGATGTGTGTCCCTTCTCTGAGGACCAGACCGTACCAGGATTCACTGTGGGAGGAAAGCAAATGTGGCGACTGACAGTGTGATGCACTGGGCAATGATCTGCTGGGAAACCCTGGAGACTGACATTTACGGTAATGTTGCTTTGGTATGTAGCTCATGAATGTTATTGCAGACCAAGAACACTCCATGGCAATGGTGTCCACTAATAGCATTGTCCACTAGGTGAAAAATGGTTAAGGAATAGTTTGAGGAACTGATTTCATGATGTCTTGAGTTCCAACTTCTCCAGTCCTAGTTCAGTTGAGTTTCTTTGGGTTTTTGTTGGACAATCCCATCTGATCTGCCCTGCGATGGACTGGTGACATGTCCAGGGTGTTTCCTCGCCTTTCAACCTGTGAGAGCTGGGATAGGCTCCAGCACCCCCCATGACCTGTGGTGAACGCACATATCAGTAGCAATACCTGCGCTTGGGAAGCAGTGTTGGGGGCGATACCTTGCACAAAAGAACCTTACGATCATCTTCTGGTCCAGGAATCGAACTCACAAAGTTGTGATCATGGTGCGTTGTTCCTAATCAATAGGTCACCACTGCCCCAACAGTTGAGTAGACAAATAGATTTCCACTATCGGATCTGCTGTTAACATCTTAGAGCAGATACCAGAGCGCAACTTTTTGAGAAGTTCAAAGGTCAATGGGTCAGAAGTGTTTTGGCAGAGGGGACCCATGCAAAGTGGTTATGGCATTTCAGTATGGCCTTTTTCATTCGGTGAAAATAAGTCCACATCCTCTTCAGAGATCACAATTCTCTACATTGTAACCATTTATTTGCTGAATTGAACAAATTGGGGGGAAATACTTTTGGCCTGTGCTCATTTTAAGAGCCATTTTCTTCCCTGAAAGGAAGAACAGAACTATATTCACTCCAGTAATGTATGTAATTTAACCAGCTAGCTCATAACTACATGTATGTAAAGAAAGTAAGAACAAAGTACAGACGTTACTATAGAGCAAATCTATGAAGAATTAGGCAGAGGCCTAAAGCTTGAGTCATGTTGCTCCTGAGCAGACTCTCACCTCTGTGAAGCTCAGCGTTAAAGACAGAAGCAATCTATCACCCCCCACCATCACCACCACCATCTCTTACTCATACATGGCTGCTTTCCTGACTACCTCAGTGGCAGT
Organism: Hepsetus odoe; assembly: GCA_017165825.1. NCBI lineage: Eukaryota > Metazoa > Chordata > Actinopteri > Characiformes > Hepsetidae > Hepsetus > Hepsetus odoe. The sequence goes on from CM029385.1 coordinate 4,877,256, forward strand.
GGAATTTTCCAAAGGGGAGGAGAGAGAGAGAGAGAGAGAGAGAGAGAGAGAGAGAGAGAGAGAGAGAGAGAAGAGCAGCACTGCTCCAAATGGAATGCAAAGGTCGCCAGTAAATTTGCAGCCGTAGGGAGCACAGGGAGTGTGAGGCGGCATGTTTTATGGAGCGCTGGGGCTCTACAGGCCACCACGCCATCTCCACCTGGAGGAGAGAGAGAGAGAGAGAGTTTCCACAATGGTAGAAAACCAGGAACAATCTGAGATGATACATTTCAGCAATAACTATTAGAGGAAATAAAGTAACTCTAAGTGCTAAACCTCATGTTTGCAGATCACCATTTTGTTCCCCACTTATGTAACAGCCATCCGTGGACAGTCCAAGAGACCTCACTATTGCTGTAGGCCTTCCTTCTTCTCCCATCCTTTAGCAGGCAGTGCTAGCGGATTAGTTAGCGGAAGCAAAAGAACTGGTAGTCAACTCCCCGGTTTGTTCTTGTTTACTTATATAGCACATTATCTCAGTAAGAGCACACATATATATACAAGTAATGTTGATAGTATGCTTTACATTTTAAAACATATATAATATTTATATATTATATTTATATATTGGTGGCCTAGTGGTTAGGGTGTTGGCCACATGATCGGCGGATCGGGGGTTCGAACCCCTTCCCAATGGGTTGCCCTGAGGTACCCTTGAGCAAGGTGCCGTCCCCGTCACGCTCCTCCCTGCGATGGGCTCGCGACCTGTCCAGGGTGCGTCCCCCGTCCTCGCCCTGTGTGCGCTGGGTTGGACACCAGCACTCCCCCGCGACCCCGTTTGGGACAAGCGGCAGATAATGGATAATATTTACCAAATGGGCCTCCCTCGCCCTCCTTCACTCAGTAGGATGATAACTAGTGTATGTTTCTATTGGATGACCTAACAGAATGGAGGTCTAGTGTTCTCCAAGCATCTCAAGCTGTTCATTGACATTGCATTCATCCCTCTGTGTTGGTAGTGTCAGGTGAATTGGGGAGTCCTCTAAAACTGGGACATATGATTGTCTGTATGAATGAATGTCTGTAGCAGTCCATGTGCAGAGTGGGGGGAAAATTCCCCTGCTGTTACCCTCATCTGATGGAACGTTTTGCCTTTCCACTTGCAGGAACCAGCATCATAATGTTTAATGAAGAAAGGCTACCCTCCGTCCATTCTTCTATCCGTTATCTAAGATGCTTATCCTAACCAGAGTCTCAGAGGATGCTGGAGTCTGTGCCGGTGTGCATAATGATATCTGCAGCATGACCACGATGATTTGAATAAAAAAGTGCAGATTACCTTCCTGTTAGTACATTAAGGGGTATTTTATGTTGGAGCAGATTCTCGGCTCTTTACAGGCCGGACACTAGGAGGAGCTCCTAAGCAAGTCTAAAATGAATGGGTTCACATGGAGCTTTTGGTGCAAAATTGCAATTTGAAAACGATTCATCTTGTATAAAACAGACAAACGCGCTCATATTTTCAACAGAATAGCATAAAATGTTTTCATGGTCATTTTGAAACAGAATTAGATGTTCAGCTCTAAGTATAGGACTTTCACACAGTGACCTGTGTACATTTATGACAATAGTTTGTTTATCACAGACAGCCAATGAACTGCTTGTCAACCAATCACCTCACAACCAAATCCTTATAGCCACAGTTTAACAAGGACTTGCTTTTCAGGTTCTCAGTTTATTTGGGTGTAAACTCAAGCACAGGAATTGACCCAGCTCCTCATTTCCTGAATTCTGTAAAAGGTTTATGTTTTATGGCAGGAGAGTCCTGCATGATAGTGACCCACAGTGATCATAAACACATGAATAGATCTTTATTTAAATCACTGTTTTTTGTAATTATTGCAAATGTATAAAAGACATCTACTCAGAGATGACATTCAGGCCCAAATTTTGACAATGAGACAAAGACGTCCATACAGAAATGTCATATTGGCATGTTTTATTATAGGCCCATGCCTAATGTTTTCACACCCCACTGTGAAAATGATAGGCTCCTGAAATAGCGTGCCATATACTGATTAGGGCATAGTTTCGGACACAGTCCATGTTTGTTGGAGAGTTAGCGAAGAGACAGTTTGTCTCTGTAACCTTTCGGACAAATGAGCTCCGGTGGGCTTTGCTCATGGCAGGGTTTCAGCACTGCTGCACATTAGTCCGAATGGATGAGTGTCGAGGGGGCTGCAGGGCAGCTGTGGTGTGGGGCGCGAGGCAGGGGAAGGGCTTCTGCAGTGGGCTGCATTCACACTGCAGCTTTTTCCCCACACACACACACATGCACACACATTTTCAGAAAATGTCACTATGTAGGGTAATTCATAGGTTATGTATTTTTCATATTTTTGCTGATTTTCTGCACTTCTACACAATCATTATTTGCTCAGTTTTGAGTAAAAATGTGGAAAATTGGAAAAAGAAGATGAGAATTAAGTTGAAATTAGCAGATTAATCAAAATGTGCACTAAAATGTAAAAAAAAAAATTATTTAACAATTACCTCTACAGAGCGTATGCACTTTTTACAAAATAATGGCTGAAAAACAACAACACGAAAAAGTCCAATCTGGAGATACGAGGTTTCGTTCTGACAGATTACACTCAAATGAACTTGTTTGTTTTCAGCCATTGCATGAATTTGGTCAGTTTAATGAAAGACTGGTCAGAAGGATATACTGGATGTTAACTGTGAATACTGGCCTTCCCAAAAACTTTTTATTGAACGGTTGGAGTAAAACACACACATCAAATCACAGTGGATTGTTGATCTGTATTTATTTGTAATGCTAGTCTTCATTTCTTTTTAGCGGAGATCGAAAGTACAAGCACTTTGTTAATGTTCATAAGTAGTAATGAAATAAATGTCAGTATTTATTTTCCTTTTTTACTTTTTTCAGACTTTTTAATTGCTTTACTTTTGATGCATCTGAGGGGATTCTCCATTTTTATACCTCACTGCTTGCCTTCTCTGCATCAAGACCAATTTCAGCTTAAATGGGCAATAAAAGAGGATCCCTTGGAGTGTCTCTCCATTATTATCACCCATGACAGATCTAATAACACATAACAAGACAAAACAGAGAAGGAGGGGAAAGGCGTGTATTTAGTGTGATGTCCGTGACTGGGGAACTCTTTGAGACATTTATTGGATGAAAGAAAAGCAGATAATTTAATGTTCATTATCTTGTAGTAGTTTTTTATTTATTGCAATTGAAGTTAAAACAATTTAACAGTCCTTGAGTTATGATGATACAGGGTGAGGTTCACATTCCTGAGTGCATTCTGAGTACTGAGTACACTCCGGAGGCTGTACTTTTTATTTTTACTCGAGTAAAGAAGTCGAATCAGTCCTTTCATAAGAGTCGTTTACTTACAGGTATCTTTACTTCTACTTAAGCAAAGACTGTTTGCACTTTTACCACCTCTGATTCTTAGTGATCAGGTTAAAAGCTTTATTCTTGCCACATTTAAATGCTGTAATGTATTATATTTTTAAATATCTGCAGTACTGTGCACTCGTTTTCTTCAGATAAGAGCCAGACTTTCTTGTTCTCTTTTGATGTATTGCTGAGGAACAGTTCTCCAGGCTTTCTGAAGGACTTTAGGAGTTTTTGACGCTCACTTTCAGGCCAGTCCAGTACTTGAGTGGATCTCAGCATTATTAATGAAATGTAAGATCATTTGTACCAAAAAGGAAATAAAACAAAAGGAAGCTGAAGTCCTAGAAGAAATTTTGAGAAATTACAAGAGAGCTTGTTTATGAGTTTGGGCTTTGTTGAAGAATCGAGGTGGCTAAATAGTGACTTTAAGGCTGGATACAATCATATAATAATACTTAGTATATATATAGTCACTTTCACTTAGATACTTTTGCTTCTTCTTTTTTATTTTTAGCAAAATATAAAGAAATGAGACATGCCCTCCAGTTCTATCTGCTGTCCATATTACTGCTTAAATGTAATAGCCCTAAGCTTGGAAGCCAGAAGGAAATGAGATTTGTCCCATTCATTTAAAAAAGAGAGAGAGTGCTTTTGTAAAAAAGCATTTTACAAACATCTGAACATTTTGTCGTTCCTGAAATTGGAACTCAGCCCTTGTAGCAGGATTTTTCGCCTTGGTCCTGAAAATGAAAAAGGAACACTGCCCCCCCCACACGGTTTTTATTCTCCAGTGCATCAGAGTAGAGAGCAGCTCTGTGTCCTCCTCGGGCCCCTGAGCCTCATTTGGATGCTGCGTGACATTACCTTCTTGTTCAACCGTTCACTAAACTGGACCATGAACGTGGGCTGTGCATGAGGAGAATATGTCCTCTTATGTCCTGTTGAGTTACCAGACTGAGGTCACACAGCCTGCATCCTCCTACGCCCTGGCGCCCATGAACTCCCTCCGCATTGAAACCCCCAGGCAGAGAGGAAATGCTGCAGTCTCTCTTACCTGCTGCTGAAGTAACAGAAAACCAGATCCAGTTTCTACATATCGTTCCTGACTGAGAGCGACTGTTACAGACATCTTTAGGATGTGCACGAGGAACACTGTGTTTTCGGACTGAACTGAATCAATGGTACTGCGTTTGGTAATGGCAATGGTAATGGCGTACTGGCCATTATATTTTTTCCATGTTACTGTGCAAGTACTTGATCTTAAGGGAAGGTTTACAGGACAGTAGTGAGACCAGCTATGTTGTATGGGTTGGAGACAGTGGCACTGACGAAAAGGCAGGAGGCGGAGCTGGAGGTGTCAGAGTTAAAGATGCTGAGATTTTCGCTGGGTGTGACGAGGTTGGACAGGATTAGAAATGAGTATATTAGAGGGACAGCTCAGGTTAGATGTCTTGGAGACAAGGTTAGAGAAGCGAGGTTGCGTTGGTTTGGACATGTCCAGAGAAGAGATGAGGATTATATTGGAAGGAGGATGTTGAAGATGGAGCTGCCAGGAAAGAGGAGAAGAGGAAAACCAATGAGGAGGTTTATGGACGTGGTGAGAGAGGACATGCAGATGGTCGGTTTGAAGCAGGAAGATGCAGAGGACCGTAAGAAATGGAGACAGTTGATCCACTGTGGCGACCCCTAAACGGGAGCAGCCGAAAGAAAAAAAAGAAAGAAGAAGATGCTCGAGGGACAATCTCACCCCCAGTCGTCCTTCTACTGGGGCCTTCAGTTCTTTTTGTCTCCTTTAGGCATTTGCATGTGAGGCAGCATTTGAAAAAGTTGAGCTGGTGTATTTTTCTTCATTTATTAGCTCTCCTTTCAGTTTTTATCTTTGTATGTTCCCGTTTATAGAGAAAAACTCTTTTTCTTTTCAAAGAAACTCCTTTTCTTTTCCTTTTCCTTTTGGGGCCTATATCACATCACAGATATAAGGAACAGGTATTTGTCATGCATTTTTCAGTTATGTCTTAGTCTTGCTGGGCCAATGTTCCAGCAGCAGTTTGATAATAGAGTCTTAAACCTTATAAGCAAGACTGTCTTGTTCATCTTCATGCATTTTGAGGCTATTCAGACTCACAGGATTCTATCTTTTGGCACATAAGTTTTCATTACATGTTGGCTAAATAGGCCTTGCCATGCAAAACTAAAGATGTTTTAGACCCCGGACATGTCTTGGCTGATCGACTATATGTGGGATAAGAGGTAAATTGTATAAATTGGATTTTTCACTCGCTAAGCTACGCATCAAGAGAGCAACCCCCAATGCACACCCACCAACCCGACTCCCAGTGGCCCATCCCTAGCACCCCCACCATCTCCACCTCAGGCCAAGGGAGCGGGAGAGTTATGGTGGCCATAAAAGGCAGATAATGCATTGTTAACTAATTCTGTCTGCTCGGAGCTGATGTATCCAGCACTCTAAATCTCCATGCCTCCAATAAAATGCAAATTCTAACGCAGGCTGATAGCGTTGCAAAAGGCTGGAGGTAAACGCTGTTAGAGAAGGACCAGGCATGGCTTGAGAGCAGATAGCTCAAGGTTTGTTTGCTGGAAAATTCAGACTCACTGCAATTAAATCAGTCCTGCTTTGGCCATGCTTCGGCCACTCTGTTGCTGCTTCGGTGGACAGGCCACCGGATGATGTGTGAATAAACGTCAGGGTGTAAATGCCCTACTTGCTGATTCATGGGCTCTTTTAAATGAGCTCAGAGCAAATCATTGTGCTACTTCATATGTATTATTTACAGCACACTGCATGAGGGGTTTCAATGGAGGAATATTAATAGTGTTTGCCTCCAGGTCAATGTAATTATCAAAATGTTGAGCGATAAATTGTAATTTTTCATGCCGAGGGTTTTGATGAGATTTACATAAAATGATGGTATGTTAAGAAGGTTACATTTCCAAATAAATGAATTTATCCCTGCCATAATTTCTCATTGGCAAAGACACCTTCATAGCTTTCTTCATCCGACAAAGCTGGTCCGCGTTAATGCACAGACGTAAATAATGTGTCCAGTTCAGAGAGGTCTAAAGCAATACAGAGATGTTCCCACAGCTTGCAGTTTGGCCATTGTGTCGTTTGTGTTTGAGGCACTTTTTTGTGAAATGGCTGCCCTCCTTTGACTCACTATGCAGCCTGCTGGGATCCTAAATATCGATTCAGATCTATATTTCAATTAGCGAATGGCAATTCTGCACCATCAGTTAATGATGGCTGATTTCTTCATAGCTCGAGGCTTATACTATAATTAAACCATAAATTAATTTGTAGCTAAAAGTGATGTGTGTGTGTGTGTGTGTGTGTGTGTGTGTGTGTATGAGAGAGAAAAAGAGAGAGAGAGAGAGAGAGAGAGAGAGAGAGAGAAATAGATAGAGACAGAGAGAGAGAGATAGAGAGAGTGAGAGAGGGAGAGAGAGATTAAAACCATTATGTTCAACTCAAATAATGAAATTATACACTGGTTTTCTTATTTAAACTCGAACTATAACTAAGCTCTCAGTATAATTTAGTGCCTTATTCAAATGTTCCTCAACCTGCAAGTTGTTATATATATATATATATATGTATATATATATATATATATATTATATATATATATATATATATATATATATATATATATATATATATATATATATATATATATTTAAATGTCAGATACTGGAGGAAGTTAACTCTACAGCAAAGTTACAGCTCACCAGAACTTCAAGGCCTTTTAGACCAGAAGGCCTAATGATTCCTGGAACCTTAATAGTACATAATATATGTCACATGTCTATTTTATGCTTTTTATATTCAGTTGAATGATGTTTGTATATTAATTTGGAAATTACTGCTGCATTATTGACTGTCCTTGAAATAGTGTATGGAAAAATATCTTTTCTGATTGATCCAGCATAAATGCAAATAAAGATAAATTCAATAAAAAGTAATAACTGGGTTCTGGGTTTGATTCCCAGGCGGGGCAGTCCGGGTCCTTTCTGTGTGGAGTTTGCATGTTCTTCCCAAGTCTGTGTGGGTTTCCTCCAGGAGCTCCGCCTTCCTTCACCATCCAAAGACCTGCACATCAGGTGGACTGGAGATGCTAAATTTCCCATAGATGTGTGTGTGTGTGTGTGAGTGTGTGTGGCGGCCCTGTGATAGACTGGCGACCTGTTCAGGGTGCTTCTCCGCCCGTCACACTGTGAGAGCTGGAAAAGGCTCCAGCACCAGCACCTCAAACCTAATTAGGACAAGCGGCTATGAAAATGAGTGAGGGGGTAATACAAATGTTTTAGTAATTGATAATAATTGATATTTCATCAGCTGGTTTTAGGAACACAGGCTTAGTTCCAGATTTCTTCTTGATGCACAGAGCATTCACACAATAAACTGTCCACTTGCATCAGCAGGACGCCTGCTTTAACTTTATGACGCATCAGATAACTAGGTCATGGGTTTAAATCCCAGACCAGTAGGTTGCCCTGAGCTACCCTTGAGCAAGGTACTGTCTCCGTCACTGCTCCCTGGGCGCTTTCAATAGCTGCCCCCTGTTGCACATGTGTGAATGTATGGGTGAAATGCAGAGGAGTGATTTCGTTGTGGTTCACTGTGTGCTGTGCTGTGTACTCACAATGACAAGAATAGTCACTTTCACTTTTTTCACTTTCATAACTAAACTAGCCATTTAACAGGACCTACTAATTATACTGGGAGTTTTAACAAGATTTTGAAATATGTCAAATAACTTTTTCCTTTAAATATGGAGCAGTGGTGGTCTAGTGTTTAGGGGCAAGGCCCAAGGATCAGAAGGTTGCAATGACAAAATGTCTTATTCACTTAATTTGTATTTTTATATAGTTGTGTTTATTAACATTAGTAACCCAGCCGCTAGGGATGCACAAGCCAGTGTATTTCTTCATGTCGGTCCCAAGCCCGGATAAAACATTAGGAAGGGCATCCAACTTTTGCTATATGTACAGCCCAGTCCGTATCATTATATAAATCTATTGCTGTTTACATGCTGAACTGAAGGCCTCTAGTAGTTTGTCAGTGCTTCTTATCGTGGCTCTAAGTATGTGCTTAATGTGCTTAAATATACATTTTCGTTTGGCCACGTTCTTTTCACGTACAGCTGATGTTATAAAGGTGAACGAAGCGTCTTGCATGAGTGCTCCTCTGGGTGTAGTGTAGTCTGCACACTATCTGTCTGCTGTGCAGGAGACACCACTGTTATCTACCAAGTCATGTCAAATCATTTTTATTTATGGAATTTAGGTCTCAGCCACTAGTAAGAAATGAGGCTAACTCCCTACCGCTGGATGAGGAGACCTTGTGAGCAACAAAGACACAGTACTTTCAAAAACATTACTTTGACTTAACATCAAATACACACAATGTTTTGGTATCCAAAGTGTGCACAGTACACCTGTGTTCACAAAATTTAAATGCATCATATATTTTGTAAAAAGTATGTCAAGTATGAGTTAATTTCTGGGTGTAAGGCTTAGACGCTTCCGAAAGCCTTCATGAACTGGATCCAAAGAGTTAAATATGGGCACGTGTTAAACTCTGCAGGTCCTGGACCAGCCATGCATTAAACGGACTGGGATAGACAAAGTCATATGATTTCATCTGTAAAGTCAGGCTGATGACCACATCCCATCAGTGAGAAAACACTGCATTTGTAAAGATCAGACTATAATTTATCATGCTGGCACCATTCTGGCATATAATACTAACAATGAGTAGGTGGTAGAATCTGTCTTTTCCCTCAATTATAAATCCCTAGTTCCTAGTTTACAAGTTCCATTCAAAACATGAAAGGTGGTGATGACATGAAAACAGACCACTGGTAGGAAACACTGATAAAAAAAGAGTGACAGATTTATGATTGCATAGAAATTTTATAGCTCTATGTAGAAATGTATATAACTTTTCAAGTGGCACCTGTAAACAAGTGCAAAAGGTGTGCAGTCTGGTGAGTAATTAAAATAATTAGATTAGAACCTGAGACATCAATTTCGATTTTCAAGGAAAAATGATAAAATGTCCTATGTTAGACATGTTTTTTTTTTTTTTTTTAATCAGATAGAAAAGTGATGTATTTTGCTTCTGTTTAATGTAGCCACGCTTATATTTTCTTTAAGGAAGACTTTATGTGTGGATTTTACTCATATAATATTTCTTATATAATATAAAATGTGAAGAATAAAGAAGAGTCTGAAAAACCCTATTATTAAAGTTCTTGGATTAAAAGATGATGGTGCTAAAAGAACCTTTCTGTAAAGACCCATTAAGGTTAAATAGAGACTACTAGAAGCTAACTAACTGAAAAATGGATGTAAGTGGTGCTAAATGAACACAGAGACAAATTTCGAACGAAATGTAAAGAACAGTGTTTCCTACGCTTGGTCCCGAAACCACGACACATTTGAAGGTTTTTTTCGTTCTTCTAACACATACATCAATCTAGGAAAGGCAGGACAGCCTCCAGTGTTGGGAAACTGCTGGTATATGGCAAACACACTTCGTTTTCGGGTTTTGTGGATTTCGAGTGTGATCCATCGCATCCCAGACAAGGTGATCAGCCTAACCTGTCCCACCAGAACTCCTTTCCTTGTTTCCATCCAGTGGGCCTGGAGGACCACTGTTCATCGGCCAGCTTGTTTTGGACAACATGTGGCTCCCCAAAATTTACGACGGAGACTCACCGGCGCCCTTTCACATGTTAAAAAGGGGCCTCAGGTTTCCTGGCAGGGGCCCAGAGTGTGGAGAGCGTTAATCCGTCCGCCTTCAGAGCAGGCACGTTTCGGCCTCTGGCCTGCGGCCGCTGGACTGGTCAGAGCCTCACAGGCCTCAACCGCAATGCAGCTTCAAGCTGAAGCCTGGAGTTCTCCAACCTTTCCAAAGGCCTCCCACTATCTGGATCAGAGGGAGGTGTAGCCCAGCTGTGCGCAGCCCTCTCCTGGCAGACTGAAGCGGCGGCACATCTGTCTAATGGCAAAGCTGGGCCCGTCACATGCATCTCGTAAAGTGTCAGGAGATGACTGATATCGCTTTCGGGGAAAGATGCGCTATGAATGAGGGATTATTCTGTTGTGCATCCGTGAAATCCCGAGGCTTATCGATGCAGGCAGGAGATGTGGGCTTGAAATGTGCTGTTCAAAAAGAATACATATTTGCATGGAGTAAAAGAGACAGAGTTGCCACGACATGGAAGGAATAGGGATCTTAAAAGTGATGGTATATCTCAACCCTTTGCAGAATCTGTATCGGATTGTTATGCTGGTGTGTAGTAAAGGGAGTGTGATTTGCCCATGGATGCTTTAACGCTGGGATGGGTGTAATGGTGATCAGATTCGGCTGTTACCCGTGGTGTCAAGAGGGTGAGCCACAGATTAACGCTGCCTGATATGCCTCACTGTTATGACCATCTTCATCATCCTCAGAGCTGTCGTGCTCTCAGCAGGGTGAAATATGGGCCGGGCAGCCTCACAGGAATCCTGAAATGTGAGAGAATCTTGAGGGGAGACAGATGGCATTTCCAGCAGACGCATACCCGTCCCTCTCCCTCCCTCTTTCTCTTTTTCTCTTGCCCGCTCTTTCTTCCCTCCCCTTTCTCCGGCCCCTCTGTCTTTCCACTCCCGTTCCTTCTGTCTGCTTGTTTCTGTCCCTACCTGCCTCTCTCTCTCTCTCTCCCTTCTTTTTTGCCCTGGTTCTGTCTCTCTGCCTCTCTCTCATCAAACCTCCCCCCTTTTGCCCTGCAACTCCCTCCCCTCACATTTGGGCTCGGAGAGAGAGAAATGTTCCACCCGTGTTGCTTTTCCAGACGTTTAAATCTGTCCTCATGCAGCAGAGGGATGGGAGTTGCATAACCTGCAGAGCTAATGCTCTGAAGCTCCCTGAGCTGTTCAAGACTCAAACAGAAATAGAAAGACTTTATAAGTAATAATCAACCTTTCTACTTCTGAACTTTGACCTGCGAAAGAGGATGCATATTTAGACAAATATCCTTTCATGAAATTCAAATAACATTAAATAAAGATTAAAAATAGATACTTAATACAGTGCCACTTATTGCTCAGGGCTGCCTGTAGGACTGGAATAGATCAGAGAGATTTTATGAACTTTGTCTTATTCAAAGTTTGTCCATGCAATGAAGCCTCAAAGCCAATATTTTTTTTTGCAAGCAAGAGTATAAAATTGGGCAGAAAGTTTATGCTTTGTGACAGATTTCTCTGTTCCAACAAAGGAAATTTCTCCACAAAAAAAAAACAAACAAAAAACAGTCTGGCCAAGAGGATTAGTTGGACCGAGCAGGAGTTGAGATTTAAACCACCCTCAGCTCCTCCTCAGTCCAGCTCCATGAGGCTGTTTGTGTTTGCTTTTCCAGCAAAAGAACGCCTCCTCTTTCAGCACTTCCAGAGACATGACCAAAAAAGGCTACAGCCCTAAAGTGCTCAAACAGCTCTGTTGGGCAGAAAACCTCATCACTCACTCAGCAGTTAAAGAGAAAATTAAAAAGATAAACAGAATCTAATAGAATAAAGCAAAACCTCTTATGACAAGACTGTGAGAAAGCTTGAGTTAAGACATACTTGACATTAGCGATGGCTTTCATTGATAAACCAAGACTAAGGCCACAAATGTTTTTATTGCATGGGGCATAATTTTATTGCCTAAAGTAATTTTTTCTCTATAAGTCAGTTTTTGAAACATTCCTGAAGTAATTGCAGACCTTTTTTTATTCATTTTAATTCTGTCATTTGCAAGAGCTGCACAGCACTATGTTCATTTGCAGAATATATTTCTTGAGCCATGTCTTGAGACAAGCCTATATGTCTTGAGTCTCATGTCTTCATATTTGCTTCCAAAGATCCAGACTGTCTTATATTTTTAATAATTAATAATTAAAAACAGAACAGTTTCTGGCTCTCGTTTCCAGTGCAGTCCCTGAACCCGACCTATATCAGAGGGTTGTTTTGGCTTGTTAAGCCACACTGTGACCAACATATGAATCATCCAAGCAGAACAAAATCATCTAACTTAAGTCATGAAGCAGTGAAGAAACAGGTGCAGATGATTTTAGATGATCAGACTGGTGATTTGTTTTTCTGGTGATCAAAAGTCTTATATCTAGCACGTTGTATCTTTAGGCACTTTGCAGCCTGTAGCAACAAAACATTTGTTCCCATTCATAAAATGTACTCATAATGCCAAAGAGAAAACATTTTGATTGCCATAAAATTGTATTTTTGGACCAACAATAAAAACCTTCTGTGTAAACCACTGTAACTTTGTCATGTTTGCAAGGGAAAAAAAAAAGGCACAAGTGCATGGCTCACTTCAGGGTTCTTTAAACTGCTCGAAAAAACAAAGGTCTCAGGAACTAGGTAACAAAACACACGATGGTGAACAGGCAATGCTGGGTCGGACTGGCAGATCTTAAATGCCTGGTTAACCAGGTGGGATTAGGTGTGATAGGTGAGGGTGAATTGAAAGCTCTGGCTCAGAATTCCAGGGGTTGGGACCGTGGCCATGGCCTGGATTCAGTGGTCGCCATGACAACTATAAACCTACAAAATTTACTATAAAGAAACTAGGAAATGGACATGCATTATAAAGAATGCACATTATGGTTAGCAGACATGACTTTCTAACAGGCTACTTGAATGGAAATTTTAAATCAACTAAGATTTGCTTACATGTTTGAGTTTTGAGCAGCTTGTCATTTTATTGGTTTTGAAAAGCAAGCGTTCAAAAGAGCACCATTTGTTCAGATTTTGAAACCCTTTAAGCGGTCGACTACATCACCTCATTGTTCGAACGACCTGGCTTTAGATTAGACGAAAGCTGGGCAATCAAAACACTTCAGAAGTGCTCGCAAACATCTTTTCAAGAGTGCTATCCAGAAGCTTGCCATGCCTTTAAAAGCCAGGCCAAACTATGTGAAAATGTATGTCAGATGTGTTGCCTTGGAAACATGGGGGGTCACCAGAGGCCTGGCTGTTAAAGGAGGAGCTCATCTGTTTCCTATAGCCTGTTGCCCGGCACCTGCTGTGGTGTTGCTGGAAGCTGCCCTTTTTGCACTGACCCCTCACCAGTTTGCCCATTTTTCAGGTAAAGATGAAGGTGTGGATCATGCCTGAGGAGACGCTGACCCTGGATCAGTGTTCAAGTACAGCCTGTACCTGGAGCCGGAGGTCGGAAATAGCTGTGCTACCACCGGGCCCGCTTACTGCCCACTGCCAAACTTCTGCTTCTGGAATTTCCAGCACCTGCTGAGCGTGGTTTCCCCCCACATAAATCCAGGTATGGACCAAAGGGGCCTTCTGTGTGCTGCTTCTCACTGTGCCCATGGCCGGACTACTCCATAGGCATGCCAAGTAGGCTGGAAGCCTCCGAGTTAAACTGACCGAGGATCATAAATTGCATACAAGTTGCCTTCCCAGTGAGTTCTCAAATGCAAAATGACCCCCTTCTTTGTCTACATGAGGGGAGCAGAAACTGGAACAAAACAGCTCTTCATTTTCTACAAGGAAATGTGTTTAATTGTCAAATGTCAAGATCAATTGTCCTTTGTTTCAGGAGAAATGAAGCAGAGCTCTGGTACAGATTTAATGTAGACTCATGCATTTCTGTATCCTTTCACCCAGTACTGAGAAAAGAGATTCAAACAAAAGAGGAAAGCGTGAATCTTCTACACTGACAGATTGGAAAGGTTCCTGTAGCTTTTTTTTTTTTTTTTTTTTACTATTTGAGCTCACTTAGTTCAGCCCTCACCTCAAAATGAGAAAATCTCAGGGCTGGATCTGAAACAGCACTGGTTTCACACAGAACTTGACCATCTCTAGGAAAAGTTCATGTTATCAGGAGGAGACTGGGGTGAATAAAAGACGTCCAAAGTGACTCATTATGCCAGGATGTGAAAACTGGAATAGAAGTGAAGTTAGGCATAAAAACACTTTGTTAGCCTTGGTCACATTACAGCCTGGTTGCAGAAAAGACATTGGGCTGCCAACAACTACCTCCTGTTTTTCCAATCTGGCTGAGGAACGACCCTTTCATGGCTGTGGTAACATTAGTTCTCTTGCACTGACCCCTGGTGGAAATGCATCCTCCTCCACAAAAGGACGCCTAACAGTGAAGGGTCAATCTTATTCCGTTATAAAGGGGTGATAGCGTTATTAATGAGTGTTGTCTTGGATGAATTGTGCCAGCTGTGAACTGGTAGGACTGAATTTTGAACTGTTAATGATATGGAACGTTGCAGGGAATTAAATGCTTAGATTTTGTTTTTTTTTAATTCCTAGTAGAGGCTTTGAGTGCAGGTTGCATTGGCACACGACTGCAAGTAAATCACAGAGCTGGCACCGACGGGCCAGAGGCCAAGCACGGCTCTAAACACAGTTACGAGCTCCCGATGAAGACAAACTGGGCACTTAAGGACACGTTTACTGCCCTAAATAGCCACGGTGTAAACGAGCAGCACCGTGTTTGGAGTTTGACCCAGTTTTGAAACTGAACTAGGCCTACATAATTGTGGGCCTATGTTTATATTTGTAGAAATATGTAGTTTCAGCCTACAAATACTATTCAAACTATGCAAAAACTGAAAAAAAAACCCTTATTTTGTCCAATATTGTGTAGTCTGAAGCCATTTCAGTTTATATAAGGAAATATAAGGCTTGACAATTGCAAAAAAAACAAAACATTTATTAAGGTTTATTCCCACAAGTGTCACTTGCCATAAAGTCTTCTTTCCCCATTTTCTCCCCAGAAAGTGTAATGACAGTACCGAAATAATTTATTCTTCTACTACATAAATATTTCTACAGGATTCTCGCAAGAATCTTAAATCAAAGAGACAGCTGCTATATTTAATACAATTTACTACACAAATACTACACCTTGGTATAAAACTATGGAAATGTTACTCCAGAACCAAGGAGGATCTTGTAGCTATAATAAAACCCCTTTCAGTGCTATAATCACCCAAATAAAAATAAGCGAATCGCATACAGCAGTTCCTTCTTGATAGACAATGTACATTTCACCATTCATAAAAAAAAAGTTTAACAGAATAATAGTAGAGTAGCAGGCATTCAAGAGTCCAGTGGTGACAGCCCTTCTGTTCTGAATTATAACAT
This sequence comes from Hepsetus odoe, assembly GCA_017165825.1. Classification (NCBI taxonomy): domain Eukaryota; kingdom Metazoa; phylum Chordata; class Actinopteri; order Characiformes; family Hepsetidae; genus Hepsetus; species Hepsetus odoe. The sequence goes on from CM029385.1 coordinate 4,892,851, forward strand.
ATTATAACACAATTATCTATTAAATTATTTATATATATAAGCTCTTGTTCAGTATATATATAATTTAATATATAATATATATATAATATAATTAATATAATTTTTATACATTGCACAATAACAATACAATTGGTAATTTGCTGCTTTAATAATTGTTGGTACTCAAACTCTACAAGTTAAAAGAGCAGATCAGATCCACCTGAGAGTCACATGAATACACACTTACAAGTAAGGAAACTGAAAAACTGACCTTCTTCAAAGGCTTTATCGTGGCCAGTGTGCCACATCTGGTTACATTTAAATAGTGACTTAGAAAAAGAAATAGTTCAGAAATAGTGTTATCCTGATCAGACTTTTCCTTTGTTTTTAAATGTTCAAAATTCTAAAAAGTTTCATTTAGGCTTATTTTGAAAAATCCCAACATGGTCTGAGATGTGTGGCCTTCAAAAGATCTTTTGAAGATCCCCTTTATTTAGAAACAATCACATCAAACAGTAAAATCAGATCAAAGTGATGTGACCATGACAACCGTCCACAAGGTGGCGCTGTCAAGTGAGTCCTTTTGAAAAGTGCTGTCTGCTCTAACTTGCTACAGGCTTTAAGAAGTCTATTCTACAGGGCTCCAGAGAACATTTCAGCTGTCCACAGATCCAGATCCACCAGCCCCAAACCGTCCTCAGGGTTTTAAAGCAGAAAATTAGAGGCTGTGAAAAGTCCCACATTTCTTTCATTGCCATTTTATGATAGAGAGAGAGAGAGAGAGAGAGAGAGAGAGAGAGCATTCCTCTCATCCACCTCACCGATCTGGAGCTGTCCTAACATGCGCAACATGAGCTTTTTTGATCTGCTCCCCCTCCAAAGCAACACCCCACAATTTACCAATGAATAATGTCGCCACGTTTCTTCATTTCCTAAGCGTGTAGCTGATATACATTCACTACACGTGCTTATTAAATCATCAAAATCTGCCCTCACCTCCACTCATCCTGAGGCCATCCTGACATTAGCTGATAAAGATGGCAGTGTGGATTTTATTTCATTTTTAACATTTAATTGCTCCCACATCTTAGACATTGTCCTCGAACCCCCAGAGGCCATCCTGCCTTGAAGCTTTATGTACGTAAGCCTGCACATTATTGATAAATATTTTATTGGAAATGCTGCCACATCTCAGGTCCTGGACGAATTCATTTCTCAGCTCTTGTTCAGTATTGCTTGATCAGTGATGTTAATGATATTTTAGAGCAGGTAAAACCAGCTTCGCAGTGCATAGAGGCCTTCAGGTCCTCACTGTGTACTGAGTGTCCACACCGCGTGTGTTCCGCCACCAGGTGGCGCCTTTGAGCGCGTTTTGTGTGGCGCGGTGAGTCAGGATTATGAAGGTTTTTTATTTGTGTCCTTTCGTTTTGGACAATTCCCGGTGTGTTCCTCGGTAAACATCTCCAGAGATCAGGAGTAAAGGAGACAAACAGCGGGATATATATTAATTATATACATAAGCTATATTGCTGTTGTTGTTGTTATTATTATTATTATTACTATCATTATCAACAACGACAATAATAATAACAATAATAATAATAATAATAGCAATAATATGTCGATCATATGTCATATATGCATCTTTATTATTTAAATGTTGAACCTTAATGTTAAATATAAAAAACAGTAAAATATACAAAAATATTCTACGAATTTGACAAATATTTAGGAAAATAAATGTAAATCTGTTTACGTTATATTTCGAATTTTCCTTTTTAGCATACAGGGTACATTTCTGTCAGGCGCCTCTTTATTAAAGGACTCTTATTGGTGAAACGTTCACGTGTCTGCAGTCTTTCACCTTCCTCAGTCACCACGCAACCTTTTACAAAACGTCCAGCAGATGTTACAACACCTGTGATTAATTCCTTTCCAGACCATTTCGTCATGTGTTTAAAAAAAAAGACGTCAAGACTTTTTTTTTACTTAGAAAGAAATAAAGGAGAACAACAAGGTGTTAACTTGCTATTAGTGAGCTCCAATGGCGACCCCGCGCTGAGCGGGAGGTCAAAGGTCAAACTGAGCTTCCCCTGAAACCAGGTTAGGGACTAGGCCTCAAGCCAAGAAGGTCAGGGGTTCGAATCCCAGACCAGTAGGTTGCCCTTAGGTACCCTTGAGCAAGGTACCGTCCCCCGCCACTGCTCCCCAAGCACTTTTAATAGCTGCCCCTGCTGCACTTTTTGTGTGTGTGTGTGTGTGTGTGTGTAGGGGGGGGTGAAAAGCAGAGGATGAATTTCTTTGTGATGATAAATAGTCATTTACATTTACGGCATTTAGCAGACGCTCTTATCCAGAGCGACTTACATGTCCTAATTACAGGGACAGTCCCCCTGGAGCAACTCAGGGTTAAGGGTCTTGCTCACGGACCCAGTGGTGGTAGTGCCAGAGGTGGGATTCGAACCTGGGACCTCTTGAGCCTTAGGTCCGTAGGCAAGTATCCTACCACTGGACCACCGCCACCCATAATAGTCACTTTAGTCTCTCATAACAACTAACAATAATAACTATATATATATATATATATATATATATATAAATGATTTCCCTCGTCTGACCACTTTATTTTTTGAACGAAAGACAAAACTTCCTTTACACAACCTTAGCATAATAAGAGTTTATGTTGATTTTTAAAAACTCACAAAAAAATAAAAACAAGTAAACAAATGGTTAATAGAAAAAATCTAAATAGATTTTTTTTTAAAAGGATTTCTTTTTTTTAGCATTTTTGTGCTTTTTTCTATATACGGCCAACTCTTTGTATAGCTAATAACATTAAAAAGGATTACATTTTAATTTTATTTAATCAATAAAAGTCCAAATATGATACCTTTTATGCCACCGACTGGTAGTAAGCCATTTTGATTCAACATTAGTTTTACCAGTTCATTTTTCATAAAGGTTTGTCTTCAGCGCTCCAGAATGAAAGGTGGGAAGGAATGTTCGGAGAAGAAGGAGCTAATGACGGCTGGCGTATCTCTTCCACAGCCCTCAGCTCCGTTATGTGATTCATTCATTTTAAAAGTGAACAGCCCTGATTTTCTCTGGCTGTCTCTAAACTCACATCAGTGCTGGTGTTTTCAGATGACATTATGTTGTGAAAAATGTCTTTCTCACTTTCAACCAAGCACCATAGCTCACCACACTGTTCTCCATCACGCTTCTCTGGCACTGAAGCTGCTCAGGCTGCTCAAAGACAGGCCTTGCTTTATGGTCACTGAAAGTTGGACGCCTGGCTCTGGGTCTGAGCTTGGGAACCATCCCAGTTCTCTCTTGGTTCAGTCATTTAGTCAATGATAGGCCTGGCATTTGGCGAAATATGGATCTGGTCGCAGATTGTTCAGAGTTTGAATTCAAAATTAGGTCTGTGTTTTCTGTGGATCTCATCCAAATGCTTTTTTCACTGTAATCCTGACATATCCTGCTGCTACAGATGGAAGAGATTTTGGATGGAACTAAGTCGATATCTGGTTTGAGTCAGGCTTTCTCAGAAGTAAGATCCCACAGATGAGGCCTGATGTTTTTCTATGTGCAGTAGAAGACACTGCAGTAGCCTTTGGAAATGGCCTTGTGGTCAGAACTCGGTGGAGCTGCTCCAGTCCTAGCAGTTCTCCCGCTGTCCCTGGATTTGTTATTGTATATTTAGTGGGAATACGGAGAGTGCAAGGAGTAATGGTGGGAAACGGTACCCCAAAGGTTGATTTTTCCATTTGTCCCTCATATCTCCTGCTGTTTTGTTGTAAAATCCACAAGGTTTCCTCTGTAAGAGCCAGACCAGAAGTATCTGCACTGTTTTTTTAATCAACTTAAAGATACTTACCAATCGCAGGTGGTATTATTGTAGTTATCACAAATACACTGCCATTCCCAGTTTAGCAATTTGTGGATTATAAAACAACTAAGCTGTGCATGTGTGCTGTTAGCTTTCTCTGATGAATCACTTGATATTCTAAAAGTGAGGTGACTGTTTATTTGCTGAATTTAACTTATTGGGAAAAAAACAAATGGGGACTGTTCTAAAGCTATGACACATTTTTTGGTAAATATATTAAAAGGAAATACACAGAAATTGCACAATAAAAATGGCAAAAGATGCAATTTATTGCATATTCTCTGAAGAGGATCTATTTTTAGTGAAAATGGGAATGACAAAGAATTTGGCCCAATGTGAAACTTCTGCATGTGAATGTTAATAGCAAGATTATTAACAACCCTGCGCTGAAACACTTTGGGGGCATTCTCGAGAAGATCGAGGCGTGTAAAGGATTATTGATTTGAATGGGATTTTTGTGTATATTATCATATTCTTTTACATATGCATGGGTGCAAGCGTATGAGTGTGTGGGTGCATTTATTTCAGAAGTTTCACAACATATTTTTAAAAATGTTCATTTGCAACAAAAACATATAATATAATATAATATAATATGACAGGGGTGTTGTTCCTGGAGAGCTGGTGTCCAGCATAGACTGGTATCTTTCTGCTCAAACACACCTGGTTCAACTTACCTTTTAATTGCCAGGTTGAGTGAATGTGTTTGAGGAGGGGAAAAACCAAACTGTGCTGGATTCCAGTCCTCCCAGTCCACCAGGACAGGAGTTGGGAGCCCCTGTTATATACATCTGACACTGACTGGTTCATAAAGCTTTATAAGTAGAATGGGAGAATCGCCAGATTAGATTAGGGTTGCAATAAACCTCTAAAGCAAAGCCAATGAAGAATGAAGTTGATTTTTTTAAGAGGTTCATTGTTGTTTTTTGTAGATTTATATACCTGTGATCAGTCTAGGCCCCGGTTCTACTCTGCAGCCTGGCTGTTGTCAGCAGATATGCTAATTTATATGTAAAGATAATGGCACTCTAACAACACACCGTACATTACAGTGTAGTACTGTGGATTAAAAACACCCATCATTGATATTTATGTAGCACACAGTGAAGGCTGGCGTTTTGTGAAGCAGATTGAAAGAGTGAGTCTTTTTTTTTTCCTCCACCCCGCCTTCAGAGCCATGCAAACCACAAAAGTCTGGATGAACCAGTGGTGATGCAGTGTTGCTCTTAAGATTGATGACTTGTTGACAGGGAAGACACTAATTAAACTTTTCTTCTTCACTCTTGTGAATGTCAGCTATCCCTGCATTACAGCTTCCATGTGATAGTCTTCATTAATAGCAGTAAAATTCATTGATGGCTGATTACTTGACATCGTTTTTTATCATGTGCCCACTGTTCACTGGGTTGTTTCCTGCTGAGGGAGTGTGTGCAGTGTTCCCACCAGCTACCCTGAGTTCAGTTCAGTCTCTGGCACATCTGATAGCTTCTCAGCCTAAAGGGCTGATGAGCGTGACGATGGGTTTTGTGGAGTGTGAAGCACACACCCATTTGGTTTTTTGAAATGAACAGTTGCAATGTTCATCGTCAAACCACCCAAGTCATATGCAAAAGTTTGGGTGCCTTTGGGCAAACTGTATGCTTTGGTAATTGAACACACCCTGTCCCGAAAAGAACTCCAAACTTTACATTTAAAATCATGGACTGCTAATTAGCTGAATTAAACAGGAAAGAATAAAGCATGAAATATGATTTATGACACCTATTTTTGTTCAATATGTCATTCATAGCAAATGAATAGGAACCATGTGCCAAAACATCTGCTCTGCTAAAAATGTTATTTTTGAAACGGCATTAGAAAAGTTGGCAAAATATAAAATATATGACAAAAAGGATTACAAATACATCTTATCTTTAAACATGTTACAGTTGGTATAGATGAATTCCCTTTAATTACCATGCATTCCCATTAATTCCCATGGAAAGTTTCCAACTTGGAAGATTTCCCAAATTCCGCAGGGAGTTCCATGGCAATTTCCCATGGAAAGTTTTCCGTACCTTTGCAACCCTCCTTTGAAAATAAACAAAAAATGCAATTTGACTGGGCTGTTCAAGCTTTTGCACATGTCTATAAGTATTACTTTATATGTTCTGATGCTATGAGTGAATGTGAACCCTTTTCTTAAATTGCCCTGCTCTGGGAAGATGCTTCACTACTGCTCTTGGCCACAGGAGGGAGTGTGAAATTTCAGCCTGATGAATGTCCCCACTGTTTCCTCGGTCCTAGGCCTGGCATAGGCTGAGCATGGTGGGCATTTTAGCAGTTTAACCCATAATGTGTACCTGGGGAATTAGTGAAGTCATTTCCATTTTTAATTGCAGGTTTATAATGAGGCATATATCCAGTATTTTGGGTCTTTTTATGCTTCCATGGCATTATTGTAGGTTTACATTTGACAAATTTTGCAGGACAAAAGTCAATCTATCTTTAGTCCATCGGTGATGCAACAGAAATTAAAACATTAAACGGTATTATCTATCTTTCAGTATTACCACTCTAAATATATATAGTATTTTTTTTTCAGCCCCAAAGTCTTTTGCACTGCAGGTTTTTGGCCCGCTGATATTTCTTTCCTTCACCCCGCTTCCTTAGCATGGTGTCTAATCCTCAAAGTGGATTTTTTTTCTTTCTTTCTTTTTTTCCCTCAATAGCCCCCCAACCAAATAAATCACACTTATGGGACAAAGATGCGTTTGAGTGAATGAGAGCGAAGAGGAATGAGGTGGGGAGGATTTATGATGGGAAGACTTGTGAAGCCTTGATGTTTCGTGGCTGCCACTGCCGGGTCTGCGGCTGGTGCTTGTCCCAGAGGCAATGCCACAGGAAGGTAAGCTTACCTTTCTGTAGGCCTGTGAAAAACGTGCCCACTTCTAGCTTTTGAAGTCTGCTCAGTTCAAATCCCTCACCTAACCACACACACATATACACACCCAGAAACACACACACACACACAGGGCCTCGCTCACACACTTAACACCCGTCCCACTCGTTCATCTTTCCAGGGCGGGGGCTCTGGCTGTGGTGATGAAATATAGAGCGGAGACCTGTTACATGTTAGTTTAAGAGATAGTGCAGGTGTAAATTACGCGGGAGACTGTGGCCGGCCTTATTTATGAGAGCTCTGTCAGGTGTTTAGGTGTCAGAGCGAGATGTGCAGCTTAAATCGTTTACTCTGTCGTAAATCAGAGCATGCATGCCACGTCTGTGCAACGTGTGTGTGTTTGTGTGTGCATGTGGAGTGTTATTCTGTAACAAAGCTCCTGATCGAGCCTGGAGCTGCCCCTCTTTGATTGTACTCAAGACCCCCAGCTAGTCCAGCTTGCTTGACCTGTTTGACTTGTGGCCGTGGGAGCCGCCGTTGTTTGAATGCAGTCATTTTCTTGAAATATATGCCTCGAGATGGTTCCCCACTACAGTATCAAACACACATTATTACCATATTAAATCGTTATTGCGGTTTTATTGCATGCTGGACTAAATCATAGCATGCTGTAATTCTGCCTTGCAGATGTGCTCTGGTCTGCGGTGTTGGGGAGGGCTAATATGAATACATGAAGTGTTCAAATAAAGAACATTACGGATGCCGAGGCACTTTTCTTCTCCTGGCCTCGGCAGAGCAGCACCTGCCTCGCAGCCTCTGAAAAGAGCAGGCCCGAGTGTGATGAATGGGCGGAATAGGATGTCCGAACACAGTGAAAATGAGTCATTGAAACAGTAAACCCCGCTCAAGCACTTTTGCACGATTCCGCCGAGGAGCTGTTTCGTGAAAAGTGTTGATTTTACACCTGTGGGCGTTTATGAGCCTCCCTCTATTCTTTCCCAGAGTGCTGGGGAAGTGGAGCCGGGGGGGTTAGAAGCTTTTTGGCGTGCGCTCAGATGTTTTCTTGTGTGAGTGGCTCTCTGCTGAAAGGAAGTGGTAACTGAAGAGCTGAACATATTCCCCCAGTGTGAGTTACCATTGTCGCATTGTTGGCTGCAGTGGACTGGCATTGTGAGACACTCGCCCCAAGGCCGTGTGGCATCCAGGAGGAGGGGGCCGTGCAAGAGATAATGGACGTATGCTACTTTTACATAGTCTGAATCACAGCTCAACCAATCCAGCTACATTTGTAAATGGATCCAAATCTGACAGCTTTGGTTATAAAATCATTTGAAGGAAGTGATAAATGTGCACTTATGGGTATGCAGTTACCTATACATACTCGTGATTTATTCTTTAATTATCACTTTTTCTCTGATCATCATTGAACATTTTATACACATAAAAGTCTAAGGCCTTCCAGGAAAATGCTGGATGTAATGCCATTTACCTCTGAAGAAAACCTTAGTTTTTTTGGAGAATATAATGTAAAATATAAAAAGCACAATGGGATTTTGGTGCTGGATGTCAAGACCTCCTTTAAAGGACGACCAGTATTTACAGTTACTTACCAGTACCTGCTTCAGATGATCAGTCATTTTTATGGGTAAAAAAGAGCTGCTTATGGAACTGAATAAATATATGCAATAAAAAAATCGTCTTCTTACTGTATTATTCTGACCAAGATGTTATTATTATTTATTTATCTCATTGTATTATATTTATACAATTGTATTAAATTGTATTCCTGGCCAAAATTAGCCTTAATCTATTCAACACACAGTGATTAAATATTTCACAGATATTTTATTATAAAATTCCAATAATAATTATAATTCTTCTGTACAATTATAATAAATCCCCTACATTTTGGTGAAGTGATAGGTCAATAATTTAACAGAAGATCCTTATAGATAATTCAAGTTTTTTTATCCATAGTGTATTTGTCTATTTTATGATGTTGTCTTCTCACACACTAACTATTGAATTAAACATCTATATAAAAGTTTTTGGCTTTAATTTATACACTTTCATTTATAATTAATGCAATATTGAACGATTATTATTATATTAGACCGAAGTGCTTACAATTAGTCTGAGGTTTCTGCTCAGTTTGATTGAATTATTTTGGTAATAATTCTCCTTCACTGCTTATACAGTCAAATAGAGATAAAAATTGCCCATTTTTAATTTGGGCAAAAAAAGATATATGAAATGACATTTACAGTTATTACATTTAGAGGACTGAGTTGGTTGAACCCACTAGAAAAGAAATTAACATTATTAATACACATTATGACATTGCTGATTTGATCGGAATAAGTTCAAATCAGTCAGTTAATGAATCTAATTTCATGATCCTCTGCTTTTATAAAATATATTTATTTTATTAAAAAGTGTGGGACTGAGATCGATGTCTCAACCAAGTAACCTTGATTCCTTGTAGTATTTTTATTTTAAATGCTCAGTCCTTTAAAGCAGTGTGTGAGGACTAGGATATAAATCTCTCTTTTCTTTCTTTTTTTTTTTTTTTTTGGAGTTCCTGAGGCCCTGCACACCAGACTCAACAAAGACAGCAAAGAGTGAGCGCGGGAGAGAAAAGAGAGTGAGGGAATGGGCCAAAGAGAGAGAGCGAGTGCCTATGAGAAAGGTGAACGAGAGAAAGGAAAAATCTAGGCCTCTGACTAACATAGACCTTTTATGAGTCCCGTGAAAAAGGATTTTATGAAGGCTCGGCGTGATCTTCTGTCTTATTTTGCCAATAATCCAGATTCTCATCTGTTTTGTTCCTGTGAAATTGATGCATTTGATACAAATCAGTTCGAGGCATTTGCTTTTCCGTGATGGCCAACACTGGATGTGGGAGTCCAGGAAATTCAATGCCGTCAGTGTTTTCACAGTGTGTCTCTTTGCATTTCTTTGTGTGTTCCTGTGTTGTGTTGTGTGTGTGTGTGTGTGTGTGTGTTGTGTGTGTGTGTGTGTGTGTGTGTGTTAAGTAAGTGTGTACCTTCCTTCCTTCACTATTTGGGTCTAAAATGACCCCCACCCTCCTTCCTCCACTAAGTAGCTGTCCAGACGTGCTTGCTCATCCCCCCCACACCTTCTTCCTCTCTCACTCTGTCTTCTCTCTCTCTCTCTCTCTCTCTCTCTCTCTCTCTCTCTCTCTCTCTCTCCCTCCTCCCTTTCCTGACGTCTGCTTTATTGCACTTGATTCTAGGCGCTCTCATTCTTGGGATGGCTCACAGAGCAGCTGCAGCTGAATTGCCCGCCATAAAGCATGTGGGGTCCAGCCAAGAGCCAGGAGCAGGAGGGTTCGACTGACCTGCTGTCACATGACCACCTCCATTGCAAACCCCACCCATGCCGAACTTCAACTTAAAGTTAAGTTATGGCTTAAGTTACGCCTTTAAGAGACACAACTGTTTTTACGCTTATATTCAGTTGTCAGGAGGGGGATTGGTGTTGAAAAAAGGATTAGTTTAAACACCACTGAAACACATAATGGTATCTTTCTGGATGTGGAAATGATCCATAAGAGCTGCTACAAAATAAACTAATAAGAAAAAAAGTTTTGTTTTTTTTGTTTTTTTTTGGTTATTATCATTCCAACTTATGATTCGAGCAGTCACATAAGAGCTCTTTCCTTCTTCGTCCTCTTTCTAAAGCTTTATGTTAAGAGTAATACAATGACTGTATCAATGATACAAAGATACAGTTGTGCAGACTTTTTTGTTTTCATTAAATGTTTATTTTGTTTATGAAATGTCTGGTTAATTTTAAGATTTCCAAATCTTTTGTCACTTTTTAGAGATTTGTAACCTTCCTTCCAGCCTTGCAGTTGGAGGTATTTGCACTAGGAGTTGCCAGAGCAGCTTTATGACTGCAGGGGGCAGTGTTTTGTCAGAGGAGATGTTTATTTATTTATTTGTTTGTCTGTTTTATTTATTTATTTCACAAGAGTGTGGTTCTCTCTATGTCTCTCGGTACATTTAAAGGGCTCACGTTCTACATTTTGCTTTTACTCGCCCCCGAGCTCCCCTTATAGTGCTGGTTTAGGTTTTATGTACCAAAAACAGGCATCATTCATTTTTACATGACCCTTCTCTTTATCCCCCAATTCTGAACAGGCTGTTTTTCGTTACTGTATATTTGGTTACTTTATGACAGATATATATTAATGGCACCTGCTCTGACTGGTTGCTGTGTGTCCTGCTCCAGTAATAACTTTAAAATGACTGGACAGGACTAAACCTGCTGAAGAAAAGTGTGAATTCAAAGTGGGCTTTTTCTTTTCATGAACAGACCTAATAAACTACAAATGGTTACATCTCAAAGTTTAAAAAGTGTCTAAACGCCATATTTAACTGTTTGATTTCAACAAGTTAGTCTGGACACAATGATACAGGCCATTTATAAGAACAGTTTGGCGGAGGATTTAATTTGAACCTTTATTATCTGTCAAATTCTCTCCATGAACAATACTGTGAGCCATTTCATCTGATGGAAATGTCATTACTGTATAACTGGCACCTGAGCTAGTTTTTAGGATTTTGCACAAATAGTATATAACACTGTTATAGCAGATTTGTTTTTATAGTCTATAATTTAGTGTCATATTTTCTGTAGTATTTATGTTAAATTAACCATATATGCTTTTCTTCTTTAGTTGTGTACTAGAGACTCATACTAAAACGTGAAAATCAATCATGACTGTTTTTGGTACACAAATATGCCAAAGCTGACCGTAGGGAAAACAATAAAATACAGATAAATGAAGAATAGTTCCTTTAAAGTGGTATAGTTCCCAGCAGTTACAGAAATGCACTCAGCAGCAGTAAATATGGCGACTCGTCTTAAACCCAACAGCAACTCAAATGGTGGAAAGGGGGCTAGAATGGAGCCAGGCCGTCCCAACTAGGAATCCAACCCAGAACCTCTTTGCAGTGAAGGTACAGTTCTAACCACTGCATCATCCTAAAACAAGTCTAAAAGTAGGCAAATAGACAGATATTAAGTTTGACTCAGCTAGGTTGATTTGGCTAAACAAACACTAAAGTCAATCTGCCATGACAGCTTCTTTCAAACATTTACTTATACATACCTGACACGCCTGTTAAATTAAGCTTACCAAGCACTTTTTAGTTGATTAAGTAAGCAAAGTCCAGATAAGTGGCAAGTAACCAAATGTTGAGGTAAGAGAACATTCTTCATTTTTGATTTGTTGCCAATGTTTTCATTGTAATAGCTGATACATCTCCCTGGCATGTGTTGAAACAAAGCTCCGTAGAAGATACCTCTAATCTGTAAATGTAGAAACCTCTTTTGATTCATCACTTTCACCATAGCATTGACCCATTGTCTAGAAAATAAGGTATCTTTGGAGCAAAGCCATAGGAGAACCCATTTCGGGAACCTTTCCGTGGAAGTTTCTTCAAAGAACTATTTTGTAACTATGACATGTGAAGTCTTTTGAAGTTTTGACAAACCTTTGTATAGGTTGCAAAGGTCCTATTCATGTTTTTTAGAACCAGGATACATTTGAAAGCCTGCACTTTACAGATTGCAGTGCAGTGGTGCAGAAGCAGCAGAGGAATGCTGTGATGCGGTGGAGCAGGACTAGGCGTGGGCTGGGGCTGTCATCAGGGGGCGTGAGGCACGCTGCCTTGCAGGGACACGCACCCAGCAGACAGATGGACACGGTGACAGTGGGACGCAACAACCTGCAATTCCAAAAACTCCTGATCCGTCATCGTCCTCATCTGCTGTTGCCTGCACATGTCAAAAACACTCACCTGTGGCAGCATGCCGACAGGGCATAGACGTGGAATGACGTGCTCTCACACTTGGTTGTTTTTATAGATTGTCAGATTGTGGAATCGTACATGGACATCCGTACATTTTAGTGACCTTTCAGGAGAAAGAAGACAAATTCTGTTTTGCTGAGACAGAGGAAGAATTTGAAATGTAACTAAAATTGGGTCCATTCAAAGTTGTGATGAAAAAGGTACGATGGACTGGATCAAAAAAGATCAACTCAGCCCCCCATCAAAGATATGTTACAACACCAGACAGAGAGAAATCTATATTTAATGTTTTTTAAAGCTTTTTTTCACCTGTTCTGGGACAGTGGTGTACGTTAGGACACAGCCTTTTGACCCAGAAATGGACAAAAAGAAATGATGCATGACTTAGGTACTTCCTCATCCCGCAAATGGAGTCAACATTGTGACAGACTGACAGATCGATTCATACCACAAATAGCAACCAAAGAGAGTGTGCTGTTTTCTATTTATTTAATGGAAATATCAAAAACAGTATTGAATATCTAACTATCTATATGCTACAGGTACTTTTTTTTATTTTATTTTGGTATGAAATAGAGACTACAGATGGCCTACCTGGACCAGTGACACATGAACACCTGAAAAAGTCCCAGCCTTTGGCCACAAGGTGGTGCCTCACCCTCAACATGGCGACTCTGAGTTCAGTTCTAGGCCACTATGAGCAGGCTGATGTATCATGGCCCAATGAAAAGGAGGAAATGAGAAAGGGCCATAAATGTGTTTGCTGCATGCAGGGCCTAATGGAGTCTGCCTTTGCCAGTACATTAGCAACAGAATGGAGGCGAACGGCCGAGCACCTCCAGCACGCGTCAGGAGAGAAAGGAAATAATGAGGAGAGGGGAATAACGAGTTCTTGTGGGCTCTCTAATTGTTGGGTGATGGATTTATTTCCAGTTATGCTTGTCATGTTTTTCCTATTTTCCATTTTCTATACCACTTGATTATCTGTTCTTTGGTGTCATGGATGGCTAAATGCAACTGTTAGGGGGAAAGAATTACAAATACTTTTTTTTTATTACCCCAGAGTAGTACATCCAGAAGGGGTGTAATGGAAGCTGAAATCCCACCAAATCGTATTCCATTATAAATAGGAGATCATTGAACAAATTAGTAGATTAATTTCATTATATATATTCTATTATAATGCAGATGTACTGGGGGAAGTGCTGGCCCAATCATAAGGCCCCATGATTGGAAGGTCAGGGTACAGTGGGTTACCCTGAGGTTCCCTTGAGTAAGGTACTATCAAGATAGCTTCAAAAAGGCTCCGCTGATGCCTGACAAGTAACAGAAACTGCATAAACAAGTCTGCTTTAGATGCTTAACCACTTTGACTTAAGTGTGATAACAATAGGCAGGCATTAGTGATGAATGTGCACTAATTACTCGGAATACACTGGATGGGAATTGTGGGCAGATGCTGGTTGGCGATATTTTTCATGTTCATATCTGCCAATGCTGACATGTATAATCAGTCTGGGCTTAAAGAATAGGCCTACATAAGGTCATTCAATATGGGCTCTAAATTATGGGTCGACACATTTGTCCGATGCCCATCATTTTTTAGAGCATGATTTCAATAGCATTGTACTTCCTGCAGATGAACAGCGTTTAGGTTTTATAACATTCAGCATTTGCTTCGGAAAGGTTTGAGGATATGGGTTCAGAGGAATCTCTAGAAGGATGATTTGATCGCTCAAGTAAATGTGACATCACGGTGTATTTGATTAAAATTACATTTATTTTAACATCATCAGAAGAAAACGTTCAAATAATAGCAATTTCACTTATGTTCATTTGGTTAAATTTGGTTAAAGAAGCAAACATTGGATTATTGGCAAGTAATGCAATGTTAAAAATGTAAACGTAAAGGAACATCTTTGAATTGTTGCCCATGTGTTGCTTGTTCTAGCTGACACAGCTCCCTTACATGTGTTGAAACACAGCTTTATGAGATACACCACAGTTCAGTAGATCCAGAAAGCCATAGTCATAGAAAGCTCAAGCTTTTCTGGTTCACCACTGTCTCCATAACATGAGCCCATTGTCTAAAAATATGTGATATTCGGAGCAAAGCCCTTGAAGAACCTTTTAAGGCTTCTTAATGGACCTTTCAGTAGAAGGTTCTTCATAGAACAACTTTTGGAACTGTGACGTGAAGAGGCTTTTGAAATTTTGACCAGAAGTGTACGCCCAGAACTGTATAGACGTCTTCATTCTTTAGAATCTCATGCGGTGGTTCAGAAGCACACAGAAGCACTAAACCTTCAGCTGAAAAGGTTTGAGGATCTGGGTTAAGAGGAAACTTTTTTATATGCTCAACCCACTAATGAAATGATACCCAAGCATGGCCAGAGGCTGATGCCATGCTGTGATTTGCCATTTAATTATTCAAGGAGAGGAGAATTTTGCATAGTGCTCGCCGATCCAGCTCTGGACACTTGGCAAGCTTCTGTTAATTGGATGTCACTTGAAGCAAGGCGGCAACATTTGCTTTCTCAGTTGACTTTCTTCATCAGAAGACAAAAGATGATGCCGGAAAAACATATTGTTGTGATTTCCAGGCTTTATTTCTGCCAGACTTTGGCTGTGCTTTGCACCACGTGCATTTTCTTCCCTGTTCCACCTTTTATAGGCCAAAAGAATGTGGACTGATTTATGACCCATGCATGTGCTGAATCCACATAACCTGCACGAGAATGTACACACACACACACACACACATACACACATACACATGCTCATTTTCTCTCCCTGGTTGTAATGCTGAAGATCATATAGAGGTGAGGCCATGCGATGTAATGGTGCTCTCATTTACATCCTACATGCAAATTAAACACTATCATTAGGAGACCTTTGGAGCCTTGCCCGCTTGTAACACTGAAGCTCATTTGCATGTCCAATATGTAGACAAAGACACAGTGTGAATATATTTCCACAAACATAACAAATACACACCGTATGTACATCTAATATTAATAACATCAATGAATTTAATAATAATGATGATCACGTTATCACATCCAGGCACATTCTGAAGGACCATTTTGACCTGACTATGTGTGAGAACACAACAGACACACACCTACACACATGTGCACATGCGTCAGCATGCATTCATGCACAGCCAAGAGCGGCATGGCTTGTTGTTTCCATGTTGTCTGTGCGCTGTGGCTTGTGGTGCTGTCGGCGACGCTGATCGATGCGCCTTTACCTCTTCCCCTGGATTATCAGTCGAGTTCAACGGGAGGGGAAGGTGATTCATCAGCAGAGAGAGAGAGAGAGAGAGAGAGAGAGAGAGAGAAGAAGAAAAGGAAGGAAAGTGGGCAAGTAAGAGAGAGAAAGCAAGGAAGAGAGTGAAATAAAGGAAGAGGAAGAGATAAGGAAGGGAAGAGAATTAAAAAGAGAGATGGAGAGTGAGATAGAGAGGCAGAGAGGGAGAAAGAGCAGCTGCAAACACATTAAGTGGGAGAGAGATGAAAAGCTGTGGTAAACAGATGCAGTGCAGAGGTGCCAAATATATAGAGACAGGAGTGTGTGTGTGTGTGTGTGTGTGTGTGTGTGTGTGTGTGTGTGTGTGTGTGTGTGTGAGTGTGAGAGAGAGAGAGAGAGCGAGAGAGAGTGAGAAGCAGGAGTGGGAAAGACAAAGAGTGTCAGGGCAACCCAGGTATGACCCAAAGCCGGCTTACATGCCCAGCATACCAGTGCACACTGTACTGTCTCCTATTATGGAACTGACTCCACACACAGGCCTAAAATCCTGAAACACTCATGAGAGAGAGAGAGAGAGAGAGAGAGAGAGAGAGAAAGAGAGAGAGAGAGAGAGAGAGAGAGAGAGAGAGCGAGAGAGAGAGAGAGACAGACATCTTAATTAGCAGCAAAAACCTCATACATGAGAAAATTTTATTAATTGTTGGTTGAACCAGTTATCTGTGCTAATTACTTAAAGTTCACCATTTTTGTTTGTTTTTTTCTTAATCATAATCATAAAGCCTTTACCTGGAAAATATACTGCCTTCCATTTACTTGGAAGAAGGACGTCGCACCTGAGCCGACCTCATTCCACTACAGACACTTTAAACCTTAAACTTTTTCATTTTCACTTTTAATTATTATTTTTATTTTAGCAGAGGGGGTAATGTAGGATTTGTTGACTATGCTAGTATTAGCTGTGTGTGTGTATGCTCTGTTCACAACTTGTCGAGAAAAAAAAGAAAGCAGTGTCTCCTGCAGCTCTCAGCTCTGTTGATGCCGCCATCTTGGAAAATGAGGTCGGGAACGGTGTAGGTCTTCTGACTTCCGTCCAGGTGGGAGATCGGATTGCGAGGGACATTTGGTTTAAATATCCTTGCTGGATATTTAAACATTTAAAATCACACACAAACACGCATTCTAACATACAGTACACAAACACTACAATCACCTTATTTACAAGGCCATTCGGGAACAAAATCTAATTCATATTCTCCTTGACCAACTAGAAACAACCTAATAACAACTCGGAACACCATATCAATTATCAGAGCAAGCAGCTGGCAACACTCTAGCCAAGACATTGTGTGTGTGAATGTTATTAACCTTAATGTTATTAGCATAACGGGCCTGGAGCACTTAATCTGACCAACAAACAAAAGGTGTAACTTGGTACATGATCGGAAGATTGTGTGTTTGATTCCCTCACCAGTAGGTTGCACTGAGGTACCCTTGAGCAAGGTACCGTCCCCGTCACTGCTCCCCGGGTGCGTTCAATAGCTGCCCCCTGCTGCACATGTTTGTGTGTGGGTAAAATGCAGAGGTGTAATTTCGTTGTGGTTCACTGTGTGTTGTGCTTTGTTTCACAATGACAAGAATGGTCACTTTCACTTTCTTTCATTATTAGTATAATCATAATTATTAAGTATTATTCCAGTATTGTTCTATATCAGTGATATTGTCACCTTCTTTGCTGACACCAGTCTGTTCTGTTCAGCTGAATCTGCTGGGGTAGGAATGAAAAAATAAGAGTGTTATTTTAACCATAAACTAGTTTTAAATGGCAGCTTTAAAGGCAAGCTGTTTTTTAGAGCCTCTAAAAGGGATTTTAAAACTCTTAACGTTACTGTGAAGGGCTCCAACATTTAAAGAGTTATTGAACACAAGCATTTTGGCGTCTAGTTACGTGAGAAATGTACCACAAGTGTCCTGAGACAAAAACTTGCTTTATTGAAACAAAGCACACAAGAAGAAACACTTTTAATTCTGGATTATGAATGTGCTTCTTTACTTCAAAATCATTAGGTTCTGTATCTCATGGTTTAATAGTTAACCCATACATCACATGAAAAGGTTGGCTGTTCATCTCTGGTTGTGTTTGGAGACATATTTCCTTCTTTTCATCTACAAAGTGCTTACTGGCCTTATGCCATCATACATCTCAATAATACTAATGTTAATTATCAAACTCCATCTACTGTTTGGATCATCCTACAGGTACCAAGAGTTTTTCCTGAACCGGGGGAATCTACTTTAGGCTACAGTGCAACAGTGAGTCTGGAATCTATTACAATATCCCCAAAAGCTTTGCTCACTTGAACTTAATCTCCAGTCTCCTCCAATCACCCTTTATCTGATTTTTGTGGTGGCTTTGGTAGTGTTAGTTGCGGTACATTAATTGTTCCTTTTGTTTATTGTTCATTGTTTAAGCTGCTTGCTTTTATTTGCTGTTTTTACTGTATTTAGAGGTTTGATTATTTATGCCATTTTATTTTAAATCAATTTTAAGCTTTTTTTACTTAAATATCTCTTTCTTTTTGTAAATGTAACTCAGCAATGTAGCTTTTTGATTGGTGGAGTGGCAGGATGGTGCCGTGCTGAGCACCCAATGTTCTCATTTTGATTCCCAGCTGGGATGGCCAGGGTCCTGCCTGTAGTTTGCATGTTCCTATGGATTTCCGTGGATTTCCTTCAGAAGCTCTGGATTCTTTCCACAGTTTAGGTGGATTGGAGATGCTAAATTACCCCCTAGGTGGCACATTGGTAACCTGTCTAGTGTTTTTCTTCCCCTTTTACCCCATGTGCACTGGAATAGGCTCCAGCTCTCCCCACAGCCCAGCTTAGGATAAGTGACTCAGGAATTGCATGGATGGAAAGATGCATGTATAGCTGATTGACACCACCTAGTATACAAACATACAATCTAATAACACTCCTGCATCAACATAGCAACCACTAGCAGTGCTCTTGCAACAACCTGGAACACCATAGCAATCATAGAAACATCAGTTCCAGAAGCACAGAAGCACATCCATCCTTGCTGCACATACATGTACATTACATCCAATGTACATGCAGCCAATCCCTGAGAACAAGAGGCCCTTACACACAGACAAAGGTACACAGACAAGAGAAGACAAAAAGTGAGATGCCAATGGAGTCTGAGGGAGCAACACATCTAGTGAAAGACAGGGACAAAGAAGGGGAGACAGAAGCACACCTGTTTCAGCTCTGCTACATCCATCAGGCAGCCCACTGCTGCTGCCTGTACCGCTCTTTTCTTCTCTGCGTCTGTCTGTGTGCCCGACTTACCACAGGTGTTTACGCCAGCCGTGACCCGCGCGACACACTGCGGCTGCCTGCGAGGCAGGAGCTCCAATATGTTAGCATGTCCTGGCATGAAGAGCTCACAGGTTTGTTTGCTCTGGCTCTGCCTCATGTCTTTGTTGCCTTGGCGTTGTCATTGTTGGCTCAGAGACACGCCACGCATCTGTTGCTTTTTAACTCATCTGAATACAACCATTGTCTATTGTTGCTTTTTGGCCGAGTGTAGTTTGCTTGATGAAGCTGAATTGCAGATATGCAGAAATGATGCTGCCACATTTTAAGCAATGTTATGCCATTCTTTAGAGTTATCCTCATTCAGACATTGCTCTTTGTGCTATTTGTGTTCATGTTGCGAAGGAGATCATTTTGCCCATTGTGCCAACCCTGCTGGGGCCTGGGGTTCAGTGCAACACCAATGCAGAGTGGGATGACATGGAACTAAAAGCGGCAGCGGTGGCCTAGTGGTTAAGGAGTTGGCCACAGGATCGGAAGATTGTGGGTTAGGTTGCCTTGAGCAAGGTACCGTCCCCGTCACAGCTCCATGGGCGCTTTCATAGCTTTTGCATGGGTTAAATGCAGAGGTCCAGTTTTGTTGTGGTTCACTGTGTGCTGTGCTGTGACCTCGCAATGACAAGAATAGTCACTTTCACTTCAAAAGAAAGCTTACCCTGCCTTTGCTTCTCACTTGGAATTTTCAAGATGTTCAGGTTTGGGATTTGACGTCAAATCAGCGCATCTTCTCAATCATAAGAGCCACTTCAGCAAGATTACCTTTCGATCAATGTGCGTACTTGATACGGTTGGTTAAATCTGCAACACTAACCATAATGTCCTCCGAAAGGTAAATGCATCTCAAACGTTTATTACTTCTATTACTAACATTAGCTGTCTCGCTTGGTGGTGTTCATGCTCTTTTTGCATTTAATAGCTCGAATGCCTGGAGATTGAAAATGTGTAATTCCCCAATTCTTTATACCACCATTTTGCATGGCACAAAATGCATTACTAAATAATCACCTATATTAGCAACAATGCTCCAGTGCAAATCAAAAGATTCAAACACGGGACATTAAACTTGTTGGATACATTTTGTTTAAATGATCCCTTTAGAATGTACTTTTGGAACTGGGTTTTTCTTTTTGGGATTAAGAACATTTGAGTGCAAACCGCCAAAGAATACCACCTGCAAGGAATGAAAGGGCCCAACATGTCAAAAATGCCTAAAAATAAATGGAAGGTGGTTATTTGTGCCATTTGTTCATATTGTCATTTGCATGGTAAAAATTAGTATCCGTTCATTTCTATTCACTTTCATCCGAGTCCCGAAACACCAAACTGACAAAAGATGTGGTCTCATCAGAGTACCTTCAGAGCTCTAGCAGATCTGGGTTTCTTCTGAACAATATAAATTTTTTGTCCTGAATATGACCACTTTAAAAAATAGTTAAAATATTCACCTCTAGTGTATAATGTTGCTATTTCCACTGGTGTTGAAACATCAAGCTGTGGGGCAGCGGTGGCCTAGTGGTTAGGGAGTTGCCCGGGGTCGGAAGATTGTGGGATCGATTCCCTCGATGCCACAGGGCAACCTACTGGTGAGGGAATCGATCCCACAATCAAGGGTCCCTGTGGCACCCTTGACTAAGGTACCGTCCCCATCACTGCTCCCTGGGCATTTTCAGTAGCTGCCCCCTGCTGTCTGGGTGAAACGCAGAGGTCGAACTTTGTGTGTTGTGCTGTGCTGCGTTTCACAATGACAAGGGTTGTCACTTTCACAATTCTATCTTACAGTCCGCTTGGTATATCTAGGCTCTCAGCAATGCTTTTTTTTTTTTTTTCACTTTTCCTTTAAACCCTTGAGGCCTTGTTTGCATCTACCGCCCCTTTACCACAAGCTACTTGCGTCCAGATGTTACTGGAGCACAACTTCAACTCCTCACACATTCGCCTGCCGAACCCCCCCAACCACACATGTCTGGCTGCTTAAACACCTCACACGTTCGTTTACCTTCCCTGCTCCCCCCGTTACTTTGTCTTCATATCTGCTGTAATCTTTCGTGGCCTCTCTTGGGAGACTTCTGTGCCTGTCCCTGAGATTGCCTTCACCTTTCTTTATGCCACTTCTGTCTCTTCACTCTATACCCCCTCCTATTCTCTCTTCATGCAACAATGCCCAAAAAACCCCAACCCCACCTCACACCACCTCTCTGATGATGGATGGACAGCTTGTGTATTTCCAATCTGCCATCTCTCCTGATGCGGTTAGGGGATGGGATGCTGCGGCTGCTGCTGCAGGCAGGAGAGGGAGACAGAAGGGGAGAGAGAGGAATGAAAGGAGGGAGGAGGGAGTGAGGACGGGGTGATGCAGAGGACACGACATCTGGAAAACAAGCAAATGAAAAAGAATGCAGTGGCGTGTGGCAGTGACATTGGTGGTGGCGGCTGAGCTGCTGCGTAGGAGTGAACAGCACAGGCTAAAAACAAACACGGCTCATGTCATCCAGCCATCCGCAGCATCCAGCAGACCAGAGAGCTGCCACTGGCTGTGGTCGTCTGCGTACCATGTAGAGATGGTGCGATACCACTTTTTTCACTGGGAAGTATCAGCCGATGCTGATATCAACCTGATATTTCATTTGGCTTTGAATTTAATATGAATGGAGGATCCTGACATATTATCTATACAGCCATCACACTTTCCCAAGTGATACATGCTGTCAAGAAGGGTTTTTAAGCTATCAGACCTTTTCACAATAACAGATGAAGGACTTTAATAAAAGTAAAAAATCACAGCTTTGATGTCTGCATATACCAATCTGATATCTTTACTCTTTGACATAAAAGTACCGACATGTTTGTACCTGGCAGATGTGAGTTAAATGTGAAAAAGTTTTTTTCAAATTGCTTTATGTTGCAATAAAGCAAAAATCTGAGATTTTCAACCAAGTAGGTCACTCCACTGCTCACTCACCTTCAATGGCTACCCATGGTATCAAATTCAAATCATTAACTAAAGAGTGACTACTGTAACTGCTCCCAGCTATTTAAGCTACATCATGCAGGCTCATACTCCTTCTTGTTCATTATTTTCTCCTAAGAAAGGTTGTCTGCATTTGCCATCTCAGAATGTTCTCATTCTTGGTTTGCATTTAACATTTGCGGCATTTAGCAGACGCTCTTATCGAGAGCGACTTCCAGTTCCTGATTACAGGGACAGTCCCCCTGGAGCAACTCAGGGTTAAGGGTCTTGCTCAGGAACCCAATGGTGGTAGTGCTGGAGGTAGGATTTAAACCTGTGACCTCTCAGTCCATAGCTCCATAGGCAAGTATCTACCACTAGACCACCACCATCCCACCACTGGGT
The DNA here is from genome assembly GCA_017165825.1 of Hepsetus odoe. NCBI lineage: Eukaryota > Metazoa > Chordata > Actinopteri > Characiformes > Hepsetidae > Hepsetus > Hepsetus odoe. The sequence goes on from CM029385.1 coordinate 4,915,428, forward strand.
TTCCTGATTATGGACGAGCTGTCAGAACAGAGCCATCCCTCTCTTCCTTTAAAAAGTTCAAGCTACTCATCTTATCTGATAACACCTTCTTTCCTAACACCTCTAATGATATTGTACACCTAACTTGCATGATTCACTTCTTGTGAATGCTCCTCAACAGATATGCTGCACTTTTATACATTTTAATGCTTTTTCATTTTCTTTTTATTCTATTCACCTTAAGTGGCATTAAATGTTCATGTAAAGCTCTTACTGCACTGAAGCTTTAAATGCCTGTAGGTTGGATAGAAGCGTCTGCAAATAAGTAAAATGTAATATTTAAGGACAGATTTCTTAGATAATCACATCTTTTTTGATAAAGCATTTTCTGTACGGGGTATAGTCTTCTCAAGATCATTATCTCTTATTTTTAAACCATAAGGACCCAAAGACGGTATAGCCTGTAATTAGCTGAACTCCCGCAATTCCTGCTCAAACTCTGGACTAACCGGCCCTAACCTCAGTTATTTTTACTTAAAGGATTTGCTTTTGATTTTTGCTTCTGTAGGCAGAATATTAGGTATTGGATTCTTGCTAAATTCTTAAGATTTTTATTATTATTATTATGACAGTTGACCGTTATGGTGTCAAAATCAGAATGTTGTGATGTTTTTGGGCATTATTGCCAACACGTGTGTGATTAATGGTTTCATGTGCAACACAGTGCTTGCATTTCATATGTTGCTCTTCAGTAAAACCCCTGGCTGCATTTAATAGTTACCTAAAAATGACTGTGGATGGAATATTCCACTAGTCTTTGTCATCCAGCTATACATAAGATATATCACAAGTACACAGATTTGCTGAATATGAAGCTATGGACTGAAATGCAGAGCCCTTGAATCATAGCAAGGTTTGCTTTGAAGGATGAGGTTTGCAGGTAACTCCAGAAGAGGGAGCTCTTTGCCTCACTGTCTACAGTTTGACCTCTGCATATGGATCCCCATGAGGCCCTAAACTGACTAAGGTCTAAACTGACTAATTTACAGGTGCATCTTTGTTCATCACCAGTGATGGTGAAGGATGTGCAGTTGCAGAATGCTTGGAGATTTTTGTGGATTCATTTTTGGATCCATCACTTTATTGTGCAATTTATGATCTAGTGACAAGTAAAAAGTTAGAAAAGCTAGAAATTATTTTTAAAGAGTTTTTTTAAAAACAACTGGTAGGAACAAAGTGAATTTTCATCTTCTGGGCCTTATCTGGAATTTAAACATATTTACTTGGCATGCAAAGCATTTATGGCATTTCAGCTTGGGCTTCAGTACCTTCACAGATTGGCTTGATTTCTCTTTCAGGTGAAGAAATCTGTACAAATACGACACCCAACTGAACCAATTTGACCTTCTGAAAGGGTGGTCGGAGGTCAACCCACTTGACCTCTGGGTCCTTATCTTCACTGATGAACACTTTCGGACAAAGTCTGACGAGAACTTTCGCACACATCAGTGTGTGCACGCGATCAATATCAATGGGTACAGACCTAAAATGACACATGAGAGTCATCTTTTCTTCCCAGCTCCAGGCTGGACAAAATTTCTAATTTGGCCAGCGGGATAAGAGCCAGTTGTGATGTTATATTCCTTTTGCTTTAATTCCACACAAGCCCACAGAAAAATAGGCAGTCAATTCTTTAGGTCCCTCCACCCTTTTTTTGGTGAAGATCCCTCCATTGATAGTAATTAAATTTGCTCTTGTCCCTTGTTTTTTTTCCCTCTCCCTCTCCTCTCTCTTCTTCCCATCTGTGTGGTGCGGCTGGCTCTTTCTCATTCCGTGCCGCTGTCATCCCTCACTGTCAGGCCGCCGCTCCGAGCCATCGACCTCTGCACTGAGCCCCGGTTCAGCGGCAGGTCACCCGAGGGAGGGGGCTGCTTGTTATTGGGGGGTGCCAGCTTCCTTCCCTCACCACGGATACAGCTGCTGCTGCCATGGCAACTGTGCTACACTGCCATACAGAACTGACTGCATGGGGAGCGTGCAGTGTTTAAGCTACACATCACCCATCCAGACTTCCTTTTAGATTAGATCTTTTCTCTAGCAGACCAGATGGAAGGTAGAGTGTTTCTGAACTCAGATCAAACCTCAGATCCATCTTAGGTCGGTCCAGTATTAGTCTCAGAAAACTGCAGGTTCAGTTCTAAAGAGTCGGCCTGCAGATCAAGCTTTGTTTCTTGGAACAAAGTGCAGCTTTCCTCTTCCAAATCATAGGTTTTGCTTTTGCCTCAGTATAAAAGACTGTTCCTAGAAACCAGACTAATATCAAATCCATAAAAACCATCAAAACAAACAAACAAACAAAAAAAACCCCCCATCAAATCCAGCTTTCGTCTTCATCATTCTGGTCATGTGGCTGATGTCTCAAGAAGCCATCTTAATGCTTCTTCAACATCGGACCACAGAATAAGATTGTCTAGAACTTTGAGATTTTTGGAGATGGGGCTGCAAATCCAGATTTTCTCATGAATTTAATTACAAAATGCATGTCCCTTTACTCAGAGAAAAGATCAGAACCCTTTTCCATTTTTTCTTCAATAAATCAAATCAATATCTCAGACCTCATCTCCTCAATATCCAGCTAATATCCACCAGATCCAGCTAATGTCTCCATTCAGCTCTAACTTTGTATGTTTGGAACAAACCAAGACATTTGAGGCCGTCATTAACTTTTGGGATGTAACCCACTGACAGATTTGAACTGGAGCCCATATATTGGCGGTGGGTGGTGGTAATTATGCAAGGGAAACACTGAAGGGAAATCCAGCAGCAATTTGCCAAAGCCTGTAGCTAGTTGTGCTTCATATTATATTGTTCGCATACAAGGAACGTTTTAATATATCATGACTTGATTAATGGTTTCAAGTTGTCATCTCCGTGCAAATGATGGAGTGACACTGCAAGACACTGCAAAGCTCTGAGGTCAAATGAAGGGGAGAGGGGAGGGGAAGAAAGGAAAAGAGAGCAAGGGAACCAGTTGTGAGCTCTTCTGCTGCTTTCTCCAGGTGTTTCGATACTGAACAGGCATGCAGAGCACTCAGTGCCTCAGGCCACCGGGTTCAGACCAGGTGGAGTTACTACAAAAGAAACAGTCACTTGTTATTAATAATGACTTATGGAGCCTATTCTGCTCTCTTGCTCCTTCTCTTTCTCTCTCTCTCTCTCTCTCTCTCTCTTTCTCTCTCTCTCTCTCTCTCTCTCTCTCACACACACACACACACACACACACTCTCACTCCCCCCTCACCCTCTCTCTTGCCCTGTACCTTGCCAAACAGATATGACGGATTGGGTTATCAGTGTCTCACAGAAGCATGAGCGCCTGTCAGGTACGCTTTGATGTTCGACAGCTTGAATCTCCTAGTGTTGTGCTTTGATGATCCACTCAAAATCCAGATGAATTGACATAGCACAGTTCACACTCCATACAACACAGGGGGCCATTAAACACACTCCACTTAAGATTAAATGCTCCCCTTCTTTCTTTGGTAGGAAGTTTGCCACACTTTACTCATTTTTTATAGAGCCATTTCCCCCCAGAGTCAACAGCACAGAGCGCGGCTACTTGAATGAAATCTTTTCTAATTCTTTGGTTCTATATCATTGTATGCACAGTGCTCTCCAACAACTACTTCTGCATTTGCAAGCACATCAGCTGAGGAAAACAAAATGTGGAATTCTTTTCCTTTATATCAAGGATGACATGAATTTCACTTATCGTGCCAATAGGTGGAGCTGTGTACACAAAGCACACCCAGACAGGCTGTGGCAAAATGACAGGAGACTGAAGGGCTGACTTGCCACTCACTCAGGGCTTGATGTCCCATCATTTAGCCCAGATAAAATGTGACCTCTGCTTTATTTATCCATATTTTGCACTGGTTCCATATGGCACGATTCTTAGCATAGTTTCTCAATAATTGCTATTGTTAGATAAACAGGTGCTTCATTTATGGCTGAGCTCAGCTTCCAGGAATTGTGAACACTGCAGTTTGTGGTTTGTGGAATAGTTTCTGTATTACAGTCTCAAATAAATTTCTTGTTTTTGGCCTGACTGATCTCCTGTTGGTTTCTTAAATAAGTTCCTTTAAAATTTGTTAAACAAACATCTTGAGTGATTCATATTTGGTATGCCATTTATCAAAACTCTAACCAAAACTATTGAGTTTTATCATCAGACTAAATAGTTTTTGGGATGAGTAACACAGTGAGTGCATGCAATGCACTGTAGTCAGTATAAATGTTTAAAGGTTCGATTGACCCATTTAGTGGCTGGGACAGGTGCAGGTCCAAACTACTATTTTGTGCGATTACAGCTGAAGAGTATTGCAGAGAATTTGCACTGCAGCCATGGCAATTACTAGTTAATAAGCATTCCCTGTAATAAGCCCAGCATTTTATGTAGGTTAAGGGGATTTGCAGTGTCTATTCAAGCGACTAATTTATGCAGTCTTGTTTTCTTAACCTGCTACTGAGATCCCTAAGCTTAGAGTAGAATGATCTAGTTCTGAAATTGCAACAGGCTTGGTTTAAACAGCAAAGACCCCTGGGAAAGGTTTGTATGTGCCTCCACCATTATATATATTTATGGCATTTAGCTGACGCTCTTATCCAGAGCGACTTCCAATTCCTGATTACAGGGGCAGTCCTCCTGGGGCAACTTAGGGTTGAGGGTCTTGCTCAGGAAGCCAATGATGATGGGGCTGAGAATCAAACCCGCAACCTCTTGGTCTATAGCCAAGCGTCCTACCACTAGATCGCCAACACCCCCACATGAAGGTGCAGAAGAGCTGACTAAGTGGTTGAGCCCATGGTATGAAGGTACCATCCCCAGCACTGTTCCCTGGGTGCTGGATGTATGGCTCACCCTTGGTGCTCTTGGTGGATGGGTTATATGCAAAGGAAGCATCTCATTGTGGTGCACTTTGTGCTGTAGTGTGCTCACAAGGACAAATACTCACTTTCACAAAAAAATATCGTTGGAAGACTCAGGAACACTAACTGACAGTTCTTCTGTGGCATTACAGATGTCTGTGGCATCCCCAAGGTCTGATATTTAAAAATAAATAAATAATTGACCAATTTAGCATATTGATATCGTTCAGCTCAGCCACAAACCAAAAACTGCATTTGCAAGTTCCGGAGTTTTAGTTTACATACTGTGCCTGGGGTCTGGGCTCACAGTTATTTCCTGCTCTGTTAATGATTGTCCCTGATTAAGCTCCTCTTGTCCTTGGGAGTTGGTCGTAAACTAGCCGTTTTCATTGTTTTAATCAGGGAAGTGGGAGTGCAACATGCCGAAATGAGAGAAAGTGTGTTAGGGGGGACTCTTCCTGCATCTTAAGCCGAGGGGTTGTTGGGGGGAGGAGGGGTTGGAGGGGAAAGGGAAATGAAGGGTACTACTATGAGTCACTAAACACCCTGCTACCTTTCTACATGCCCTTCAAAGGGAGGTGACTTCAAGTGCCTGGGAGTTAACAATGTTCTTGATTAGCCATCCACTGCGAAAAAGCTGTTTCCACAGCGGAGTGTGAGAGTGAAAACGTGGCGGCCTGGGCTGACAGAATCAGGCCAGCCTCCTTCACTCAGGCTGTTCAGAAGGCATCTGGGCTGCAGCCTGGGGAAGCCTCGGCAACAGGAAGCAGAAACACACCAAAAGGTGCGCGTGACAAGGACTAGGAAGTCATTAGCACAATACAAATGTTACACTAGACAGGGTCATGGATCAAAGGCCCAGAAACACTCTGCTGCACTGGGGGAAGCTAAAGGCATTGAAGAAGCGTTGCTCAATCCTGGGTTTTGAGTTTCCATTTTCCAGTTTTCCAGTAATGATAAGATCACAGATCTCCTCTCTTCTTTAATCAGGCAGCAAATCCAGCTTTTCTCTCTCTCATAAAGAAGACAGATGTTGCTCATTTGTGTGGTGATGTAACTTCTTTAATCATGAAATTTAGGGGCACATCAATTGTAAATAAATACATGAAGCACTCTTGCTCATTTCTAAAACTTCCACATAAGTAACATTGTATATCTTTTTATGGACCAAATTGACATCTTATAATATAATTTATATATTATATTATTAGAGCCCCATTTTATAATAAAATTAATCCCAATGTGCGACAATAAGTGTAAAAGGCAAAAGGCTGTGCAGCAGAGTAAGTTATAAATGACTCTTTCCAAATAGATTCTTGGTTCAGTTCAATTTGAGGTGGCCTGAGTTCTGAAAGTTCTGCCCATGTCTGCTACTCTGGGTTTTCACCCAGCATCCTGGTCGCATAAAGTCATATGCAAAAATTTAAGCACTCATGTCCAAATGACATGTTTTGTTAATTTTGTATGTGCATGTATGTGTTAATGTGTAGAGGATCATCTGTAGAAGAGACTTTGCATATGGCTGCAAGTCCTCTAATAGAAAAATCACAATTAAATGTGAATGATGTATAAGTGGCTGTCAGCTCTGAAGAACTCTACTAATAATCTGGAAACACTGTCAGGTCAAGCACACCTTCATAACAAAGAGGCATTGGTAGAATCTCAGTGTGAGGAGTTTTCATTTGTTGTAAAGCACAAGTACTCTGATGGTTTTCCTGTTCTCGCCATGTAATGGGAGAAGTGTTGTAACTTAAGTTTCTGGTGGAACATTAACTCATCTGATCACATCACAAGGATCCTTGGCACCAGGAGGCAGGTGACAAGGTGAAAAGTTGCGTGGGACAAGGACTAGGAGGTCATTAACATGATACAGAAGCTGCTTTGGACAGGGTCATGGATCAAAAGCCCAGTAACACTTGACATACTTAACCAGGTAGGCTAAAGGAAGTGAGGAAGCAGTGTTCAGGGCTGGGGATCATGTTTCCCAGTTTATAATATTCCAAGGTCAGATTACCTGTTTATGCAGCTCTGTTATGTAAACTCCTCTTGGCAAAACTCACCTTGGAACTGCTACTCTAAGGTGGTTTGTCATTACAGCCCCAGGATACTGTAGTAAGGAGTTTCATTTATTGAAAGGTCATCCAAAACCAGCTTGCCTTGGGCGAAAAAATGTGAATCACAGAGTTGCTCAATCTAACAATTATCAGGTTTAACTCGCAACTGGCATCACTGGAATTATTCTACCATATTGATTATTTTAATAGCCATTTTTGAAGGCTTTTATTCTTCAGAGAACAACGGTCATAGCCACAATCAGAGTGGTGAATTTCCCCAATCCTGGCCTTCCCAAATTCTTCCAAGAGCAAAGTGATGACTCATCTGGTAAGTCATAAAAGAAACCTAGACAATCATCTAAAGTACTGCAGGCCTTGCTTGCCTCAGGCAAGGTCACCATTAGAGATTACACCATTAGAAAGAGACAAAAATGATCTTCAGAATGTTGCAAGGTGACCATTTCTCTCAGCTATAAGGAACATAAAGTCGTGTCACATTTGCCAAAAAAATCTTGAAAAAAAAAAATCTAGCTTTTGGAGTAGTGTTGGAGTCAAGCTAACATCATTTCTCAATAGGAGCGTCATCCAAGCAGTCAAACATGGTGGTTTCATCATGATGGTGTGAAAATGCTTTGCTGCTTTTGGGTCTGGTTGGCTTGCTGTGTTTGACGAAACCTTCGATTCTGTTCTCGACCAGAAAATACTGAAGGAGTGTGTCTATTCATCACTCTGAGATCTAAAAGTCAGGAGCTCAGGTCTATTCCTGCAAAGATATAAAAACAATCTGGAGTGGCCAAGTCAAAGTCATGACTAGAAAAAAAAAAGAGTTGGCAAAATTCCTCCACAATGCACGAAACAATGTGAGCTCCAGTCATATGCAGTAAGTGAAGTTCCATGTGGAGCATACAGGGAAAGGAAACAATCATGTTAAAAAAGTGCTTGTTTTGCATGTATCTCAATTCAGGTGAAGATGTGAAACCTTTTAGTGTGACGAATGTGTAAAACTTGGGGCTCTACATTTGGATTTGTCTTTTTTATCAGATAAACTACCCCTTTTTCTACTTATTTTTTCTTTTTGCCCTCTCTTTCCCACTCTGTCTCTGTCCTTCCCAATGTCTGCAGTGTTGCAACCCTGCATAATTATACATTACATCCACTAATGTTGCATCATGCGAGTGCAAGGACACGCCCTTACGCAGAATACAGTAAACACACAGTGACTCATCGCTCAGGTTCACCTCTGCCAGAGGTTCAAAGGTGGTTAGATCAGCAAAACAAATGAGTCGATGGTGAGGTGCCCCTGGAGAGGCATCCATCTGGGAAGTGACTGGCAGCCCTGTCAATGAGCAAGAGTGCAGTAATGTGCTGCCACTCGGAGGGCAAAAGGAGGTGTGTGTCAGACATAGAGTGAGTGTAGAGTACTGCTCAAAAGTTTGGAATCACTATGAAGCGTAGATTTAGTAGATTTAACAAGCCACTAGAAGATAACGACGCCGAATAATATACTGTGATTAGCAATTTGTGGGACTAAGTTGTCTACCTTCAGAACTGATCTACTACTACTCTTCACATATTCATATATGATCCATAATTCTGTGTAAAACCTTTTAGATGGTACTCGGTTACCATGCTTAGATGGCCTTATTTATTTTCTGCATTTTTGATCTAACAAAAAAAATGTTACACTGCTTTAAAATGTAAGGTAGATATAGTCCCCAAGTCTGCACTTTAGTAAGGATATACTGAAAATTCAGATCAGAAAATAGCCAGAATGATGCTTTCAGTTTTTGACAGGAAATGGGAAAGAATGAAGAAACACATTAAACTGATCTATGATGAAATATCAGAATCTAACACTGTCCATGACAAGTATCAGGAACATTAACAGCAAAGTAAGGATTTCTCCATTATTGTCCTGAAAACAGAACAATAAGCTCACAAGGTTGGTTAAATAAAAAAAAGAATCAAATTAAAATCTAAAAATCAAATTAATGATTAAAATAATGGGCTTACTACCCAACTGGAGTGGCCAAGGCCTTCCAGCTATCTTAGACTCCCAGCTATCGATGGCTATGGAAACAACAGGGTCTACTTTTCTTCAAACTTTTGCTGATATATCCACATTCTGTCAGGAACTTTGAAATTTGCACACACTTTGGCCTGGTTTTCTTAATAACAGGGTACTAAACATTTTAGATGGCATACTTACAGGCTTGATATGACATCGGACCCTGTATGCCAAGCATTTCTATAAAAATGGACATATTTATGGACACCTTTGGACCCAAAATGGCTTTAAAAGCTGCTTTTATCCGGCAATTAAAGGTAAATCCCTGCCATTGTGCCAATACCGTCTGTAACCCATTTTTAAAATAGTAGTCAGTCTTACAAACAACAGAGACAATGCGCAAATAAAAATGGCCAAAAGGCCAAGTGCACACTTTAGCTCTCTCTCTAATACCTAACTGTCTAGTGGTAGGGTACTTGCCTATGGAGCAAGAGGTCCCAGGTTCGAATCCCACCTCTGGCACTACCACCACTGGGTCCCTGAGCAAGACCCTTAACCCTGAATTGCTCCAGGGGGACTGTCCCTTTAATTAGGACATGGAAGTCGCTCTGGAAAAGAGCGTCTGCTAAATGCCATAAATGTAACTGTTGGTTGGCATAAATGTAAATTTATAAAATGTACATTTTTGTCTAAAAGACATTCACAGCCAAAAAACATAAAGAGTGAAAAGATTTAATTTGTACTTTTTGGTTAAAACAAGCAAACAGTGAAGAAAATGCACTTTAATTGATTAAATGTGCTTTCAATTTGATTAATAAGAAGCCGCAACACATATAAACATCTTTTAGCTGAATTAATCTCACTAATGTTATTACATTATGAAGGCTCGTGTAGGGAGTACTAAAATCTAATGTAATCTCAGCAGGAGAATGGTTACATTTCAATATCACACTCGAACTTTAAACTAAAGTAAAGGCAGTAACATTTCATTACCTCACAGTTATGAGACAGTTCAGTAGTTTGCTACTTAGTGTGCTAATTATCAGGTAATGCAGAATGGCTGTGGGAAAGTAGAAGATAATTCAAAGTGGAAGTGGGTGCTGGATGAAGACTTTTGTGTTGGGCCCAGACGAAATACATTTAGTTAAAACCAGAACGTCCGATTTAAAAGAAAGGTGATGGATCTTGTAACAGCATATGTGGCAGGTGAGTTTGAATATGCATTTGATGCTTGTTTACACCTTTAGGGGGCAGTAGTGAGTAATGTAAATGTTGGAAATTGTACATAAGTGTACATTATTTAATTCACTGTCTCTGTTTTTAAGCAGCAGGATCAAAAATGATTCTAGTTTAAAAATGAAGGCAAAACTTCTCACACACATTGCAAATGCTGTGGGAAAACTACTGAGATCGCTGATTCAGTTGTGTCAGTTGCCACGTGTCTGCAGTGAACTAGGTGTCAGTGGTGGGTTTGAGTGGGCTTTAGTGAGAAAGTGTTTTTTTACTTGATGTATGTTAACTAATGTACAGGGCAGCGGTGAGTAATACTTGTTTGTTTGAAACTGAACCGGATCTGTTGGTTTTGGACTAAGTATCGCTCGCTAATCAGTAAATTTGGCCACTTGAGCTTTAATAGTTGGCAATAAACTAAAAAGGGCAATCCAATTGATCACAGCTATTAACAATTTGGCGGCAGCTTAGTGGTAGGATAGTCATCTATTCAACAAGTGGCCTAGTGGTTAGTGGTTAGGGACTAGGGCCCAGGATCAAAAGGTCGTGGGTTTGAATCCCAGACCAGTTGGTTGCCCTGAGGTACCCTTGAGCAAGAGACAGTCCCCATCACTGCTCCCCGGGTGCGTTAAATATCGGCCCCCTGCTGCACAGTGTGTATGGGTTAAATGCAGAGAATTGGGGCCTAGTGGTTAGGGAGTTGGTCCCAGGATCAGAAGGTCATGGGTTCGAATCCCAGTCAGGGAAGTCCGGGTCTTTTCTGTTCTCCCCATGTCTGCATGTGTTTCCTCCGAGCGCTTTGGTTGTTAGCAAATCAGTACATTTGAAAAAAAGACAAGCACATCAGGTGGACTGGAGATGCTAAAATAGCTCCCTAGGTGAGTGTGAGTGTGTTTGTCTGTGTGTCTGCCAATAGAGTGACAACATGTCAAGGGTGTTTCTCCGCTTATCACCCTATGAGAGCTGGGATAGACTCCAGAACAGTCCCGCGGCCCTAATTTGGACAACCTGCTAAGAAAATGAGTGAATGAATGAATGTCAGGCCTATACAGAAGGTACATACGGTTATAATTAATTACATATAAATAATTATTCATGTGAACATATATTATAACAAGGGTGAAAGCCCAAACCCTTATAGTAATAACTGACTTTCAGTAGGTGTACAATTGTGGATGTGAAGGTGTACTCAAGCTCATTTATTACATCTCAGCGTAGAAGCTGCTGGCTCCTCGGTGCTCTGGCTCCAATCTTGCAGACCACGGCGCTGTTTTGGTCCCTTGGGTTTGTGGTGCAGGGCCGGTGAGTAATCTGCCCGCTAGCATGGCTGTGTTACCATTGATTTTGTCTCACTTCCCAGCTCCCCCCAATTAGCTCCACTGCAGCCTGTTAGTAGCCTCGCTCTGTCAGGGGAGGAAGAGCTGCATCCAGCGTCTCCTCTCACAGTGCTTTGTTTACACTGCTAATTGCTGCTCGTGTTTCCTTTCATTAACGAGAGCTGCCTGTTACGTTAAGTGCTCGCTCCGTCTATGTCTGTCTGTCTGTCTGTCTGTCTGTCTGCCTCCCTCTACATCTGTCTCTAATTCCCTTTATCTATCAGTCTTGATTCCAGACTTTCTCTCTTTCTCTTTGTCTGTGTCTCTCTGTCTTTCCAGTTCAGTTGACATTTCCATGCTCTGCCAACAAATGTGTTCTTCTGTGCAGTTGCCAAGACAAGCTTTACAGAACGCTGGCCAAAATCACATTCAACATAATGAGAAATTGTTGCACATTTTGTTGAGAGCTGCTACGTTTGACTGCTCTTCCAGTTTAAAGGGGCCTTCCAGCCTGACTCTAGTATTTAATATGTTATTCATCCATCCTTCCATCCATTATTGAAGCCATCTATACTAACCAGGGTCGCTGGAGCCCATCCCAGCGGTCAGAGAGCGAAGGCAGAGAAATAATCTGGACAAAATGCTTGTACTTTTTCAAAAAGATCACCTTTATGATCATTTTCCTGAATATAACATGTATAACATGTTATTCTAGTACATCTAAAGATCCTTTACAATGGATAGCTTGGTTTTAAATTAGGAATTCATATAAAAAATGGGCACAATATTATCTCTTTGCTAATGGTGGTGTAAGATGGGAAGCAACAAAGATGAAATATGTTGTTTGCCATACTTTTCAGGTACCTGTTGTTTATTTGAGTATTTCTTTTTTCTTCTCACTTTTACCTCCTAACTTTTAACAGAGTGATCCGCACTTTCTTTTCCTTACATTTTCAGATCACACATTACTTTTGATAAATTTGAGGGGAATTATTCATTTTCCTTTTGCATCACTGCACAACTTCCCAACATCAATATCAGCCTAGAATGGTGGAACAATAACTCACAGAAAAGACTATCCTCCATTGTATCTATCACAGCCGATCACACATGACAAGCGGTAACAGAGAAGAAAGAGAGACTCGATCATGAAGAAACTGACTGGAGACTTGGATGAAAATAAAGTGGTGAAGTTTATGATCATTATTTTCAGTAGATATTGGCTTAATAAGCTTTAACTTTTGCTAATGTTGCGTGACATTTAGTTTTGAATTATCCTTAAAGTAGCTACTTTTTTGCTTTTACTGGCTGAATCATCATTTTTTTACAAGTGTGTTTACTTCTACTTGATTGCAGAATTTGTACTTCTGCCACTTTTTGGGATGATGAAGAAAGAGAAGCTCAACTGTGACACTGTTTCTGTCTATCATATTCTCTTAATGTCTCTTTGTGTCACTCACTCAATTTTTTTTTCTGTTTCTGTCAATATCTCTTGGCTTAGAGCCAAATTCTATTTGAATGTGCCGTAAAACTGATTCCAGAACAGTTTTATTTTCAGCTCTGAGTCTACCACACAGATGAGTGGTGAAGTTAAGTCAGACCGTTGATAGTTTAACTCTAAGTGACATCATTTTACTCTGCCAAACACTTTTGGCATTGCTGTGAAAAGAGGTAACGGTGATTTTTGGAGAAATTATATAGAAACATAGATCATTCACACAATGTGAAATTGAACAGATGTTTAACTTTCTTTGCATTTTACTACGTGACTATGACTATAGTGTAATCAGTGAGGCATGTTTAGTGTGCTTTTTTGGAAAGTGAGGCTAATGTGATTTCTGTCATTCAAGAATGCACAAAAAATATGTTGCGTAACTAAAAACAGTCATATAAATTGATCAATGGGAAAACGAAGGGCTTTCTACCCAACCAGAGTGGCCAAGGCCTTCCAGGTATCTTAGACTTCTGGCTATCGATGGCTATAGCAACATCAGGAACTACTTTTCTTCCTTGCTGAAATACCCACTTTTGGGCATTCTGGAGTCAGGAACCATCATAAACCTTTAATTTTGTCCACACTTAGGCCTAGCTTTCTTAATAACAGGGTAATAAACCTTATAAATGGCATACTCACAGGCTTGATATGATGTCTGACCCTGTGTGCCAAGCATTTCCATAAAAAAAGACGCAATTATGGACAAGATGTGCAGTGAAAACTGCTTTTATCCAACAGGAAAAGACATAAGGGTATCCTTCTCACTGCTAATAAGGATATAAAGAAGCAGTTTGAAGCAAGTTTACCCTTCATTTTTCAGTTTCTTGCAACATGTAAGTGTTCTACCCAGACTTTGATGGTGTGTAGTTGTACGTATTGTTTCTATTGTGTTGTTTTTTTTCCTCTAGAAGCTGAATTATGTCTGAAAGGTTTGTGTGCTGAAGCAAGACTCTGCATCTGCAGTGCCTCCCAGCCCCACCTGCCCACCCCCACCCCGACCGCTTTCCCATCAGCACTGGTACAGGCAGCAAGAAACAGCAGAGAGAGAAAGAGAGAGAGAGGAGGGAGTGGAGTGGAGCACAGCCGCGCCTCCTTAATGACTCCCATCCCTCTCCGTGCCATGTTATTAATTAGCTCAATGATCCTTGCCGATGGGACCTGGGCGGCGGATTAGAGCCCCCGGCGGGCAAGGCAAAATCAGGAGTGGCTCTGCCAGAGCCAGAGAGGTGAGGCGTCTCTCTGGAGGACTCATACACTGCAGCCAGTATCACTCTCACTGCCCTGGGGGAACACAGCAGTGTGGGTGTGGGTGTGTGTTTGTTTGTGGTTTGTGTATGCATCTACATTGGAGGGCAGATGCGTGCGAGTAAAAGAGAGAGAGGGAGAGAGAGAGAGAGGGAGAGAGAGAGAGAGAGAGAGAGGGAGAGAGAGAGAGAGAGAGAGAGAGAGAGAGAGAGACAGAGACAGAGAACAGAGAGACACAGAGAGACTATGACTATAGGGGAAAATCCCATAGAGTGCAATTTAGATTCTCGCAGTAGGTCAGATGCTGATCTTTGGTAGGAAACAAACTCAAGGCCATACGTATGACTTTTAAAGGCAAAAGGAAGAATGCCATTTTTAGGGTTTTTAAAGGATATTTCAGTTAAAAACTTATACAATGAGTTGATACAATTTCTACCCCAGTCCCACCAAAACCCAAGGGAACCCTTTAGAGTGGAGCACTCCTACATACTGACTGCTGGCTGTCAGACTAACTGGACTTTAGAAGTTAAGCTTGTTCCATGGTACACCAATCCAACACATGTTCTAAAGAAAAAGATGTGGAAATTAGAACGTAAATGGTGTCTGACAAAAATAGAATCGTTTCATTCTGCCTGGAAAGAGAGAAAGAGAGTCCAATAGAAATAATCTTTCTATTCAACACAATATCTACACTTACTGAGAACCATGGAGGAGCTGAAAGTCAGACTCGTGTAATGTACAGTAGCATCAAAATAGCAAAAAATTTATGGATTTCTTTAGCAATAAGATCAAAATCATTCGACAAGAAATCCAAAACCAAATAACAAACCCACCACATCTGTTGCCTGAGATGGATATGGATATAGATCAAAGCCTAATACTGACAGAGAGCTTAGCCTACTTTAATCCAGTTCTACAGATCAACCTCACCTCAGCTAATTCATCATCCAAATCCTCTACTTACATCTGTGATTAAGTCCCTACCAGACTCTTTAAAGAGGTGCCTGTAATAATCAGACCTTAATTAGAAATAGTGAACTCAACCTGGGCTATGTGCCAAAAGTATTCAAAATAGCAGGTATTAAGCCTTTACTTAAGAAACCTAATCTTGATCCATTCAAGTTTACAAATTATTGATCAATTTCTAACTTGCGATTTTTATCAACGATTCTGGAAAGCCGTGGCCCAGTAGTTGTGTTCATATCTGCAGAGGAATTACATGCTTTGTGGCCCTATCATAGCACTGAAACAGCACTAGTGAAAACAGTAAAGGATCTTGTGATCTAATGCCATCTGACAAAGGATCGGTATCCTTGCTAGTCCTCCTCGACCTTAGTGTAGCGTTTGACATCATAAACAAAATGTTTTTATTTAATAGGAATGTGCCCAAGAGAGCATAAAGAGTGGCTGTCACTCAATTTTCTTATGTCCACTTCTGAAAAGACATTTCACATTTGACACACTGTCAGGTTTAATGCTAATTTTGCAGTTAATCCTGTACCTACTGTCAATAGCCTTGGCATCACAATTGACTTGGATCTTTCTCTAGATATGCACATTGGAAATATTACTAAAGTAGCTTTTCTCACCTTAGAAACACTGCTTAACTTGCCCTCTAATTGCAAAAGGCAGAAATATTGATACATACTTTTATCACTCAAGATTAAGATTAAGATCAAGAGTATTGTAATGCCCTGTTGTCAGGATGTTCCAGTAAAAGCCTTCATAAACTCCAGTTAGACCAGAACGCTGCAGTCCTCATTAGATCTAGAAAATATGATCACATTAGTCCGATATTATTAGACGGGCTACCTGTGAAATTCCGCATTGCCTATAACATTTTACTACTGACTTACAAAGCCTAAACGGCCTCGCTCCCGAGTATCACTCCGAGCTTATCTCTAGTTATGAACCTCCATGATCTCTTAGATCACATGGTGCTGGTTTTCTAACAGTTCCCAGCATTTTGAAAACAACAACAGGGGGTAGAGCCTTTTCATCCAAAGCACCCCATCTCTGGAATAGTCCAGCTACTGTCCGAGACTCACTCTCAGTATTTAAATCCAGACTGAAAGCTTACTTGTTTAGTCAGACTTTTAGTAATTAACCTTCCTGTTAGTTAAAAGGTGCAGATCCAGTGGTTCGTGGATACAGAAAATTACAGTAAACTGGGATGCTGGTGCTGCCAGCCCACATCTATCTATTTATCCATGTGTACAAGGGGCAGTGGTGGCCTAGTAGTTAGGGCTCCATGATTGGAAGGTTGTGGGTTTGAATCTCGGACCAGCAGGGGGCCCTGAGATACCCTCAAGCAAGGTCCTTTCCCAATGACTGCTCTCCGGGTGCTGGATGTGGCTGCCGCTGTTTCACTGTGTGTGTATGGATTTAATGCAGAGAAGCTTCGTGTTTTTGTCTCCTCAGATTATCTCTAATGTATATCCATTCTATCTTTCGTAGTCTCCCACTCTGTCAGCCAAGGTGAGCCCCACTGTCCCCCATAGACTGTTGTAGCTGTAATAGTACTCTATGGGGAACAGAAGGGCTGCAGTGTCCTGACTGCAGCAGCACCTTGCTCTGCCTTTTTGATCTAACCCTGGCACAGCCCACAGCTGGCAAAGACAGCCTCCCCTTTGGAAGTTTGATTGAACCTCCACTACATGCTGGACTGCAAAAACCAGAGGCTCTTTGTCCTCCCCTCCACTCTGTGAATTTGTCCCCCAGAGCCAGTCGTAGGTCCAATTGCATGCGTGTGATTGTCAAACTGGAACAAAAAAGACAAAAGGGGGAGTCGTCTTCTCCAGATGCGTGACTATGGCATGGAGCAAATGAACATAAATGTCACTGTCAGGGTGTAAATGAAGAACAAGCATGTCAAACAAGCAGTCTGTGACACCGTCTGTAGACAAGGAGACTTGTTTAATATGTGAAAAGGAGATTCAAGGGGAGAGGTTGTACAGGGATTTGAAATCGGTGTTGAATGTAATAAATAATTTTGAAAAGTGAATCTTGGATTACGGCCTATCGTAGTGGTCAGAATAAATCTCATGGCAATGAGTTCATAATTCTAGATGCTTCCTCACATGTTGAAAAGGGAGCTGGTCTCTAGTGGTCCCGAATGCATTTCATCTCATTTCTCAGAATCAGTTTGCCTTGGATTGTTAGGATCAGGAGCACAATAATATTGACTGGGACTCAAAGCCAAAAACTGATCCAAAATCAGGGATTCTACCCAGGGATTGATGGTAAAACATGGATGGGCATAGATTTTCAACTTTAAAACATTTATTGAGTTAGTGTCATGCTGCCTACCTTATTGGCATTCTATTTGTATGAAATTAAATGGTTAAATAATTCATTACTTTTTTTTGCACATTATGCAATTACATACCTAATTACACAGTTGTGTAATGAATTGCATTTGCATTTGCATTTTAATGCATGTTGCTCGAGTCAGATGCATCCATCATTTCCATATAAATCAAATCTAGTACATCAACTCAGTTCTGGCCAAATGTAAGTAAACTAGAAAACTAAACTGCTATTATTGTAAAATATCATTTCTTTCAGGGTAAAACCTTAAACCTCCAAAACGTTTGCATAATCTGAATTCTAATACAAATATATATACATATATCTGGAGAATTTATATTGGCCCATTCATCATTAAAAATGAGCACACAATGTTTCCAAATCACATTTGTATATAATAAAATGGAGACACAGGGTTTTGCCCTGACTAATACTGTATTTATATGTAAAATACTATTCCATTTTAATCAAGTTAATTTGATTAAAAATGGATCAGTTTAATACATAGAAAAAGAATGGATACAAAAAACAAAAGATATGGTCCAGGTAAATAAAAAAGTAAACTCAGGGAGAGGGTTTTGTAAAATCCTGAGGTGTCTCTGTTCTAACATTGCACCTTGAGGGGGATAGCAAGGTGCAATTAAGTGAAACCCTAATTTAAACATACTCCTAAATTCTTTATACTTTACATGCACTTTCCTGGAGGAAAGGGGCTCATTGCTGAATAAATGTTCTAAAAAAACTAATAAAAACTTAAGCCGGGGTGTATAGAGTCAATGTTATAACAATGTTAATATGAAGTTATAACTGCAGTAGAATATGGTGCAGCTACGTCCACAAACTAACATACATTGAATGTTTTATATAACAGTGTTTGAAAGAAACGCTAACTTTTGCTGCGCATTCAGTGCATCAGTGCTGCACATCTGACATTTCTGTTTATTTTACTGACAGAAAATGCCTAAAAGGTTCAAGTTTTTTTTATCTAACTCAAAACATAGTGTTTAGGGAGTTGGCCTCAGGATCAGAAGGTTGTGGGTTCAAATCCCAGATCAGTAGGCTGAGGTACCCTTGCAAGGTACCATTCCCGTCACTGCTCCCCGGGCAGCTTTCAATAGCTGCTCCCTGCTGCATGGTGTGTGGGTAAAATGCAGAGTGTAATTCATTATGCCTCACTGTGTGCTGTGCCATGTTTCACAATGACAAGAATGGTCACTTTCACTTTTAAGGGTTAAAAAAATTAGCAACCCAGCCAGAGACCTTGGCTATGCCTCAGTGAGGGTCGACTTTGGATTGATGCCTCTGTTGAAGTTTACCAGGGGGACAGACATCTTGAGTGAAAGCATCTAACTAGAACTGACATGGTGCTAATTTGTCCCAGTCTGATTACTTCCTGAAAAACTGAGCTGTTTTTAATAAATAAGAACTTTGGTTAAAACCAGAAACACTCTCCTGTGGCCAAGGTCGGAAGATTGTGGGTTCAATTCCCTCACTAGTAGGTTGCCCTGAGGTACCCTTGAGCAAGGTACCGTCCCCATCCCTGCTCCCCAAGGTGCTGTCAATTGCTGCCCCCTGCTGCCGATGTGTGTGTGGGTGAAATGCAGAGGTTGAATTTGCTTCGTGTTGTGCTGTGCTGTGCTGTGTTTCACAATGGCAAGGTTAGTCACTTTCACTTAGTTCATATGGACTGTATTCGAGAGCTGTTGCTGAACCTGTACCACATCTAAAATCCACTTCCCTTCTGCTTTTAATAGATGATATTTTACTTTTAATTATGAATCACCAATTTTGGTGTGGGCGGTGCAGTGTTTAGCACTCACAGTGAGAAGGTTCTGGGTTTCATTCCCAGCCAGAGTTTACATATCTACAGTCTTCTACAGTCCAAAGTCATGCAATGACCCCTTACCCTCTACAGTAACCCTCTGCCACCCTGCTTAGGATAAGCCATGATGTACGTATGGATTTTTGGTAGAAGAACTGATATTGCCAGTTTGGTCCTTAAGAGGGAATAATTTGAATCAAAATCACCGGAAAAGTGGCAGTTTGCTTCTTTGTTGTTATATTAAAACCCAAACCAGTAAAAACAAACTCACTCTGATTGGGGTCTCAGTCTTTGCCTTTTTGAGCATGTCTCTATACAGCTCTGGACAGCTCAGGTGACAGTGATGCTCTGCCTGTGTGATTATTGACTGAGTGACCTCTGGGTGACCCCGCTGGGGGCGAGTTAAAGGGCAGGGTGTTAGTGCATGGCGCACTGTCTGTCACACACGTCAATAAGGTGATGAATGGGGCCGGTGGTTATTAAAGCAGAATTGGAGAGAGGAGGGGGCTGCAGGGGGGATATGGCGATAAATGATGGCGCAAATGGCTCTGCAGTTGAGGGCTGGGGAGCCGGATGGCACAGCATCAGTGTCATCAGTCTTTATTATCCTCCAGGGAGAGGGAGAGAGAGAGACAGAGAGAGAAGAGAGAGAGAGAGAGAGAGAGAGAGACAGAGAGAGAGAGAGAGAGAGAGAGAGAGAGAGAGAAAGAAAGAATGGTCGGAGCTCATCACGGCATGTCCATGGGAGCCCTGAATCCTCTGTTGTCCCCCACTGCCTTACATGTTCTCTACCTCTCTAATCAAGACAATCTCACTCTTTCTTTCCCTCTGTCTCTCGCTTTCACTCTTCTGATTTCTTCCTCTTTGTCTTTCTCTTGCACCCTTTCCCCCCTTCTACCTCCCTTTGCATCCACACTTCACCTCTGTATCTGTGCCTCTCTCTTTCTGTTTGGGATACTGTCCCTTCTCTGTTTTCCTAACTTTCACTTTTCCCTCTCTCTCTCTTAAGGCTCTGATTGACATGCTGTGATGAGCTCCGCTCTCTCGCTCTCCTTTCTTCCACTTTCCTCCGCATTCCCTCACTCATCTCTTCTTTTCTTTCTCTCGTCCCTTCCTTTTTTCTCTATATCTCAATTATTTTACATATAATTCCCTCATTCCTCCGCTCTCTTTCCCTCTGTCACCACCTCATTCTTTCCCTTTCTTTTTCATATCTCTCATTCTTCCAGTTTCCCATCTAGCTCTCTCTCAGCCTCTCCATCTCCCTACTCCTCTCTCTCTTGAACTCTCACAGCCCTCTATCCTTTATTTTCCTCCTTGTATTTCCCTCCACTATGCCTTTCTCTCTCCATTCCTTTCACATCTCCAGCCTCATTCCTTCCTCCTGTCTTTTTTCAGTTTCCATCTGCTTCTTTCTCTCGCTTTCTCTCTACTTTCTTGCTGTCCTTCTCTCTTTCACTCACTGCCTTTGCTCCCGCCGTTGTTTCTTCCATTTCTTCCACGTTCTCCTTTTCCCCTCCATTTTCTCCAGCACAGAGGGAGGGGAAGACCCCCTACTGCTATTAATCATGGTGAAGTCTTAAAGCCTGGCGGCACACTCACACACAAGCAAACACTCACTCACACACACACGCACACACACACACACACACACACTGAGGCTGAGTGGAGCAGGCAAGGCGGCAGTGGGTTCACTGCACAGTCACAGAGCAGAGGGAGAGTAGGTGATTGGTGGAGTCTCTGCTTAGGCCGACCCCTTAGCGATGTGTCGCCATGACTGCAGATGGGAGTGGATGATGCTGCCTTTGGTATTCTCTCCCCGTACGCCAACGAGCTGCCGTTTCTTTTTTTCTAATTAGTACTTTATTTATTGGTACCCCAGTTAATGTCTATTCTAATTTTGGGACCCCTCTGTCTCCATTATGCAGAGCTTCATTTGCTTTAGACTCTGTGATGCTGCTCAGGAGAACAGACAGAACAAACAGACAACAGACATACTGCACTTGCTCTTCAAAAAAAAAAAATGGTGCCCAAAAAGAGGTCCAAAGAAGATGCTTTAAAAGAACCATTTTTGTTTTGCTGTTCTCTAAAGAACCTACATTTTGGAGTGTGAAGATAAGGTAGCAGGACTGGAACCATGTGTCCAAGTCAAGAACCCTAAAGTAACATTGTCAATTTTTTGCAGTCCATCTGCATTGTAACTTCTCTATACACTGGGGGTGGTGGTAGTCCAGTGGTAGGATACCAGTGTATGGACTAAAAGGTCACTGGGTTGAAACGATCCTCCAGCACAACCAACATTGGGTTCCTAAGAAAAATTCTTAACCCTAAGTTGCTCCAGGGGGACTGTGCCTGTAATCAGGAACTGGAAGTCTCTCTGGATAAGCGCAACTGCTAAATGCCGTAAATGTATACAGTCAGGGCACACGCACTCAGTACAAATGTCCTTGATGACACTGAATCTTTCCGTATCTTGGTGACCAGCTGTAATAATGATATTCTATGCTCTGGATTAATAGTTCACAATTATTCATCTATGAACTGAAATATGGTTTTGGCCTCCCTAAAGACAGTGTTGCATTTTGCACTGGAAGAGTCCCATCAGGCTGGCCTATAGCTAGTTGGGTGTTGGTGGCCTAGTGGTAAGATACTTGTCTGCAAACCAAGAGATTGCAGGTTCAAATCCCACCTCCAGCACTACCATCATTGGCTTGAAGGAAACTTTCCTTTAGGGCAGCGGTGGCCTAGTGGTTAGGGAGTTGGCCACAGGCTTGGAAGCTTGTTGGCTCAATCCCCTTACCAGTTGGTAGCCGTGAGGTACCCTTGAGCAAGGTAGCGTCCCCGCCACTTTCATAGCTGATCTAGCTTGAATCCTTAAAGGACCATTCAGTGTAGGATTCTTTTATAAACTACTTTTGTAAATGAAATGTTCTTCAACAATGATATAACAATTACGCCCAGGCAAAGAATCCTCATAAGCCTTTTTTTTGCTGGCGTTTTAAGTAATTTTGCTTTTTTGGGAATGTTACTGTTCCAATAATGTCATGTGAAAAACCTACTAGTGCCCATGAAACATAATTCATTCAATTTTGCCCAAAATATCCTCTTTTAATGTAAACTGGGCACACAGCAGTCCTCTTACCAATCACAGGGCTCATGTGAGTTGTAACGCCTAAGACAGAAACAGAGTTGCAGAGGGAAAGAGAACTAACCTAACAAGTGCAGTCTCGCCTATTTGCCTGTCATTTGCCCACCCCAACATTAACATTACCTTTCTTGTATTAAGGGGCTGAACCCTAGACCATTATTACTTCTTCGTAAAACTTTATAGTTGCCATTAGGCATTCTGGTAGGTGGGGTTCTCCTGGCATATGCCAAATCCAGATTCATACTTCTGATTGCCAGAAAGTGAAGTGTGATGCATCATTTCAGAGATCATGTTTCCATCACTGTCCAGTGTGCTGTTACCACTCCAGTCAACACATGTGCATCTTTTGCTAATGTGCAGCAGCTCTGTCTCATGAAACACACTGCCCCAGAGTGTGGGTTCAAACTCCTTACCAGTACATTGCCCTGAGGTATCCTTGAGCAGGGTACCATCCCTGTCACTGCTCCCCGGGCGCTTTCATAGCTGCTCCTGCTGCACGGTGTGTGTGCATGGGTTAAATGCAGGGATCCAATTTCGTTGTGGTTCACTGTCTGCTGTGCTGTGCTGTGTGTACTCACAATGACAAGAATAGCAATTTTCATTTTGCAGACCATGAATTCATAGAGTGCAGTACTGTGACTCTGGTAGAACTTGCTATTACAGCCTGATTAGGAAGGACAGAGCTGAGGGTTTTACAAACACGAGCCACCCTTAGACACTGCCTTCCCCCCACACCACCGTCAACAAACCTGAGTGATTGTGGGAGTGGTGGGCCGGCAGCACCAGCATCCAAATTTACTGTAATTTTCTGTCTCCGTGAAGCCCTTGATCTGCACCTTTTAACTAACAGGAAGATTAATTACTAAAAGATGACACTGCAAGGTAAGAAAACAATGCATGCTATACTAGAGCCATGTTTAAAGTCACTGAGCTCCTTTGGAGATGTTAGATGGTGTGCTTTAATTTATACAGTTGTTAGCCACTGGATATAAGTGACACACTCAAACTCAAAAAATAATTAGAAAGCTGTCCATATATTTATGGCCATGTAGTGTAGGTCACATATTGAAATTGTAAGCCATATTTTATTATACAGCATTTACATTTTTTCACATTACTTTGCTTAATGTCTTGGGCAGCGGTGGCCTAGTGGTTAGGGACTAGGCCCCAATATCAGAAGACTGTGGGTTCGAATTGCAGATGCGAAAGTTGCCCTGACTTACCCTTGAGCAAGGTACCGTCCCCATCACTGCTCCCCGGGTGCTCTAAATTGATGCCCCCTGGTGCGTGGGTGAAATGCAGAGGAAGTATTTTGTTGTGTCACACTGTGTGCTGTGCTGTGTTTCCTAATGACAATTAGTCACTTGCATTTAACACCACGTTTACAGTATTGTAACCTTGAACCTTTACCTGAATGGGTTCTAAGCACTAGGACCAGTGTCTGTTCTTTGAAAACCAACAGCATAAATCATTCTGTAATGGTAGCCTAAAAGATCATAAAAGTTTCCATACAGTTCCCGGCCTGAATGTATTGAAATGCTCTAATTGCAATGAATGATCTCAGTCGTAATATCACTCAAAATTAGCACCATTTAGTATGTTCTGTCACTACCCAGCCGGACCTTGAATCATTTTTGTCTGTTGTGGATAATTGCGAAGGTGCATCTTCATCTTTATCTAACCAATAACCAATATCTATCTAACTGTATGCATCATTGCACAGTTAAAAACCACAAAGTGAGATCATCATTAGAAGACGAACTAGCGAGCTTTGGATTTATGCAGCTTGCTTGGCCTGTAAAAGTTCCAGAGCACTTTAAAAAGGATGTCTGGCTCTTGGACAGATATGAATGAGGTTGCTTTGCTCTGTCATTCCCATAACGTAAGAGACTCGTAACCTCAAAGCCTTCTCATTCAACCTCCACTGACCCTCTTGAGAAAGCACCATGGTGTGTCAGCTTGGAGTTGCAGAAGCCAAGTCTATGTTAAGTGCTGTTTTCACTTCCTTTTATTATCATTGGCAATTATAAACTGTTATTTACATCTGCAACAGTGCCAAGCCCCTATTTCAAACACTGCTATCATAAACATGGGCCTTTACCTCCCTTTCCTTCGATAATTCATAGGCTTTTTCCCTGACCCTGCTCTATATGGGTCTAATATCTCCGTTTTCCTCTTATAATGTACCGAATATACCTTCAAACATTTGCTGGCTAATGCACAGCTAATGTCTCTGATATAAACCTCCCAGCTCTTATTTTCAGCTCAGTCTCTTTATATTTGGCAATCAGATTAGTAGGTGGATGAGGCCCAATTTAATGGTGCTACAGTTTGCTTTGAGGAGACGATAATCCAAATGGGTCAAATGAGCCCTGGTGCAGGAGCGGACGGACGCAATGGGTTAACTAATTACTGCATTAGCTGCTGCGTGCCGCAGGTGATCCGTCAGTGCTAGTATGTTCCCGACCCACTGCTCCGGTCGCTATCTCCTCAAAACACCTGCAGCTGTGGAGCTCAACTCCTCACTTCTCCTCCTCTCACCTTTTCTCTTCCTATCTCCACCTCTCTTCTCATCTGCCTCCTCCCCTTTATTCTCCTCTCCTTCTACCCTCCTCATCTCCTGCTTAGACCCCTGTTCTCTTCATTGCAAATCTCTCTTCTCCTCTCTTCATCCAGCTTCACCCCTCATTTCTCCTCATCTTCCCACCCCCCTTTAACTTACCTTTACTCTATCTCCATCTCCATCTCCATTCTCTTCTCTTCTCTTCTCTTCTCTTCTCTTCTCTTCTCTTCTCTTCTCTTCTCTTCTCCTATCTCTGCCCTCTCTCCCCAGCTCCCGGCTACTTTTCTCCATCTCTCCATTTTAAGTCAACTCTCTTTTTGACCTTCTCTCCCTTTTTCCCTTTCTTTTTCCCATCTAGTCTCTTTTTCTCAGTTCTCTAGTTAAAGTCAACTCTTGTTTTCTCATTCCTTCCTTTCTTCCCTCTCCTTCTCCATTTACTATTTTTTCTCTATTTTATTTTTCCACATCTTCCACTTACTCTAATTGCGCACACACAACCACACTCACATGCACACACACACACACACACACACACACACACACACACACACACCTCACTAAATTTTGTATTCATGCAGATATTCAAAAGCATTGTTCTATTCATGGAATAAAAAAAGCAGAATAGATCAAATCCTTATATTTACACACAGTAAAGCACAGAATTTGAACTCAAGTCTTTTATTTTTTTATGCCACTGACGATGTGTACATAAATACTGTCCCTCTTGTTTCCATCCCTGTCCTGCGTCCTCTCTGAGCCTTACAGAACAAGCTTGGCCCATCACGTCAATCTGAGTTCCCTGTTTATATTTATGTATGAGGGAGAGCGGAGAGAAGCCACGGCACTGTGGGCTTTATTGACTAAGCATTAAGGGGACATTATCAGGCGATAGCGGAGTTATTTATGAGGCTGTGTTGGGGGGTGAAGAGGCGTGGAGACTGAGTTATGTGAGAACCAGTGCGGGCATGAAAGCTGCTCATACAGTCAGAGCTGATAGTGGGCTGACGGTGTCCCTTCGCCTCACTGTCCACACAGCCCGCTAAAAAAGAGCCCCAGATTTATGAAGAACGAGTTTCAGCCAGCCCACGGGTCAGCAGTGGCCTGCTTATCTGGCCCTCAGTGCCACGGTGTGGTTGGGGAACCTTGACAGTATGCAGAGCAGCTGCAAATGGCCCCGAACAAACATGACAAGCGTATAGGGCTGAGAAATGAGGATGCGTGTAATGTGGGTCCAGACGCTTGGATGGGAGGCGGCAGTGCTTGGACCCCTGACCCTAATTCTAAGCTAGTAGACGTTTATAGAGGACAACTTGAGGGGCTGGAATATGAACAGGCTAGTGATGCATTATATGTTGAATATCTGCAATGTGAGTCCTGAATTTCATGCATCCAAGCAGCCTCTGTTCCTTTGCTTCACAGCACAGTGCAGTAACCAGGAAAGGCCTGCCAGTGAATTCAAATTGGCGGCTATGCTGAAATTTCGCTCACACGGGCTAATCGATCATTATGGATTTGCAGACGTTTCTCATGATTTCTGCTCCCTCTCCAAACGACATGGGCGTAGTCCAAAACTCTCGATCCATTTGTGCGACCTAATTGCAATTTCTGCTTAAAAATGCTCTGCCCCCTCTGAGAAAGCCAGCATTCTTTGGAGATCTGGGTTATCATCGACTGATTCATATGCCACCAAATGCACATTATGTTTACAGCAGTGTAAACAACCAGAGTGCTTTCTGACGAAAATTAGAGCTTGTTTGAAGACGAATGTCTGATGGAAGAGGAGGGGAGCCTCGCACGTTGAATTCTCCGTTTATTTCACATTACTTATTACAATCACAGCTGCTCATTCGGAAACTTTATTCCAGATTTATTCGCGTCTCCTGTTTACTTGGCGGTTTCCAGGGAATTACATTAAAATGAGGAACGGTCAAAAGCACTTTGCAAAATAAAACAAAATTCCTCTCAGCTCACTAAACGTCATGTGTCAGCTTAGGCCTTAGAGGTAGCAGGAAGATCAGATAGCGCCAAGGAGAAAACGTGGGTGTGCAAAATAACTTGACGAACCCACAATTATATACACATGCACACATACACACACCCTCGCTTACCTCTACCCTCTGGCACTTTCACTCTAAAACACACATTCGCACACACTTCACCTACCCAAAGCCATCTTTCTCTGCAGTAAACCAGGTCAACAAACAAAAAGCAATTATGTTGGGCAGCTGCCGCCTGGGAGTGGGTAATTACAGTGTGGTGTGGACAGCTTCATTCTAAACAGGTACTAAAAGCATCATTAATCATCTCCATGGTGATGTCTCGACCGGCTCGCATTCACGTGACGGCCTGCCTGCGTGGAGGAGTCACCTGATTGGCTGCAGGCAAAAGCCCTTGCGGAGGTCAGCCAGTCAGCTCAGCTGACCTGCCAATGACCTTGTATCACTTGACCCCTACGGACCTGGAGGTCATGCCTTGATATCAGTTGGAGAGTGGGTCAAAAAAAGAAAAGAGGGAGGGGAAGACAAATGGTATGGAACGTAATGGTAGAGAGATGGATAAGAAAAAGAGAGAAAGAGAAAGGAACAAGGCTAGGGGGGTATGGAGATGAAAAATATATAATAGTGCCATGATGGAGCACCTGAGTCTTCTCTTGGGCACCACCTGACCAATAAAATGGAAGATAATTATACATGCATGAATGGCCTAGGGATTCATGCATGGGTCAGAACTGGACCCCATCAGACAATCGTTTGGACTTCCTTTGTTTATTTGCCCACAATAATTGTAGAATTGCTTAAATTTGGTTTTCTGTCCAATAAACAAAGCAAATGAACAGAAATTGTGCACTAAAATTAGCCGTATTCACACCTGGAAGAGTTTTATATAGAGGGGTTTTTTTCTCCAAATTTTGCAAGTGATTGCATTTTAATTAACACGCTCAAACTCTTGAGGTATTTAATGATCACTTTATGATTTTTAATTAATCTTAGCCCAAAAGTTGGGTAATTAGGTCTGCAACATGCAAATGAGCCTTCTAGCCAATCACAGTCATCCAAAGCTGACCATCACAGGCATACTCTGATGAGTGTTCTGTTGTGGTGACTTGCTATTCTATATGTTTGGTCACATGGATGCCCTCTCTTGATATTTTATCCATATAAAATCCTAATTTGTGCTTTGTCTTCTAAAGCCATTCTGGCTGCTTGTAGACTGAGGTTTTAATGACAAAGAGTGTGGTGTCCTCTCTGCAGTGTAAAAGAGATGGAGGATGTATAGTTCTAATGGCTGCAGAGAGACTCAACTTAGGAAAGTTCATGAACTGGACTTCTATTCAGTGTGGAGGCAAGATTGACAGATGGAGCACAATGGCTTCTCTGAAAGACAGACAGAGAGCATCCTCACACACCGCCTGCCTGTTTCTGTCCTTTCCCCTCCCTTCTTCTCTTCTCTCCTATCCTCCCTACCCTTCTCCCACCTCCAAGATCCCCCCCACCCACCCCTCTCCATATGTCTGTGCATGTGTTGCCATGGCAACCTCACCCAGGGCAGCTCGGGAGAAGTGTTGACTCCAGACAAACAGAAGCATCGCAGGGCTCGCTTCATCCTTTACGTTGCCAGAAAAAATCTGAAGACGAAGAAGTCGAAATCTGCTTGCGTGTGCTTGTGTGCTGCACTTTGTTTACAGCAGGCTCTGCTCCCACGTAACATATCAAAGAAAAAAAAAAGAACAAAAGAGAGAAAAAAGGCAAACATAGTATATCATTCCCTGGCAAATTAGCCAAGGGCCACAAAATATGTTGAATCAGCCTAAAAAAGGACGGAAATATGCACAGTGTTCATACTGTGGCCCAAAAACGTTGTTTTGTGTGTGCTTGCTTACTCCTCTCTCCTTTTATTCGTTTAAGGTTGTCTTTGTGTTTTTGCTCATCTTTTAATTCTGCTGCTTGACCAGATAGGGTTCTGCAGACTCGGCAAAGCTCCACTTTATCTCGCCGTGTTTCTTCTACCTCCCCCACCATTATGCTTGTCTGCAACTTTCCAAAGGGCAACTCCAACTGCAGAGCCACACTGTAGAGGTCAGCGCTGTTTCCAAGAATCCTCAGCTGAGGGCCATCTTTATTAATGCTTGTCATGTAGCTCGTGTAAACCCACATGCTGCTGATACACATATCTTATGGATTCCTTCAAAAAAGTTTGATAACAGGAACAGCCTCTTCTGTCTGTGTCCAAAACTGTATGTAGTTTCTCAAAGCAATACACTACCATTAGTTATGTGAGGTTGGAATCTTGGACTAGGCCTAGTCTTTGACTAATCTGCATTGCTAATGGTAGTTCCAGAATGAAATCTGGAGCATGACATTTCTTATCCACGCTAAGGCCACAAAGCAACCTGCAGTATTGTGCAAAATTCTTGAGCCACCCCTATTTTTTTTTTTAGACTTTAGCGTGTATTGCTGAGGAACAGTTCTCCAGCCTTCCTGAGAGAAAAAGTTTTTGGCTCTCATTTTCAGTCCAGTCCCTGTTCCTGACCAGTGTCAGTGGATTGTTTTTTTGTTGGTTAGTGATCTATGTGTGAATCGTTCAAGCGGAACAAAGCACCTAACTTAAGGCATGAAGCAACAGGTTCAGATGATTCCAGCTGATTACCAGCAAACTGGTGATGCTGAATGCTGAGTGGCTGGAACCCCTTTATCTAGAACCTTGTATCTTTCCGCACTTTGTAGCCTGTGGCAATCAAACATTCGTTCCCATTTCTTTCACTTAGACTACTCAAGATGCCAAAGATGCATCAACAAGGTGATCCCACAATATATAGAAGTGAGCTTTAGACAATTGCACCATGACTTAGTACAAGAGTGTTTGCTATAGTTCCTGAATGAAGTTGTCAGGTGAAGGCATGGCAGTAATTTTGAGCACTTAAACTTCTGTTTCGTTTCTTTTCTTTTTTATTTCTATTCAAGTGCAACCAACTGACGTGTTCATATTGTATGTATTCAAGGAGCTTCTTATCTTTACTGCATCGTTTTGTTTGTCTCAAATATCTCTCTTTCTCTCTCCCTGTGATATTCTTCTGCAGGTCTGAATTTGAAGGCTAGTAGTGGTGTGACCAGGTTTGGCTGGTCTGTAGAGCAATAAACTAGCAATTTGTGGACACCACCGAAGGCACTATCACACTTCTTGCTAGCATAAGAAGCTAACATGGACGCTCATCCGTTTACTCTCCTCTCATGTGCCAGCTGTCTCGCACAACTCTCTGCCTTTTGAGCTCCGTTCTCCTCTCCTCCCTCCTTCCCTCCCCTCCCGCCAAAGCCCAGAGCCCATTTTCTTCCCCCAGCCCCAGAAGTGCTGAGTGCTGCTGTTTGCTGTGCACACACATTTTCGCTGAGGCTGTAAGCTGTCCCCAAACATCTGTTCTCAGGAGAAAGGAGAGGAGAAGGCCTCCCTGCTTCATGTGGGCCTACCTATCCTGCTCTTTGGGCCATTGACAATGAACAAATGGGTGGCCATTCTTCATTTCCGAGGCTCCTGTTTGAGCCGAGGGAAAGCGATACGAATTCGGGGAGTAGTTAGAGAGAAATGTACGATGAAGAAATATAGTCTGGAGAATGAAGAAGGATAGCGTGTCCTCTAGGATACAGCAGCAGTCGGCCATTTTGGAACACATCCGTTAAGTTTACAGAGTGCAAGCAGGTGCCCAGTAAACTGAAAAGCAATGTAGAGTTGTTTTATTGGCTCTACCCTTTTACTTTTGTCTCATATTTCTGTCATTTTTCAGATAAGCGCCGTTATTGTTTTATTAGTGTATGGACAGCGTTCAGTCACAGTCAATCACCACTACTTTCCCTCGCTGATGCATTCGGGAAACTCCTTCACCCCTTTTGTCCCATTAGCTTCGGTTCTGATGGGACCTAAATGCTTTTAACTGACGGTTTGGATGGTCAATCACTTCCATGACAGCATCTTAGCTTCGCCTTGGTGCTGCTGGGCTGAAAAAAATCATTTAAAGACACTGAGAAGAGAACTGAAAAGGTCAGCAGAAGTCATTCAAAAAAACTACGTATAACAATGTGAAATCTTAATAGATCAAACTTCATAACTATGACAAACAACATACAGGGAACCAGAGATGTGCAGTATTAGCCCTGACCATGTCTATGTCACTGCAACCTTGCCCATACTAATCAACTTGTACATCATCTGTCAAAACAATTGACACAACATTGTAATTATATCCTGCCCGGTCATTTCCTGTCCCTGTGCCCACCCGCACAGTCCCACCCTGCCATATGGCATTAGTCGGGTTTATTTACATCCATCTATTATCTTCATGTTTTGAGCTACAGATTTGCCCTTTTGGTAAAGCTGGAGGCGATGGTGCTCTGCGCTGTCATTCAAGCAGCTCTAAGGAGCAGATCTTGTGCAAGCAGCAGGTTCAACACTAGATTGTTCCTTCGTGCAGACTCAGATATAAGCTTGTGTTTTCTCATTGTGTCTATAGGTAACACTTTTGTAGCATACATTCAAAAACTGGTAGTTGCTAATGAAGTGAATAATATTATTTTACATTTTTATAACACCTTATACGTTGCAAATTTAAACATTGCAGACAATATTTTGGCTACAAGAAATTATTTAAGCCTACAAAATGTATTATAATTATATTGCCCTATTAAAAAGTTTTTTTTGGCAACTTTTCCGTCTCAGTATGATATTGGAGTTTTTTCATTCTGAAGCATAATTTATATATATATATATATATATATATATATATATTAATTTGCAAATAAACTGAGTTGTTGGGGGGGCACATTTTTCTAATAAAAATTAAACTGAATAAGAAAAATATTTTTTGCCAAAACTCAAACTTTTATTGATGCTCTTCTCATAGCGTTTTATGTGAGGAACAACTTTAATGCAGCTCATTCAGAATTATCTACCTATCTGCCTGTCTCTCTAATTATCTATCAATCTATCTATCTATCTATCTATCTATCTATCTATCTATATATCTCTTAAATATTGCATCCATGCTGTGTGTGTGTGTGTGTGTGGTGTGTGCGTGTATTGGATGACTTATTCCATGAAGAGACTATTACACCAAATGCAGTTCAGATATTTTAAATGAAATTTTAATTTAGCTTAAATGAACTTTCGGGGATTGTTGGTTTTATTAGAAAAGGCTTCTGTTCATTGTTTTGTTTTGTTTTTTTTTTAATCCACGAATTTGCTCCCATTTTCTTAGAATTGATAAAGAAAGTTATGTGACTCTCTTTGAGCACCCTGCTTGCTGAGGCTGCAGGCGGACAGTGTGCGGTGGGAGAGGCTCGGTGTCGCTTCACTGCTGATAAAGAGAAGCAGTGCTTTCGCTTGGCGCTCAGTGCGCGGCTGCGCAGAGGACTAATGGCGTCTGATCTCAATTACTGAGCAAAGAGCAGCAGTGCGGAGAGGATGATGCGCCGAGCCATCGCCTTTCCCACCCTCGACTCCCATCCCACTCCGGCAGAATGAGCATTAAGCCTGAAAAGTGCTTGTAACGCGCATGAAGTGCGCACTGAGGTTGCCATCTCCTCGAGTAGGTGAGAGATAATGAGCTCCGTGGGTGGGATGGGGCACGTTTTTTGGAACTCTTGAAACTGACACTCGACGAGGAGAAGAGCCGAAACATCATCTACAAGTACCATGTGCACGGGCCTGCATCAGCCATTAGACCACGGAGAAGCCCACCCGCAGGAGGACTGGATCCTGCTATCACTTAAAGCAGAATGAAGATGAGTCTTTAACGCGCTCCAAAGTACAAAACTGGTTTACTTCCTTCAAACTTGTAGAGGACGAAAACATTCCGTTGTGTTAAAAGTCTCAGAAGTTCACAAAGAAGTAACATTTCCAACATCAAACAGAACACAAATATAATACAGCGCGCGCGCGCGAGTGTGTGTGTGTGTGTGTGTGTAAATATACACACATACATTTGCAAGGCATTTCCCTCGAGATCATTAAAGTTGATTCTGATAGATATATAAAAAATATAGGAATTACATTCATATAAATAACAATGATGACTAATGTAATT
This sequence comes from Hepsetus odoe, assembly GCA_017165825.1. Classification (NCBI taxonomy): domain Eukaryota; kingdom Metazoa; phylum Chordata; class Actinopteri; order Characiformes; family Hepsetidae; genus Hepsetus; species Hepsetus odoe. The sequence goes on from CM029385.1 coordinate 4,948,596, forward strand.
GGTAGTGCAAAATGCGAAAATGTTAATAGAATGCTAGTTATTATAACTAATATTATTTTTTTTTGCATTACATTTTGCACTAAAACATTATTTTAGTGAGAATAATAGTCTAAACAATAAATAATAATAAAGAAACGACAAAACAGCAATAGTAATATTAATAACAACAGCAGCAACAACAGCATAAACAAAGACAAGAAGATAATAATAATAATGGTAATAATAATAATGATAACAATAATAATAATAATAATGGTAATAATAATAATAATGGTAATAATAATAATAATAATAATAATAATAATAATCTTCCTCCTCATCGTCATGTCTACAACGATAATGATATTTAGTGGTTATTTCTTCTTTTTTTCTTCTTCCTAATGTTTTCAGCATATTGCTGCGGTTAATATCATCAGGTGGCAGTATTTTGTCCTGTAAATCTCTTCATATTTCACACTAGTTTTAATAGGACTTTAATCAGATAAGCTATTTCTGAAACCCTTCTAATAGAGTGGAAACGTCCTCCAAGGACACAGAGAGCAAAGCCCAGATTAATAATGGAGCCTTCTGTCAGTGAAGCACTGACCGGGTCACTGCTGTCCCGAGGCAATGCAGAGGTCAAGAGGTCAAAGGTGAACCGTGGAGTAAGTGCATACATTAGCAGGCTGTGGCAAGCGAGGCACCTAATAAGGCAAACACTGCCTGTTCACCTCAGAGCCCAGTACCTCAACACTCTCTCTGCATATACACATATGACTGATATCATTATTATTTATACATACACGCTTTTATCTGTGTACAGTTGGCTTATTGTTGCACAGCATAACTTTTGACTTATTTCTTAAAGTAAAAATTAATTGTAATGCTTGTGGACAGATAATGCCTTAAGTTGCAATTTATTGCAACAAGCACCTTTTTGCCTCCTTGACTGAAATGTGCTAATACACAATAATAATAATAATAATAATAATAATAATAATAATAATAATGATGATGATGATGATGTCAAAAATGTTTTTAAAAAACTAAAAATGTAAAAAAAATAAATAAATGTAACTTCCTAAAATGTGAACCCAACACTTTCTTGCAGCCCATCAAACCCAATCGATTCAAAGTCGATATTTTTAACCCACCTGTCAATAAATCTATCAGCCATCAATCATGACAAGCCTGGTGCGCTTAAGAGATAATTCCAGCAATTATTTCAGTGCCAGTGTCCTGCAGAAGAAGATATCAAGGAATACGTGTCGTTATTTCAGTGACAACGTGCAAAACACAAATAAAGAAAAGCAAAATCTAATTAAGAGTGCGTGTAAAATTCAGGTTATTTTTAAGCTGTGCAATAAGTTTAGTTTTTTTTTTTTTTAAATAAGATGCATAAATCATGAAGGTAATCCAATATAACAGCCAGCCCAACAGGTCTTATACATTTTATTTTTTTTTTTTGGCTGAGAGTTTGCTTTCTCACTCCATCCTTCTTCCAACACTCTTCATCTCCGTTCGTGTGCTTTGATGTCATCTAAATGAAGAGTTGGTATCGGAGCAGGTTGAAAGCCGTGGCACTGGGCTGAACCCGTCCAGCCCATAAATAGCCGCAGATCCGCGGGTAAGTGGAGGCACTTAGCGCGGTGACAGCGCTCAGCCATTAGTCAGAAAGACGAGGAGCGCGGATCAAGTTGCGACGCTTTTTTATTCTCAGATAAAAGCTCTGGCAGCGTCAACACGACACATAAACACAGGAAAGTTCCTGTTTATTTTCCACACCTTTAACAGAACCGAACGGCGGAAACAGCGGGGGCAGCTGCTGCTGGAATTAGTGGGATATTATAAGGTGGACATGTAAAGTTGTGAAAAAAAAAAAAAAAAAGGTCTGGAAAATGTCAAGAGAAATTCTAACTTAACCCATTCATTTTTTTGTCCTTTTTGTTCGCAATAACTAGAAAAAAAAACTAAACTGTTTTTTAGAGCAGGCTAAAGAATTCAAAAAATATTAGAATAAAAATGATTTCAAAACCATTATCTTCACTTGCCTTAATGCATTATTGCATTGATGTTAATACACAATTCTTGTTTTATCAATTATCAGTGTAAGTAGATGCCCAATTAGAAGGAAAAATGCCCCCCCCCCACACACACACACACTTACACATATAACTATATAAAACCTATGTACAAATAGATCATCTAACCCTGTAAAGCATATATTCATGTTCTATAATCCATGTAAATCCCTCCTATTAGTTTGTTTTAAGTCAAGGCTAAACTTCTCCATGTTTAATCGGGCTGTTGAGATGTGGGAGAAACTTGTACACATGACTTGTCATGACATGACTTCACACCCATCAGCATGTACTATTATAGGTGTTACCAATTATGAAAGAACAGCAGACTTTCCAAAGCTTTTCTTTAAGGGTGGATTAAACCGTCCGCTCTCAGTGTTTTATTTGGCGCATCTGCGTTTCGTTTCGTTTGGCCTGAGAGTTGCTGCAAAAGGCGCCCTTTTACCCCACAATTAATTTTAAAAGTCTTGTTTAATACTTGGCAATGAAAGGAGCGTGAAATTTAGTGGAAGTTTAGGATGTTATATGGATTATAGAGGTCTGGTATTAAGACAACACAGTAAAGTAAAATAAAAATACATTTTATTCAAGCACGTGCATATTATACATACAGGTGTGCATGTATTAAAAATAAATACAAAAGATGCACTTTATGGAGAGAAACATGTCGTGCATGTTGCTTTTTTTTCCAATAATTAAATGAATGAAAACATTATAATCCATTTAATGTTTTCTCTTTTTTGCCTTTTGTTTTTGCCTTTTTTTTTTTTTTACAGTGTCTTTTGTGTTTTGGTGGCCTGGTCTTCCACGGACAGCCAAAAAAACAAAACAAAAAAAAAACAATCTTAACTGTTCTCCGGAGAGTCCTGAGTGCCTTTGTGTCCCCGTCCCAGCACTTCCCTCTGAAGCTTCTTTTGCTTCATTCGTCTGTTCTGGAACCAGATCTTCACCTGAGTCTCGCTGAGCTCCAGGGAGCTCGCGATCTCCACCCGCCTTGCGCGCGTCAAGTACCTGCTGAAGTGGAACTCCTTCTCCAGCTCAGTCAACTGCTTGGTGCTGAAGTTGGTCCGTGGCGCTCCGGACTGACCCGTCAACGCGTCATCAGAGCTGCCCTGTCCACTGGACACCTGTCCGAGGAGACCCTGTCCACAAGCTGCTGAGAGAAACCCCACAAATATTAATGAGATCAAACGGTTCTTTGGAGCAACGTCGTAGAAGAACCACCTTTGTTTCCTCAAAGAACCAAATGGATAGTTTTTTAAAGACACTTGCAAATTAGACAGGAGAGTAAAAGTTTATTCCCCCTTTTACCCAACTATAGGACTCCAGCTTTTATTTATTTATTTTTAGATATTCTTTTGTATTTTTAAATATTTATTTGTTGTTAGACACACAGCGAAAACCTCACATTGCAATAATGACCTTTTTGCCGTCCGGATTCAAATACAAAACAATTAGATCTCACCCTGAACATATGGCCCCGAAGTGTAATTTGAATTAAAACAGTTTGCGGTCTCTCTAATTGAAGATCAAACCGTCAAGTCTCCTTCTGGTGGCTCTCAAACATATTTCCCCAAATGATGAGCCATACAGTTGTGTTTGTGGACAAAACATAACATTTGATTTTGCAAATAGCACTTTGCAGATGTTCATCCGCACATTACTGAATCATTCAGACTTTCCATTTGGTATGTTGCAGACAAGCCATGTTTCTGCAAGCGAGAAGTATGACGTGTTTACTGTTGTTTTTTGGTTATATTTTTGTTTAATTTTGTTTAATTACAATAAATATAGCTGCTAGGCTTATAACCCATTAATGAATGAATGAATAGGCTTTTGCTTGGTTTTACACGTCTTTTTTTTTAATCAATTATTAGTGCAACATGCTATATAAGAAAAACAAATACAGTCAAATTTAATGCAGTCAAACATATACTATTTCTTTGAGCTTCAGAAAGATTTAAGCCTAAATTTAACAGTCAGTAATTATTGGATATACATTTACAGGAAAAAACAAAAAACAAAAAAACATTTTAGTTGCTTCATTTATTTGATCTGAATTTTCTTTTTCCAAAAGCGTCTTAAAAAAAGTCAAAAGTATGTATAAAGTAGTATAGTATAGTATATGCTGAAGGTTTCTTTTGTCCATGGACAGCCTGTGGTCCTGTATGAGTTGAAGGGCAGACTGCCGCTGTTCTTGAACCTCCCCTATGGGTGACTGGGGGACAGAAGTGGGAAGGGGACAGTTAGGAGATAGAATGACCGTCCATCTTTGCCCGTAAGAAAGACCTTCCAGGGACACTGCCATGCAGGTGGAAGCAGCAGTAATGAGGTGAGCTACCATGAAGTTCCAAGTGCTCAGATATTTAGCCCTCAAAAATAAGCCAAATGAGGTTTATGCAAGCAATGTTTCTTCTCTAAAGAACTTCTTCCTGAAGTTTTAAGAAGCTCCACATTATGTAAAGGGTGCTTGAAATGTATGCCAAAGCCAAGAACCATTTAGAAGCCTTAATCAGCCAAATGCAGGACTGAGCACTGTTGTTTCCAAATGAGCCCAGCCCTGCAGTGTGGTAAGTCTCGGGTTTAATTGCTTGATTTAAAGCGTAGTTGCAAGATTTACAGTAAATTGAGAAGCATTTTAAAAGACCGCATGAGAAAGTGTTGGAGGAGACAGAGCTGCCACTGAATATGTCTCAAGTGCATCATACGCACAGAGTATTATGCTGTATCCAAAAATTGCTTTTCCTTGCATTGCAGTTCAGCCATGGGTGTGTTTCTTTCATTAAGCTCACAGGACCTTTTACATTCCTTTACGGCACACATTCTGCAGGGTGGAGATGTGTGGGGGAAACTCCCCTGGAGCAACACAAGCTCTCAGACATAAGGGCACATTCAGCTCTTGGCTGGGGATTCTTACAGTCTCTCTAACCTCTGAACCACCTGCTGAATGGATCTGTGTGTATGTGTGTGTAGGACCAGCTTTAAATAAAAATTTCCCTGATTTTACAAAGTTTTTGCATAATTCAATCATAAAGCTATGAACAGGGCTATTCAGAGTGGTGTTTGATGCAGGGTTCTAGAGAAAATGCAGTTGTTGTGGTAGTGGAAAGTTAGTCTAATAGTGGTAATCATAAATCCACTGTCGTGTCAAATAATAGTGGGGATCATGTGTTTGAAAGTGGTAAACAACCAAGGCACATCTCAGTGAGGGATTGTTGAATATTCATTTCTCAAGAGGGTTTACAAAATTCCACTGAGACACAAAAAACCAGTTTGAGGTTCAGCTTTCTTTTGTTTCTATTCTTAAGCATAATTGATCAAGATAGCGGCAGCTGATGTTTTTTAGTGGAATGATGTTATCCTCCACCATCTTCTCACACACACATCAACCTCTTGTCTGTGACCATATCTTCAGATAGCAGTTTAGTGAAATGCGGTGTGTCTATGACGCCTCTTGGCCCCTCTCATTTTCCCAGCAAAAACAGTGTGAGTTTTAAAAAGTGAGTTTTAAGGTCACCTGTGATGTTCAAGGACATTTTAACACCCAGAGCATTCACTGGGAAATAGAAAGTAATTAAAGAATTTCCTTCTGAAAGGCAAAAAAAAAAATGCACATGAACACTGATAAACGAGCTCTTGGATAATAGAATTGGCAGTAGCCAAAAGGCATAAAGGAATCAAACTAAATATTTGAGGAATGAGTTGGAGAAGGCCACTTGGAGAAGACTGGCCAGCCAGCCGGGGAGATGAGGAGGCCCACTAAAGTCTGAGTGAGGGGAGAAGAAAATGGGGAAGAGATCGATACAGATCGCCTCAGTCATCTGGGCATCCAGCCCACAGTAATTCAGGTGCTGTCAGGGCATAATTGAAGAATGACGCAGTGGGAACACGTACAAAATGCTTGGAGATCCAGTCGTGTAGATCTGGTGCAAGCTTTTATGTATGTTTAGAATGGGAGATACGCCGGCTTTGCCTTGAAAAACGAATAACCTGCAGCTTGTCTTGCAGAGGCAAGTTCATTCTCTAATCATGGCTTTTTCTTTGTTCTTTTTGTGCACTTAAGAATGCACTATTGAAACACACACAACAGCCAATAGAAAGCGTTACCCAGCAGATGAAAGGCACTAATGAGGCCGAGGAGGTACCAATGAGGTGCTGTGAGTGGCCAGTCGGTCAGCCATAAGAGGAAAAGGCCTTTTGGTCAAGAAAAGCCCATTAAATATTTAGTTTTACATCAAAGTTCCCTAAGCCTTAGTGTGATATCCTTAAAATGCTGCCAGATATCACATTTACATGCATGCCAGTGCTGGTGTCACACCCCAATGCTAGTCTTTAGTTTTTGCCATATTGGTAAATTATAAAAACTGCTAAATATTTAAATAAATGAGTATTCTACCTACTTTTTAATAAATGAGAAGTCCATGAGATTTACTCAGAGTCCTCTGAAAGTGCATTACAGGGGAATTTAATGCTTTAATATGTCATAAATATTGTGGTTCAAAAAAGTAATAAGTCTGCAAAACATCTTTCTGAACACCACTTTTTTTTACGGCACCTTGCATGTATCTCTCCAACATGAGTGCGTTTAAAAATGGTTTGTTCTGAACGGTTTGTTTTCTCCAAACTTTGATCTCTTTTTAAAGAAGTAATTAGCCCAAAACATTGAATTTATCTTGAAAAGTGACATTTGCACATTGTTATATAGAATTATACTGATCACTGTATCCTGGCTTACTTCACCCCAGTAAGTAAGTACTGAAAGACGTGCTTAATCACTGTGCTTGGGTTCAAATTTGAACAACATGCTCTAGCTTTCCTTTCCAGGCACTGCCTTATTTCCCACAGCGGCTGCAGACATGCCTCTGATTCTAAACACTTTTGTGGTTTTCTACCGTTGTGACAGACATGCACTTAAATGGTAGACAGCAGTTACTCCTGTGCATTAAACAAATCGTGGGCCCCTGGCCTTGCCCCCATCTCAGCCTATGGGATGCCATAAACCATCTAATTCTTCTGACCACAGCTGTCCTATCCTCTGCAGCCCCTGAAGGCCTTTACTCTGATGGATATGCCTCTGAGTTATTTTACATCATCAACATGACCTGTGAGGATGCACGTCCACGTGGTGGTATGGACACCACATGTAAGGTATATTGCCAATTTTAAAAGAGACGACATCTCAAATATAGATTTCTTGGTTTTACGGTTATTCCCAGCTTTTGTGATTTATGATCAGTGGGACAGATGATCCCTAGGTTAACACACTGTGCTCACAACAAATGTACAATAGATTTGACATAATACAGGTCAGGTGTCACTGGAAGTGACATTTAAGGGGAAGATGTCAGTAACTGAAACTTCAACAAAGAAGCATTAAACATTTCTCTACATAAGGATTAGGGATGGATTTTGGTTGACAGTTTTTTCCATTTTTCAGAACAGAAAAATTGATCTTTCTCATTTATCTGCATGGACTGTAAAACGTCCCCTCGACTTTTTTTGGGCTCTAAATAGATAGGGAGCTAGGGGGAGCTGGACTCCCTTTAATAGTCTCAGGAGTTCCCACACTTTTACAGGGCTGTGTGAAAGTGGTCATGCAAAGGAAGAGGAATATTCAGTGCTACTTTGCCGACCCACATGAGGGTAACAGTAGGCGATAGATCATCAACTCATGTACTTTTACAATATTTCTTACCCCTGAAACTTTCCCATAAAGGATTTCACCACTCAGTTTTCTTGATGGGTAGCCTAATCTGTAAAAGCGAAATCTCAGACTGTTGCCAAGTCCAGAAATGGAGTTTGGCCTTACTCACCATTTCCTTTTCTGCAGCTTGCATTATGCACAGTTAAATCTATGCCTCAATCTTTAAATAGCTAACTTGGATATGAACTGGAAATCCTTGCATTTGGCATGCATTTGCACATGTAATGTTTATGCATTTCAGTACAGATACAATATGAGCATACACACACACACACACACACACACACAGACATACACAAATATATGTGCATGCTCGTATTGTATTGTGTGTGTGGGAGGGTGTGGGTGTATGAGAAAAGTTTATTGGAACTGAATGCAATTCTATAAAATACCTTTCCATAACAACGTAACCTCTAGTTCCACAGCAATGAAAATCCTGGCACTACATAAATAAAAGTTTCATCAACTTCTTAACTCACCGCCACGAGGTTGCCTTCGCTTCACCCTCATCCAGTCGAAAGTTTTCCCACTTTGGAAGGTCTGAGGAAGACCACGCTCCATGTCGTCGTCCATAAAGGCGAGATGATCATTGCAAGCGAGCGAGTGGACCAGTGCGGGCGCACTTCTGAAGGGATTTGAGGAGGGGCAGTGCTCCAGACCCTCTTCACCAGCGCAGGCGAAGGAGGGGACTTGGGGCTGACCGGAGAACACTTCGGCTTCGTTCTGGACGAAGGGGGGTGCGCTCGAGTCCGCGCACTTAGAGCGCCTGGAGTCCGCAGGAGATGGAAATCGATGGTGAGTGAAGTCGGGGAGGAACCGTCCCTCAAGCCTGAACCGGAGCTCAGCACTAGTCCTTTGCTCCAGATCTCCACACCTGACCTCGCTTCCACAGCTGCCTTTTGGGAACATTCCCATTTGCCCATCGCACATAAACTCTTCATAAGAATTCATGACCTCCCCCCGAAGCCTTGAACCCATAGTAACCCCATCTACTTAGGCTCCGCTTATGGATCTCGGACAGTCATGCCTTGCAGAGACCAGGATCTTTCGATCTGTGATGGATGGGGGATGACGTGCCCTCTAACTGTGGGCCAATAGCCGGACATCTCCATCTGAGAAAGCTCTCACCAACCAAAGGCAGAAGGTTTTGGAGCGACACCATGGCCTGTGAAGGTCTTTATTAGACACTGGAACTCATAACTTTTGACTCACCCAACAACCTACCAAGCTCTTAAAATATATTTCTATATACAATTATATTTTATATTATATATATTTTATAATAAATGAAACATACTTTTGATCAATGAGCCCATAAGATGAATATTTTTAATGTATTAGAAGAATATCCCAGTCAATAGTCTTATAAATAAATGCATTTGAAAAATGAATGAATGTATGGTAGACAGTTAAATTTGTTAAATAAACGAAATGCTTAGTATTATATTTAGTATTCATATGTTTAACATTTGCCCTTCATTTTTAAAATCGTGGATGCTTTTGTTGGTCAGCTCAATATAGCTGAGCCTAGCTGACGTCAGATGAATTGAATGGAGGGATTAAAGTCTTAAGCACTGGTCAATACTTCCTGAAAAAAAAAAAAGCAGTGGCCAATCAAAGTGGTAGTATTTCATTCTTGTCATTCAAAATAGTTGTGTGTTCAGTAATATTTAGAATATTTTGATAATAAAATGCTATTATGTTCAGATAATTATAACATTTAAAATAACCATTTTAAAATGAACATTTACTTCATAACATTTAGGCACAGTCACAAAGCAGAAACCAAATAAAGATAAATAAAAGGTCATTATGATTAAAATCCTCTAATTGAATTCAAGATTTTTCCTCAAATCGAGCCTAGCTGCAGTGACGTCCAGGAGTTATATATTGGCAATAAATTGGGTATATATATATATATAATTTCACAACTGTCTCTCTCTCACACCCGCACTCTCTCTCTTCCCTCATACACACACACACGCGCACGAACACACACACACACACACACACACACACACACACACACACACACACACTCTCTCTCTCTCTCTCTGCTGCTGCTGCTGAGTCCAGGTCATCCACCGGCCAAATGATAATTAGCAGCTGCCTCCCACAGTCTATCAGACAGAACAGCTCTGTGCTTTCCCTTTTAATAAGTGAAGCCAGGCCTGTAAATAGTGTGGAGGATTTCCAGGCCAAAATATATCGTGTGTAACATATTGTAATTATAGAAGAACACATTCTCTTCCTTTCCATAATTTATAATACCAATTTCATACATTTACTTTCCGTGCTGTGGAAGCTTACCACAAAATAACTTAGGTTAAATATTTAGGGTACAAAAACATTAAAACAGTGGTATAAACAAAAATGAAACTGCTTTCGGTTTTATTCAAGCAGCTTGTTGGGAAGTTCTTTTATTTATAATATTTCGGGGCACAAAAACAGAGAGGAAGTCAAGGCAGGTAGGTTTTATTGTTATTTCAAACATATAGTCCAACAACAAAAAAAAAAAGATTTCAACACAACACAAGACAAAAGAGAACATTAATCCGACACACCATTGCTGATGGATATAGTTTTGCAATCACCAAGTAAAAAACAGTGATGAGTGTAGTGCAGTGATGAAGACAGTAGTGAGTGCAGGGAGAGAGGCTTTAAACATTTCTCTACATAATGATTAAGGAAGGATTTCGATTGACAGTTCTTTAGTTTTTTTCAATATTCAGAACACATATTTGATATTTATTATTGTCCTGCATGACCTGGAACATGATTTTTTTTGCAGCATTTTGCTAAAATTTTTGTTTTTTGCAGCAGGTCATTAAAGTGCTTCAAATATTTGTTGAAATTGGGGTCAAATTAAAAATGCGATGCTTAAAAAAATGTGAGAATCAGTTTTTAAGACTCTGGTTAAGAGGTATGTAGGTGTTGAGTGACGTTTAGAAACGTCTCCCATCTTCCCCACTTTTCACTCATCGCCGATAGACGGCCCCAGAGACCCCGCCGGACCTCCACTCAGACTTTTTTTTTTTTTTTTTTTTTTTTTGATCCGGATCTTGATCGCGTTGGCTTAAACCCAGCCGTTTATTTTCATTAGTGCTAAACTGTTTAGTCTACTCCTGCTGTCACACATTTTCTACAAGCACATGTCCAAATATTTGAACAAAATGATCCAAACTTTTTAAATCTGAGAAAGACATTTATGTCAGTTGTACTTGGTCAGGAAGAAGAGCTGTTAAACAGATGAACTGGCGGGAGTATAATAGTGTATCACATCACAAATCACGCGCTCACACACGTGCACACGCACACACACACACACACACACACACATATGGTATACAATATATTGCAAAAAAAAAATACATGCGAAATAGATAATACTAAAAAATGGTTCATAAAGGGTTCTTTGACTAAGGAACTGATTTGGGGACATTGCAGTTTAACTGTCCCTATAAATAGTCTTTAAATAGTTCTTCTCTCTGTTGGAGAAACTTTGCTTGAAGAACATCTGAAATGGTTCTATTTAGCACCGAAAAGGGATCCACTATGGCTGCCTCTGCTCCAGTGTATTACTGCACTCTGCAGAATCTGGTTTCTGCTCTGTGAGCATTTATTTGTTCTAAAACAATTTCTTTGTTCCCTGCTATTCTGATTAGATGCATTAAATGTAATCCTGGCTTTGTAACTGCACTATGAACAATGACAAAGTCGAATCTAATCTAATAATCTGATCATTACAACAAAACAAATAAACAATAAACTGTAATTTAATATGTGAGTGTGCTTGGCTAGCCTTTTCCATTTTCCAAATGGACAATATTTACAGTTATCCTCCAGTACTTGCAAAAAAAAGTAATAATAATAATATAGATAGATAGATAGATAGATAGATAGATAGATAGATAGATAGATAGATAGATAGACAGAATTCTTGAGCTACCTCTCATTTCAACAGGTGCAGTGATTTAACACAGTATATAACAGAGAAGGTTTATATAATTAGAGTTTTAACAATCAGAGCTTTTAACTTCTAATCTAATCTAATCTAAGTCTCTGTTTGGCCACCGTGATTCTTTTTTCATTTACCAGTTTTCTTGTAATTTTTTAAGTAGCCTTTAGCAATAGTCCGGCAGGCTTCTTGTAGGACATCCTATTTGGGGCAGCAGTGGCCTAGTGGTTAAGGATTAGGCCCCAGGGATTGAAGATTGTGGGTTTGAATCCCTTACCAGTAGGTTGCCCTGAGGTACCGTCCCCATCACTGCTCCCTGGGCGGTTTCAACAGTGTGTATGGATTAAATGCAGAGGTGTGATTTTGTTGTGTTTCACTGTGTGCTGTGCCATGGTTCACAATGACAAAAATAGCCACTTTCAGTTTCTGGAAAATGAAAAATCTTCAAAAACTCGGGAGAAGCCTGGAGATTTTTTCCTCAGCATAATACACTTGTTGTATATGTTAAATTAAGTAAATCCTTATTTCTGTTTTGGCATGAATTCATAAAGCATCAGATTATCTGAAATATTAAAGCATGAATTCAGAAAGGCCAAAAGTCTTCTTCATTGTCAAAAGATTTATCACTAAAGACACAAACCAGAGACCTTTAAGGATGATTTTCTGTCTGCAGGGGACTCTTTCTCCATATATTAAGTTTGAAATGGGGAAGTATATATATATTTTTTTCAATAAACTCTGCCTGTTTTATGAACCACGTGTTTCTGCAATCAGCTGAGTGGCAGCACTTAATAATGTATGCAATACTCTGGCACAAAGAGAAAAAGAAAAGAAAAGAAAACTGAGATGCAAAACATGAACACACACACACACACACACACATACACACATACACACACACACACATACACACACACACACACATAAACAGATCTACTATTACACAACATGTAAATTCAAATGTCCAGGCATACATGCATCACTTGCAATCTGTCTGAAGTTCAACTGCAAGCAGCAAGCTTGGGTCCCATAAAAAGGAAATCAATGAAATGCATTTTGTTTATTGTCAGTAACAATAACAATAATAATACCTGGGAGAACTAACTGCCTACAAATGAAAAAAAATTAAGATAAAATGCTTATGATCATATTCATTTTCATTCACTTGTATCCTGTAAGTGCCCCATATGAAGTACTGCAGTGAATGCAGGAAGGAACATCCACTTATAGGTCCAATAAAGGGGTTTTGCTATTGCTTGACAGTGATTATAAAACAATTGGAAATAATCATCAATGTATAGTGGTGCTCATACAAGCCCAGAGATACGGTCGCAGCTGGAGGAGTTAATGGAATTCTACAGGCAGCGATGTGCTGAATGACTGAGTGCAATATATCCCTTCCCTCCGTACATTTGCATCGTACACTTATCCATCTTCATGTCAGCTGTGGGGTTACCCAGGGTTCACGCGCTAGCTTGTTTCTCTCCTCTCCGCTCAATAAATAAATCTCTGCAGCTCTCTGTTTACGAGCTGAATATAAATTTGTTTGCAGTCGATCGCAGACCTGTGTGAAGGCATTAGAAATTGTATTTCTGTAATGGCTTTCAGCAGAGTGTGGAGGGGGGCTGAAGGGTGGAGGGGGTGGTATGTGGAGGCAGAAGTGCTTGGCTGGAGGGTGAAAAAAACAGGTGTGTCTATGCCTGCCTCTATGGGACTTACACTCTTTTTTATAGTCCAGATAAGTCAAACTACCTCTTGGCCAAATGCACAATTTGACGGAATGGTAATGTTACTGCATTCCCACTTTATAAAGGGGCGGTGGGGACCGAGGGGGGTTACTTGTTCGTCTCAGTGCCATATGTTTGATTAGCATAAACTGGAACATATAGTGTTGGCAAATATACCTGGGTTAAATTCCCTTCTGGTTGTTCATTGCAGCAGAATGTAGCTGCCAAAAACTGACCCTAGACCCATATTGCCCTGAAGTGTTTGTTGACTATTGGCCTTGGATTGGCTGCACTTTAAAGCAGCAGGGGAAGTGCTGGATCAAGCTGTAGAACCATAGGAAAGACCATCGTTGCATTGCCGGCTGGCTCCCTTCAGCACTTAACAGCTTGTATCCTATCAGCAGAAAGATCTGCCAGGTCAGATGGCAGGGAATAGCCCAGACTCTTGTTCGGAATGAGGTGATATGTTCATTGTTTTTTCCTTTTGTGCCTGGAAAGAAACCAACCATCATTGCCATCCCACATCTGAGCCTGTCCCAATCCCAACCTGCCAGATGCTATTAGTGCTTTGGTAGGAAGAAAAATACAAACACAGTGCCTATGAGCAACAGGATGGGTTTGTATAAAAGTTTTCCACCATGTCAAGGACTCAAGTTATCATGACTTTTGATTTTGTTCAGAAGGAAACTACAGTAAAGCGCTTGTTTAGGGGTGGAACAAAGATATCCTGAAAACATCCATGCAATCATTGAGCAACTTCTTGACTCTTAATGCTCTAAATGTTCTAGATGTTATTGTAAAAACAGGCACATTGTGCCAATCAGCAACTGTTTTATGAGCTTATCATTGTCAGAAATATTACGGATCTCAATATTATCCCAATACTGTTGAAACTGAAAAAGTTTTAAACAGATCAAATGCATTTAAAATGTTTAGCCACATGTTAAACTGACATAATTTCCAGTCCAAAAATTCACCTCTTTCTTTATTTTACAAAGGGACCAACTTGTTTAGTGCCAGTCTGTTTAATCTTTAGATTAAATTAAAGAAATGACAACAAATGTTTTTCTGCAAAATGCCTAAGCATCTTGATAAAGGGGTTCCAATCACTCAGCATCAACATCACCAGTAAGCGAATGAATCTGATCATCTAATCATCTTCTGTATTAGTTTTTTTTCACTGCTTCATATCTTAAATTTGATAGCTTTGTTTTGCATGAATGACACTTTTCACTTTCACTTTCACTTTATTACAAGAAAGATGAAGCGTCTCATCCCTACTTGCTGGCACAGGCATGAATAAGGGTCCTATTTAGATGCATTTTTGCTTTTCGTCTCCCCCTCATCATGAAAGGCTGATGAATACCGCATGGTGTGAAAGGTGGGTTTCATTTTAACCTGAATGTTTCCCTCCAGTCAACAAGCCGGCAACCATGGAGTGATAAACTCATCCCTAATCAGTGATCTCCCGTTCTTGAACCAGGGAATTATGCCCACGGTACCCAGATCATGTAACTAGCTAGTGCTGAACCTTGACCCTTGCGTCAGGAACAGTGAAACGATGAGGCTGGTGAGGCCACACAGCCCCAGTTTAACCCCTAGCCTGTCACCCCTAATTATTTTTCCTTTTGGTGGGCGGGGAGAGCCAGGAGTGAGGTGCCGCTGACAGATGACTGTCACCACCGGTGGAAAGGTCATTGCCGTTAATGTAGTGCGAGCCTGTCGCAAATGATTGGTTAAGGGCTGGCAGTCTGTGCGCCCGGAACCCGTCTCTTACTCCATCACAAGGGGGGACATGCGTGGTAGCCAGAGCAAGGGAGCCAAGGGACTATCAGCCCACCATGCAGCAAAAGAGATAGAGAGAAAGAAAGAGAGAAATTGGGAGAGGGAGAGAGAGCATAAGAAACATACATTGGTATCCTCTCTCTCTCTTTTTCTCTCTCTCTCAGGGGAGACACCGAGAGAAGATAAGTCTCAAAAGCCATTGAAGTGCCATCGTGATAACATCAACAGCACTAAGTGATGGGAGTCATCAGGAAGCTGTGGCTTTGTTTCAGTGTGTGCTAGTGATTTCTCCTCTGGTGGATTAAGACTGATGTTACATACAACGCAAATTGAATGACTGGAGTTTACTGGTCACATCAAGCGATGCAATCATTTATTTCAAGATGGTTTTTTTTTTTTTACAAATGCTACATTTCAAAACTTTGGAATCACTTCTCGTCTCATCTTGCAGTTGTTTACACACATTTTTTTAAACAGCTAACAGGAAATTATAAATTCACCCGGTTTTCACACCAGGATTCTATTTACATCTAGCCATAAACCATCTTTTTCCTCTTTTAAATACAATGTATTTAGTTAGCCCAGTTTCCAAATGACAGAATTCATTTTTTAGAGTGTAACAACCTGGTCCTCAAAGCTAGGTTTGTAAAGTGTTCCCTAATTAAATTTATTACATTTTTAAAAAATGTTGTGACATGAGTAGATACTTGTGCTATAGAATTCAAACTAAAAACCATCCCACTTGTCACTCCCACCTACATTATTTTCTGAGCCAATAGTCGATAAGCTTGGGCATTAACGTAATTCCTATTCCTATTCTTATTTGTAAGATCTGATGAAGTGATAAAGACCAAAAATAAGCCCAGCAGTGTCACATTTAAAAAAAAAACCTTGGAAACAATGAGTGCAATAATTTAAATTCTTTACAAGCTACATTGTGCTTAATGAAATTTAACGGGAATAATTGAACTGTTTTTTAATTAAAACTTGCAGTATGCCACTACTCTGGCACATTATCCAGTGTCTATGTCTCTGACCTCATCAAAGTCCAAAAGGATGAACCCAGTTACTTCACCTTGTGAAATGCTGCAGTGGCATAGTGGTTAGGGACTGGTTAAGGTCTTGGGTTTGAATCCCAAACCAGTAGGTTGCCCTGAGGTACCCTTAAGCAAGGTACCGTCCCCATCACTGCTCCCCGGATGCTTTAAATAGCTGTGCGTGTGGGTGAAGCAGAAGTTGCATTTTGTGTGCTGTGCCATGTTTCATAATCTTTTGTTATGAAAATGAAACAAAGTGGTGACCAGGTACACCAGGAGCAAAACACAGTGATTAGTCACCAATGACTCTTGGATTCTCCACAGAAATCACAGCTTGCTGATACGGAAAGATCTCCAATGTGCCTGTTCTGTGGCAGATCCCTATATCTTGTGCACTGTGACTCTTCTAAGAATATGAATGCTTGGAGTCCTTACTTCCTGCTTGAGCTCAGCAGGCTGTAGCCCAAACACTGTGACAATAGGCCATCCGTCATATCAGCACACTCAGTGCTGTGCTTCCGGAACTTCTTACTGCGGGACATTAGCAGGGTTAAACATGCACTGGGAAGCAATGCTCTTGTCATCATACTTCCATATGCCTCCTCTGCTTATTTCAAAGCTACAGTAGATTTTTTCCATCCACTACAGCAGATCTTTTATTAAAAGTTATCCTTTATTATCACTGTGCCTTTACTTAGAGACATGGCGACATGACATGGAGACATGACATAGAGACAATGGAAAATCAGATAAATGGTATCATTATTATTATTATGAAAGTTTACAATTAATGCATGTTTCATATACCTGTATCCTGCAACCTTAGCAAAAAGGTGTCTGTATATTAACAAAATATGTTCTATAATGCAATACAACATGATCTCAATCATGGAGAAGAGCCATCTAGCTTTGCAAAAAAAACCCATTTACATTTATCTAATTATTTAAATGGTTGTTTGGGTTGTCCTAGTCCAATATATGAGCTTTCCTTTACAAAACTACCTTTGAAGAGCCTAGCATTGACATGCATACCACTGATCACATGAAAGATGCTTGTTGCCAATAGATAAATGCAAGGCATTGGAGTAAATGTTATTGTAGTTCTTGCTGTAGAAATGGTGGGCTATTATAGGTTAGACACCTCATCTGGGCGACCGTCGTCAGTACAGCTCCTAGTTCATCATCAGCAATCACCTTTAACTGGAGCGCATTTAAAAAGTCATTGATCTTTATAATGCAGTGCTTTAATATGACAGTAACAGTTGTACGTGATGCAGAAAGTCAAATTGTGGGGATTGATGAGCGCTTGCAGGTGAGTTATAACCCATCTACCTGAGTGATGCTCACGCTGCGTTCCACACCAGCAAGCAGACAAATAAATAAAACCCATAAAGGTGACACTGGGAATTGATACTTAACAGTCCCTCTGAGCAACAAGCATGGCTGATACAGTGACGAGGGGGAAAGAAAGAAAGAAAGAAAGAAAGAAAGAAAGAAAGAAAATTAAAGAAAAGAAAAAGAAAAAGAAAAACACCCTTGGTGCCATAAAAGAAAAACCTCTGGTTCCCTAAAGAACCTTTAAATGGCTGTTTTTTAAAGGAAAATTTCGATGCTGACCTTGAGTAGTCCATTATTTTCTGTGTTTGGAGGAAACTGTTTTTCTGTTCTTTTAACTAAAAGCTAAAGAACTCATTTAAAGGACCTTTAGAGCCATGATTTCTAAAGTGGGCTCTGTGGCATATAGCCAGAGGATTGCTGAAAGTGACTTGTGTTTCATTACATAATAAAAATACAGACATTGGGTTAGAAAGCCGGTAGTGTATCAACTGGATTTAAGGCAAAAATAAAATAAAAATTTCATAACTAGAATTTTGCCTTGTGTGATGCTTTGTTTGAGACTCTGTTCCAGTATGTCCATGTAGTTAAATTAGAGGCAAGGCAATTATAAGCCAATATAATCATCACCTGTTTTCTTAACCTGCTTCCACTACTCGTTACCATAACTTCATGCTGTGGCTGATCAACTTTGTCTCTCTATAGATACTACAGCGCTGTGCATCACCCTTATTCTTGAAAATCCATTTCTATCCTTTATCGCACCTATTGTACATCTTTTCTAGCTCTGTCTCTCTGTCTAGCCAATCAGTATGGGTCCTTTTCTCCCACCTTACTGGAACTCTCATACAATTCACCAGACACCTCATGTTCAGCCTTCACCACTGCTTTCTTCACCTTATCCTCTTAGGGTGGTGGTGGTCTAGTGGTAGGATACTTGCCTCTGGTTCAAGAGGTCCCAGGTTTGAATCCCACCTCTGGCACTACCCCCACTGGGTCCCTGAGTTGCTCCAGGGGGACTGTCCCTGTAATCAGTACATGGAAGTCGCTCTGGATAAGAGCGTCTGCTAAATGCCATAAATGTAAATGTACACCTGTCTACTTTTTTCTTCTTCTTTCTGGGTATCCCCCTTCTTCTTCACCTGCCTCTTCTCCTGTATACGCTCCTGGAATTCTGGGTTCCACAACCAGGTTTCCTTGTCCGCCTTCTTCTGTCCAGATGTCACACCAAGTACCTTTCTAGCTGTGTAACTTACCACTTTTGCAGTTGTTGCCCAACAATCTGTTAACTATTCACTACCTTCCAGTGCCAGGATTAACTCCTGCCTGAATTCTGCCTTGCAGTCTTCCTTCTTCAGCTTTCACCACTTGATCCTCAGCTCTGCCCTCACTTTCCTCCTCTTGACCTCCAAGTTCATCCTACTACATCCTACTACATCCAGCTACATCCGACTACAATCCTATGCTGTTTTGCTACACTCTCCCCTGTCATTACTTTCCAGTCTCCAATCTCCTTCAGACTGACCCTCCTGCAAAGGATATAATCCACCTGTGAGCATCTTCATCTACTCTTATACATCACCCTGTGCTCAATTTCCACCAACACCCTGTAGGCTAACAGCACTGGTGGCAGTCGTTAACCTGGGCCTTGACCGATCCGGTATGGAAGTCTGTTTTGTTGTCCGCATATTTGATTTGGCAAAACTTTTACAACGGATGCTTCTCCTGAAATAACCCTGCCCATTAATTTCAAAGAAATTATACACTGGTTTGTGCATCCCTAGTGGCTGGGTTTATAAATACACAAGTTTATATGAAAAAAAGTGAAAGTGACAACCCTTGTCATTGCACGGTCACAGCACAGACAGTGAACCACAACAAAATTGGACCTCTGCATTTAACCCATGCACACTCAAACACCGTGCAGCATTGGGCAGCTATTGAAAGCACCTAGGGAGCAGTGAAGGGGATGGCTCAAGGGTACCTCAGGATACCTATTGGGAAGGGGTTCGAACCCCCAATCCTTCGGCTAACGCCCTAACCACTAGGCCACCGCTGCCCCAACAGCTGAATTTAACCCATGCAATCACGTGCAGCAGTGGGCAGCTATTGAAAGCGCCCAGGGAGCAGTGAGCAGTGATAAATAAGTAATCGAACCCACAATCTTCTGATGCAGGGGCAACTCCCTAACCACTACGCCACCGCTGCCCCATATGAAAGAAAAAAAAGAAAGTGACAACCCTTGTCATTGCGAGGTCACAGCACAGCAGACAGTGAACCACAACGAAATTGGACCTCTGCTTTTAACCCATGCACACAAACACCGTGCAGCAGTGGGCAGCTATTGAAAGCGCCCGGGAGCAGTGACGGGGACGGTACCTTGCTCAGGGGTACCTCAGGGCAACCTACTTGTGAGGGAATCGAACCCACAATCTTCCGATGCGGGGCCAACTCCCATGTAATCCAAACAAATCTTTGATAAATAAAACAAATGTTTTTTGCTGATTTTTGTTAGATCACCACTGTGTGTACAAGGATTTGCTAAATGGGTCTAACATCTAAAGAGTTGGAGCCAAATTAACCATTAGTTATGCTGAAAGTGTCCGCTGGTTGAAGTTTCAGGGATCCATGGCTTCACTCAAAAAAACATTTTGGCATCTTAATTAATAAAAAGAAAGAAATGCCAGCCTAGCCAAGGGTCATACATACACTCCATCTACACCTTGTTTATGATTACTGGCAAAGCCAAGCACAATGCATGTTTGTGCAGGCTAATGAAACGCCTTAGACTGCTATTGATTAAGGCTTTTGGAAAAAGCACCATGAATCTGGGCCTGTACAGCTGGCAGAGCAAGCACAAAGAGCGCGGATGAACTTTAATAGCAATTTAAACAGGAAAGGCTCGGTCACATGGGTTTGATCTCCACTTTGTGTAATTGGTGCTTGAAATTATATTTCATTATAATTCATTACATTTTGCCCTCCAATTTTCAAAATTGTAGTCAGCCACGAGATATCTGAGGACAAAATGTGAATTTTAATGCTTGGTGGACCATCTGTTATGCTAATTGACTGTAGAATGAATTGATTACATCTAATTTCCAGATTCTTAACTAGATTGTGGGATTACTAACTAAATCTGGAATGTGATGTATGGGTGGTGTCTTGTAGGCTATGTGGTGCAGGCAGTTCTACCAATTGTTCTACTATATATATATATATATATATATATATATATATATATATATATATATATATATATATATGTGTGTGTGTGTGTGTGTGTGTGTGTTATATAATACATATCCTATCAAGAGAGTGCTATGTAATTTCATTGTTCAGGGGCAGTATCTGAGCATTATGTTAAGCGTCAGGTTCATGACTTCTTTGGTTTCTCCTTTATATTGTTGGCTGTTAACCTTTTGAGTTCTATTCAGGTCTCAGAAGTAAATAAAAAATGACACTTTAATCAGATTTTTCTGTTTGATCTTGCCTGCTTTCCAAGGCAGTTGGTGAACTGGTATAAATGTTTTATTCAACATACCTATTTATGATGTTTGTGATGAACCAATTATGAAAACAACACACACAACGCACAATTTAGCTTTAAAAATCAAAACCCTCAGTAGGGCTGACCTTTAGCAAAAGGAAACGTCTGAAAAGAAACCAATAAGCAATTCATTTTCAAAAATGAATAGGTGTGTGTAATTGGTTAATATCAATAAGTAAATAGCAGAGCTGTAACGATTATTCCTTCATAGAAGATTCGTGTTGCCATGGAGTTATTGTGGTGTGAGATTCTGGAGGGGCTGTGAGAAAGTGCATGCCTATGAATGTGCTTTTCTGCAAAACACTTTCTTTAATATACAAATATTTTTAATACATTTCCATGCAAATACCAGATGTGCACACTGAGGCACAATCATCCTAAAAGAAAAATCTATTCGGTGCTGCTTTTAGAATAACATGAGTTATTATAGGCAATGAAATCATAGATCATAGCAATCAAAAAACAATATTTTAAGAATTTATACATTGATAGTTCTCAAGGCCATTAATATACATTATAAAGAAGAGTGTGAACTGTGAAGTACTTTAATTTGGTTTGCTCCTCGTGTGGCACTGCAAAGTATTAGTCTGCATATCATATTGTAGGCCTCCTGGGGCTTTGTTTGCTGTGGGGATTTAGTGGAGTTCATCCTTTGTAGTTTTGAATGTCTAAAATTAGGCGTGTTTTTTTCAGTGAGCAGGCAGAAAGGACTCTCCCTTCGTCTCTGATCTTTGGCCAGAGCATGTAATGCTTCTTAATGTGCCTATAAATCACCACTGGTCAGCCCGTGCACGCAAGAATGTAAAGAATTCAATGCAGTTTCCATCTATTTTCCCTTCCCTTCTTTTCTCTGAAAGTCTATCTACAGCGAAGCTTTGTCCCAGGGCACTTGCGGGGAGATTTCTCTCTGTCCACAGCTGATTTTCTGTGAATTAATTACGTATTGAGTTAAATGATGGATTTAGGAATGTACTGGACCCATTATCCTGCTCTCCTGTCCAAGCCCTTAGCTGAGGCAGTGATATTGTTGAATTAGGCTTGACCTTCTTAAGTGCCTAACTTGAGCTCTGGAACCGCAGCAAAGCCCCAGTGTGATTAAACAGGCTTACTATCATGGGCTACAGGCCTACTGTTGCTTAGCAGCTTGCTGGGAAGGTGAATGTTTTTGCGCATGTGCACTGGCCAAGGGTTTTTTTTTGGGGTTTTTTTTCGGGGTTTTTTGTTTTGTTTTGCAAATGAGAGAGATACAGCAGTGGCTTAGTTTCAGTCTTTTCAAACAATATGTCTACTGGGAAATGCTATTTGAAAAATAAAATCTTTCCTACCTTGAGCATGTGAATTTGGTGAATTTAAACAGATGAGGGTAAAAGTATTTTATTTGCAGCCGTGCTGCTTTCAGTAAAGTGCGAGCTTGTTTTAGTTGCGCGAAGGGGCCACCGGGAGGCCAGTTCCTGCTTTGCATAACGAACACCATTGCCTGGTGATGGATGGGAAGTAAGACACACAGCAGGGAAGTGCTTCATTCTCTGGCGGCCACCAGAAACTAGACTGAAGAAATGGCCATTTAAGTTAGACAGATATTTAAGATATTTTTGAAAATATATATATACGTGTATGTGTGTTTGTGTGTGTGTGGGGGGGGACTGTATATGTATATGTGTATATGTGTATATGTATAATGGTATATGTATATAATGTCATGTAAATGTATTTGTTTATTTATACATATACAAAGTGAAAGTGATAACCCTTGTCATTGCAAGGTCAAAGCACTGCAGACAATGAACCACAACGAAATTGGACCTCTGCATTTAACCCATGCATGCTCAAACACTGTGCAGCTATTGAAAGCGCCCAGGGAGCAGTGATGGGGACAGCACCTTGCTCAAGGGTACCTCAGGGCAACCTATTGGGAAGGGGTTTGAACCCCTGCTCCTCTGATCATGTGGCCAACACCCTAACCACTAGACCACCGCTGCCCCAGAGAGATCAATAAATAGACAGACAAGATAAGACAGATAAGATAGATAGATAAATAGACAGACAGACAGACAGACAGAAAGGCAGATAGTTAGACAGATAGCTAAGACTGGGTAATGTTTTGGTTTACAACATCTGTATCTTGTGTTTCTTCCACTCATGTAGTTTAAACAATACTCTTCCTTAAAACTATCATAAAATAAACTAATTCATCTAACTTTCAGTAAGATTGGTAGGCTGGTTCCTATCCAGTGTGAACGATTCAGAATCAGTAAGTTTCTCTAAAGTTTAGAGAAGAAACTCTGACAAAGATGGTGTCTGCACATTTAAGTCCATAAGTTTTCATCCGTTTGATATGAGGAACAAAAGCATTGAAAAGTCAGTTGTAAATGAGAAGTTAATGTGAAGAACCTTTTTAAAGTTCCACAATGTAAATTTTTGAATTTCGAAGTGCTATCCATATCATATTGACCAGATTCAAATTACTGAGGTCAATTAGGCCTAAATCAAAAAATGATTTATCGCCTCATTTAAAATGGAACTGAAGGCAATATTTCTGAAAAAGAGTAGATTTTTTGCTACTCCTTGCTTAGTTTATAAAATGACTCACGATGACACCTTAATTAAACATAATTAATCAAAATGAGCTATCGCCCACACAGCCAGGCACAGCGCCCGCAAATGTTGCCCTGTCGACGCTAACTTCACTGTTATGTCGAAATATTTGTGAGATGTGAAGATAGAGTCTCTGTTGGAGAGAGTGAGAATGAGAGAAAGAGAGAGAGAGAGAGAGAGAGAGAGAGAGAGAGAGAGAGAGAGAGAGAGAGAGAACAAAAAAAAGCCCAAAGCTGCAGGTCTTATCTTGTCGTGCTCCATTGAGGAAGAGCAGGTTGGGGGGGGTACAAGAAGCACCCCGGCAGCAATGACGTGAGGCTGCACTGCTACAGAGGGAGAGAGAGCCTTGTCTGGATGATTAATGTTGGTAGAGCGGTAGGCGGGGGTGGGGGAAGGCATGTATGTATCTATAGATTGTTTTACAGAATACAAAATACATTGGTTCTAAAAGAAAAAAAAAGTACTGTATAAAAACTTCCAAAGTCACCTTAAAGCAAAGGCATAAGCCTGACATCTCAGCATCATTACAAGAAGGATATATTTCAGGATTACAATGAGCAACATAACGCCTTTGGATTGTGGGACATGCATTTATTCAAGTTATGCAAATTGGATTGCATTTACACAATATGAACACAGAAATGAGCACAAATTGAGCAGCTTTTTATAACACAACAAATGACAAATTCATATTTAAAAAAATCCAGACTTGTATTAAGTATCTGAGGTAGTTTGTTCAGATTTACTCATCACAGAACACAGGGTAGCATATAGCAGTGAGATATTATCTTTGTCTTAAAAGAAAAACAACACATGCATCTTTGTGCACAAACATATTCACTTTAGTGGATCAAAGACAGAAAAAAGGTCTAAATAAACACGGTATACAAAAACATTTAATAGTTGCATGATTTAAATTCTACAAGATCCTCTCTTGTGAGCTTTAATGTATTGATCGTATACAGAGGTGACAGTTTGTGTATCTTCCTGGTCCAGCTCTGATGCTAAACCTGGTAATTACTGATGCATTGAATCAGGTGTTCAGTGTGGGAATCCAACCCTCTAGTAGTGGTGTTCTCCATCCCTGATGTAATATTAAATTAACCAACCAAATTTGCAAATCCAAACTTTCATTACACTGCATTCCTCAATATAATTTGGAAGTGCATTAATATGGGCTGACACAAGCCTCAGACAATGCATCTTCTTGCCATTAAAGTTAAAAAATGAATGCACTTGTTAACATTAGGAGGTTTCTTATGCTTTTTTTTAAACATGGTGTTTTCTGTGCTTGGTAGATAAACTCAGAAGTGGGCTTGCGTCCATGTGTAATAAATCTCAGCTCTTTTCACAGAGTCGGCTGCAGCTTATCCACAGAGGAAAACCTCCCTGCTTTGCTGCATATTGGCTGATAACACATAATTCTCCTTTGGCCCTTCGCCCATGACTGCGAACTTGTCTCTGTGGTTCTTCGAAGTCAACGTTCTGCCTGTAAATCAGCTTCAGAGGGCAACAAATCCTGCTTCTCCTCAAAGTGCTGGCAGCTGAGGAGGTGCGCTTCATCAGAGTATGGCATGGGCATGGACAAAGCGTCAAACAGAGATAGAGCTGAAGGAGTCGTGAGCCTGGGTCAGGTATGTTGCATAGTGAAGACTGGCTGAATCACACGTATGAGGGTGTAGGAGGTACCAGGAGGCATCCCTTGTCTTGCTGGTGCAGACAGAGGTCCGAGACAGAAGTTAAAGGTGAGTTATTTGGTCGGGATGCTTGCTGAGGAGCACTACTGGAGTCCAGAGGAGCAGATGGAGCTGCCCTTGTAAGCAGGAAGCAATTTTTGTAGTTAGGGTCACCATAGTTCCTTTGAGTACAGTTCAGTGAAGTTGGTTGTCTATGATCAAAGAGCTGGAATTTTACGTTCATAGCAGCACCAGCACCTTCCACAGAAGATTGGCAAAAGTATGAAGGCCATGCTGTGGCCTTCCCCTTGTGATCCTTCTTGAATTTCATACGACGATTCTGGAACCAGATTTTAATCTGCCTGTCGGTGAGCTTCAGCATAGAAGCCATTTCCAGTCGCCGAGGGCGACACAGGTATGCACTGAAGTGGAACTCTTTCTCAAGCTCCAGTAGCTGAGAGGAGGTAAAAGCCATGCGTGCACGCTTCCTACCAGAACTGCTGTCATTCTTTCTCACTCTCTCTGGGGACCAAGGCTCATCACCATTACATGTTGATGCACCTGGGAGAAAACAAAGAGATGGAGTTCTAAAAATACATCCTGTCTTTTTGCTCAGTATATGTTTTTAATCCCTTTGGAAATCTCTTTGGAGGGTTTCAGTCATGCTAGGATTTTAGTTCCCCAGCTGCTCTTTAAATTACTATAAATCCTGATAAGCATCATTTTATAAATAAATGTTCAACAATGGCTTTTTAACACAATGCCATAGAGTGATTAGAAACTCATTATAGTAAAAGAGTAAGTATAAAGTGCTCACACCTTTCCATTATGTGAAGGTTGTCTAAACCATTGAAAGGTTTTCATTGTAGAAAAATAAATCGCTTTTGGTAGCGTGCTTATTATAAAACCAGAAGGCATTGTTCCAAGTACTTTTTAAATCATTATGGCGAAATTCATAGGGTCTAAAATAAACTTGTTCACTTAAACTCAATCTAAGGGCAGTGAATCCACCACTGTTCTTACATAAATCACAGTTCACTGTGAATGTTGAATTGTGACCTTCATAATAATGTTATACCTGGATTCCAGTGTTTTTATTCCTAATCATTGTATACTATACACTCATTTTTACAATCAAATTCATCTAATCACCCAAAGTGTCTGATTTTAGGGCAAAAATCTCTGTGGGGATACCTGAGTTATAAGCACTGTCCTAATTCATCAGAAAATAGATGTGGCTCTTGTAAAGTTAAATTCAGCAGAGGTTATTTTAAACCTTCCTGTTTTCCCAGCAAAAGGTTGGCTCTCTAATTCGCATACTGAGAACTTCTGGTCCACTGACATGAAAATACTGAACTATGGTCACATGTCCCAGCTTACTGTCTGAGAAAACTAAAATGCAGCAGCCAATATCCCCAGAACATATGGAAACAATTCTACTTGAAACTGGGCGAATAGCTTCAGCATGCTTAGGCCTCTATAACAACTAAAAGTAGCAATTTCCCTAAAAAACTAATTTCTCTGCCGGTTCTTGGTCTGTTGTTTTTTTTTTTTCTTTTTTTTCTCCTTAAATTTGAACAAATTGAGTGTTTTCACTCTCATAAAACACAAAAACTAATCTCAAGAAGGAGAGCAATACCACAAATCAAAATCCCTGTGCTTTTCAGAAATGTTTAATAATCGTGTTTTTAATTACTTCAGTGAATAAGAAAACTTATGCATTCCATCGTTATTTAATTGCCTGTCCCATGTGCTCCTCTGTGGCTATACATTCTAATATACTGCTTTTCTACACAGCGGTTTCATAGAATGAGGACAAATTCATCTCAGGAACTCTTCTTCTTTTAGTTTTGCTTAACAATAACCTTAGCAGTTAGAGGGCCTCATTCATCATATAAGACATTTATGAGTATTTTTGAACATGAAATGAAGCATTACAGTAGTGTTTGTTTTCTGTTGTTCATTTTAAATAATGGCCTTATACTCCCAGTTAAAGCCAAAGTGAACATTTTCTTTGTCCCATTTTTTTGAGAATTGCGAACTTTTACAAGAGCGCAAAAAAAATGCTACACATGACTGCACCTCACTGTAGTTATTGAAAGGGGAGGTAAATTAGTATTGATTCATCGATAAAGAAGTGTGATTAACAGCTCAGCCCTCTAATGAATTACTGCTTGTCAATTAGCTGACGCCAGTGCATATGTGACAAATCATACGGATGTCAACCCAACCTGGCTTTATCCCTTATTGACCGAGAGATGATTCATAGATTACATCAACCACTCTATATCTGCATCCCAAGCCCACATTTGATTGCAATTAATTTGTTCTTTTCAAACCTGATTGGCAGATGTTAGGTATACCATAACTTGGTGTAGATTGCCTCTCGCCCATCCAAGGGTACACGGTGTCGAAGAAGTCATTTTTAGGACTTGTCCCATTGGTTTTCACCAAGCCATTATTTCTGTCCATCTGGTCCATGTAGTGAGGTCCAATCCCATTCGCGTTTCGGCCGAGCCCAGTGTAGGATGGATGGAATTTCTGGAGCCCAGGTTCTTGCAAGCCCCATACATGGCCTTCACTGTTCCCTGTTTGCTTAAGTTTGCCCTCCTGCAGAACACATGGAGAGCATTGATGGTCCAGAGAAGGAAGATTAAGATTCTTAAAAGGTATTTTGGGCACATTACTATAATCAGGGTTCCACTGGTGGTGTGACAACGTTTGCATTTCCAAAAGCTTCTCGTCTAATTACTCAAACCGGATTATTAATCTCTGTAAAGTAGGCTGCACTCACACGTATTTAATAGTCTGCTGAACCCCAGAGTCACGTGGGGCCGTCCTCCAATAGCCCGGCGTATTGGACGCAGCCGGAGCAACTTCTTGCAGAAAGAAACACAACGCCTCCATGAGAATCCTCTTTTTTACTTAAACCTGTAGGAAAATAGAAGATGATCAGAGAGTATAGAAACTGCCTTGTTTGGGACAGACAGGCTAAGAGAAAGCGAGGGACAGAAAAAGAGAGTGTGTGTGTTTGTGTGTATATGTGTGTGAGAAGGAGAGAGTGAGCCAGAGAGACCGAGAGAGAGAGAGAGAGAGAGAGAGAGAGAGAGAAGAAAATCCAAGCGGACGGAGAAAAATGGAGTGCATCACTGGGATCCAGTCTATCATTCTTGTTTTCATCTGTGGATCGCAAAAATGCTTTATATGCTCTCCGTGAATTTAACGAACTGATAATTCAGATCAGGTTTAAAATACTGGTGTGGTAGGTATGGCTGAAATTCAAACATGCACACTTCTAACAAATGGTGATAACCTCGCTGTCTCGTGATACGCATTGTTTTGCCATTTTTAATTTTATTTATAGGCCTCGGGAAATGACTGGGATGTATTGTGATGTAAGAATTGCGTCTTTTTAATTAAAGGTTTTAAAAACGGTGTGTGCTGCGTTCAGAGTTTAATCTGTGTTTGTGATGTGACCGTGAATAAATGATGTTGACTATTTCCCCATAAATAATATCTAATCTTTAATAAAATGTGATGTTCATTATTTTCCAATGGCAGTGATAGCGGTTCGGTGTCCTCCGAATCACTTGTTTGCATAAATTAATCTATTTTTGTTCTTTTTTTCGTACCTGAAACGACTAAAACGTCAATGCCATCATTGGGTGTGGTCAAACAAAGGGAATTGGACAATCATTGCCACGAACAAAGCCTTTAATTGAACAGAATGCACTTTGCCGTTGCGCGTTGAAACTTGAAACTTTGATCTTGGCGCCAAAGTAAATGGTTTGTGCCTCGTGTCTGGTTCTCACGCACAGAGTGGATATTTTTTTCAAGACTATTTTACAAAGAAAATCGTTTTAAAAAACAACAAAGCCCGGAACAAAGGAGCAGAGATCGTGCCAAATCTCTCAACGCGGATTCTTGGAAGATAAATTCTTGCTGGAACCCATTGAATTCTGGCTTCCTTGAATGTGAGTTCTTTTAGATGAATGGGACATGATATTAAAAAAGTAGACGCATATTAATCACTTGAAAATTAAGCCCTCTGACGTCATGTAGCCCATCCAGGAAAGCGTCCAGGAAAGTGCTCTAATGCCTTTCCCACCTGATATAATTGCGCAAATTATTAATTAGGGGGTTTACATTTGGTTAATTGCGTATGTGAAAAATAAACTGTATATATTACTTTTTATATATAAATAGCTGCCAATCACTATTAACCATTGGACGCTAAAAGCCACAGTGGGGGTCTCCTGAAGTGAACACTTAAAAATGTCTAAATTTCTCCCATCCCTTTCCTTTACACACGTTAGGAAACACTACTTGAAGTTGCAGGCAGATGCTTCTCTTGTAATTGATGACGCCTCTGATCTGCTTTAATCCCTCAAGTTTAGGCTGTTTCAAAAACAAAAATGACCATAAAATTATTCAGAATGTAATTTATATAATGACACATCATACACTTTGAAATGTGTCAATTATGCCTTAATATTCATTTTAGAGTAGGACTAGATCAAAAACATCTGACATTCTGTTAACTTCTTATTCAGTGCAATGTCAGTGGTCAACTTTGGACCTAAACATCTAATTCCAGAACTGGAGAGGTTGCCTAAAAGTAGGGCATGTTGGCTTTCAGATGAAATGAGGATGGAGCCAGGTACCGAGCAAAATCCCCAGTGGACCGCGGAGTCCATCTGAGTCCAGTGGGACTCAAATGAGTGTTAATGAAGCACCAGGTACTACGTGATAGCAGATAAAGTGTTCAGCCTCCAGTCTGAGGCAGACTCTCTCCAGCGGATCTGTTGCAATGCTCGACTTAACAGCTACTTTCCCCGCCTCGCAATTTCCCCACGATGCTCGTCTTACTGTTATTTCCATCATGCAGTTTTCCCAGTCGGAACAAAACAGACCATTCATAAAGCCTTTATTAAGGACGAATATCGAGAGGGGGAAGTCGCGGCCTTATCCTTTTCATTTGTAACTCTAAAATCAATCTTGTTTTAAGAACGATTTGTTATTTAGAGTTCAGTGAATTGCTGTCACAAGGCTTGTCAAATAGAAGCATTCACTATGCATATTACAAGTCCGAACTGCAGCGCCATTAACATGAAATATTACTGCGCTCAAGTGTGCAGTGAATGTGTTCGAAGGCCCACTCATTCCACAAATGAAATAAAGAGCCAATGGGATGCCCTTCATACAACGGTGGGCTACGGCAGGCGTTCTGTTGTGGTGTTTATTATTATTATNCCCCAGTTTTTCTGTGTGACGTCTCTGGGCAGCTGGTCCTGCATTACTTCACAGGTGAGCTGTTGTCTGCATGAACAGAAACGGGATCGAGCTGAGAAGAACAAAGTGTTTATGCCAATTTACACAAACCACAGTGACGGTTTACTCCAGAACGTGACCCAGTTCTGTGGCCCAATAGCTGTGCAGCCACGTTCCCACTGATTTCGATATTATTCTTGCTATTTTACTATTAAACTAAGTTTTGAGCAATTATACTGCAGCTGTATGGGCAAATATTTAGTGTGTAACCATTTTTCCATCAAAGACAAGATGAGTGTCTGTTTAGCAAAATCCACCAATAAATTTCTCAGCATCTCCTAAGTGAAAAGAAAAGAAAGTTAGTCATTTTGAGTCGCGATTGCTATTCGATGCATTCGTTTCTTCTTCCTCTACGCCCTCTACTCTTTCTCAGTGTTAAAACGGACTTTCTATCGAGGTTTCGGGGCTTAACATTGGAAAAAAAACCTCAAGATGATTAAGCAAACTGCAATTTAGTGCAAAAATATTGTTTCTGTTGGAGTCTTCTCTTTCTGGTATCACTCAAATGTGTGTAAATAATGGAAATAAGGACTTCGGGTTAGGATTTCAGGCCAGATGAAGGATTACCAGGCAAACAAAACTTAAAAAACAATCTATTCTATGTATTGGTTTTATGGCAAATAATTATTGATAAATTATTGATGAATCGATCACGTGTCCCTGCTAATATTTGACCTCTATACCTACACAATGCAGGCTGGACTGGAGCAAAAATGTCCTCCGTCCAAAAGGCAAGTAGCCATCGTTTTTAAACGAAACATTTTTACCAATTTAACATTTGCTACATTATGATCATTTCATTATTTTAATAATGCTGCAGAAGTATTTAGTGTAATTTATCCTTCCTTTTAATCATCCCAACTGGCCTATTCTGTTAAAATACACATTATGAATTCAAAAAATATCTGGAGACTTCTTTAATTCGTAGGGCGTAACCATTAAACTGAGATTCTGTATTATAGGAATGTAAACTTGTGACCCGGTGAAGGTAACATAAGAGCAGAGGATGTTAGTGCAGCAGAGACGGGACAAACTGTCCATAAAGTCTATTCATCTTAATATCTCCATATCCCTCTTTTCGATTTAAAGCTTATCAGTCTAATCAACCATTGCCTGCTGTGAGCACAGTCATCGTCGGGTGTACCAGTCAGCAGGCCACGTCCTCCAGGTGTGTCCTCTCTGTGTCTCCAGCAGGGGGAGAGGTTTCAGCGCAGCAAAAAGAGGAAAGTGTGTTTTCCCAGCTGCCATCTGAGAAACTTGATTCCATCTCATCTCTTTTTGAGCAGAAATCTTCATCACATATCAGAGCATCTTCTTCCTCCTTAGTCAGCGGAAACACTCGCTTCTCCCAAGGCAGCTGTGGCTACACGGACACAGACACAAACAAGAAATAACAATCTTATTGCTGCAAACACACTGGAACTATGATGTCCTCTGCAATATACATGCAAAATGCCCACGGTAATTCTTTTGATCATTTAGATTAATTTCCAGATTAACCTATTTAGTTGCTAAAAGAGGATTAAAAGGGGAATCTGACCCTTTGACATGACTAAACTGTAACCTCTGCATATCTCTCTGGATCAGCATCACGCAATCTGGCCATTTAAGTGCCAACGACTGTGTTGGACTGGATGTGGGGATGTGAAAAACCTTTGCCAATGCAAAAGTCACAAGAGACGGTGACCTTCACAGCACGGAGAGATGCGTGTAAATGTGTGTGTGTCATGTTGACAGGAGGTAATAGCAACCAGCTAGAGCAACCTTTACTGCTGCACGACCAAGATAAAGGAGCTCATTCCAGGCTGTAAAAATAGATCTGACACTACAGAGGCCGCAGGTGTGTGTGTGTGTGTGTGTGTGTGTGCATGATAAACAAACAGAAGGCACAAAGTAAAGTGTTTATTAGGAGTTACAGTAATAAAATAAATCAATAAAGAATTTGTTAAGTTGGGCTCAATGTGGCAAACGTTTTTAATCCGTCCTTCCATTCTGTCCGTTTTCTCTTCTGATAAAACACACTAAAGCCACCCTTCATTCCCTTCACACTAGCTTTCAGTTCACTGCCTATGCAAGCACACCTCACTGCACTACACCTAAGATTTCTGGGTAATTCTGCTGCCCTCCGAGCAAGAAACAGGGGTTGGAGTTCCTTTCTGGGAGTTTGCCCCAGAGTCAGAAGATGGTGGGTTCGATTCCCAGACCAGTAGGTTGCCCTGAGTTACCCTTGAGCAAGTTACCATCCCTGTCACTGCTCCCCGGGGACTTTCAATAGCTGCCACGTGTATGATTGTGTCGGTTAAATTGCTGCGCCGTTTACTCACTATGACAAGGATGGTCACTTTCACTTTCACTAAGATCCTAAGACAAGAGCGTCAGCCAAATGCCAAAGAATTGCATAGTGAGTCACCATATCAGCTCACCTGCTATATTACAATATAGTGAACATAAATGTCCATAAACTGGCCATGGCTTTATTATGCACTTCAGCAGCAGGCAGACATGGCAGAATAAGTTCTGTATGTTGTGTATGTGTTAGGACCATGTCAGATTATAAGACTAATAGTACGCTTAATAATAAAATAATAATTAACTAATATACTACTGAAATGCCTAGTGAAAGTGACTATTTGTCATCATAAAACTCAGCACAGTGAAACACAAGAAAATGCATCCTCTTTTATCCCACACACACCCTGCAGCAGTGGGCAGCCATGCCCAGGAGCAGTGATGTGGACGTTACCTTGCTCAAGGGTACCTCAGGGCAACATACTGGTCTGGGAATCAAGCCCACAACCTTTCTGATCCTGGACCCTAGACCCTAAACACTAGGCCACCGCTGCCCCAAAAGCTTACAGTACCTGGTATTCCCAATCGGTCTAAGTACAATCCAGGTCCCAGACTGCTCAACTTTCAAGAGCTTATATATATATATATATATATATATATATATATATATATATATTTTAATAAAAAATATGTGTGTATATATATATATATATTGCATTTGTGTAAGATATACTTACATTATAAGTCTTGTTTTAGAAAACTTATTGCTGATTCTACTCACTAAGTATTTTAGAAATTACAATAATGAAGTTAAAAATTGTCCGGAGAGTTGGGCTAACATAGATCTTAGATATATTTACATATTTAGTATAATATTTATTGTAGAATTATAGAATGTTTTGCTCTCTTGGTCTTTTGCTTTTATCCTCTGTGTCTCCGCCACAGTGCGGAAAGCAGTTGGGCAAAGCTTTCAGGTTCATTGTAAGTGTAAGGGTTAAGGGGCAAGACCTTAGAACAAAGATTATGTAGATTGTGTCAGTTTGTGAATCCAGTTGCTGTAAGATCACATTCTTGTGCCAAACACAAAAAACGAAAATATCAAAACGGATGTTTTAACTGTTTTTTTTTTGTATTATATATTCCATTCAGACATTAGAATGGATCTCAGTTTTATTGTTCATAAGCCTCCCTGGAAGTGCGAAGTGCTACGACTCTGGAGAATACCATGGTGACCTCCGTTTCAACTCTGCTCCTTTACTGTGGTGCTGCCATGGCTCCGTTTACACAGACCACCTCGGAACAAAGCTGAAGACTAGGACCTTTCAACACTAACCCAATTGCTTCAAGAAGACACTCATGCAACAGCAAACTATGCAAGTCCAAATACACTCGTAAAGACTGACAGCACAGGCTTATGGTTATAGCATGTAAGATAACAAACGTTTCAGCACAATAGCTTAATTCTGGTTTTAAGAGTCTATATGTGTAGAAAAGTTATTAAACAGAGTATTTTCGTTTTCTCTTACTTTTCATCTCTGGGTTATAATGACTTGTACCTATATTAAACATGCCTATGGAATGGTTTATTATTATGCAGTAATGGCAATCATTTTCTTGTTGTCCCACAATTTTTGAAGTTTGGGTTATTATTTTAATATTGAACACGGAAAAGAAATAATCGTGTCGTTACCTGAAAGTGCAGAAATAATGAAGTTATTATGTCCTGGATTGAAAGATAGAATCAAACAAGAACATTATTATTATTATTTTATTATCCGCTTCTGTGTAACTCTCCTTTTTTGCTCATTTTTGTAGTCTGTATTAACGAGAACTCAAATGAAAATCTAAATGTTGTCCCTTATATTTCATTTTAAGTGCTATCTTTTTTTTCAGTTTGTTAAGGCAGTTTCGATCAAACACGAGATCGGACGTATTCAAGGGAAAATCGTATAAAAATCCCTGAATTAATTTCGGTTTATATTCCATTTATATTATATTATTGCGGTGAATATGTACATCTTCCGTGTACGGGTAGCTTGTGGGTGAGCTTATTGTGATGAATTGGCCTGTAAACATGGACACGTGCTCGAATATTAACATTGATTGCAGGAATTTGCAGATTTATAGAATTAACTCAAAAACATTTCATTATTGTTAATGGTCAAACTGATGTTTTGAATTTAAAGTAACATTTGCAATTACCCCATTCAAAATCTGACATCAAGTACTTTTTTAAAAGTCTACTAAAAACATTATTTGTGTTATACAACTGAAAATGTTCACAATATATAAATATGTATGTATATCATATTTAATACAAATGACACCTAAAACATAAGAACAGAGTAATTCCGGACAGACTTGGATAATAGCTTTGAACATTTTTGAATATTTTATGTGAACACTTTTTAATAATAAACTTATCATGTACTTTACGATAAATAAATTAATATATATTTTCAAAAAGAAATGAAAAAAATACATACATGTAAAAAGTATATACATGCATATACTATACATGTACACGTGTCTATTTACGTAGTAGTAGAGGTATAAAAAAAATAATAGTAATAATATAAACATAGAATTGTTATAATACATTTTTATTTAGATATATATAAACACAGTAGGACATATAAATACCCTGAATCAGTATTTTTGTCCTTGTTAAGCTTGTCTTCCTTTATTGTTTAATTAAGCTGTTCAGTAGAAAAGCCATTGCTCACTTTATTAATGTACAACTACTGACTTGAAAAAAAGAAGAAAAAAGTCTATAATCTGCACCTGACCATGTCCATTCTAGACGCAAGCTACTTGACTGCAAATGTGAGCAGGGGTTCCTTTAAAATTGTTTGAATGGGTTTTTCTGAAACGCGTTATTATTTTATTTATAATTTAGACTTTCCGTGTGCTGGCAGATATCAGCTGAATCAGAGACAGATAGCATTTTTTTTTTGTTGCTTTTTTGTTTCCTGTTAATAATTTTAGGAATCGAACTGAGAAGTTACAACGTTATATAATTCTGTTACTCGATCTTATTCGATTAAAATTAAAAATTGAATTAGAACTTCAATACAATGAATTTTGATGAAATAATTCAATTCTACCTTTTAAATATAAGTTTTGTTTTAGTTTATACCATTTATAAACCAACCATAAACCTAGTGAACGTTTACGAATGTTTTCAGTCTGGCTAAGATATCCATAAAAAGTTAGAAAAGTTATAAATACGAACGACTTTTTAACTTACAGCTCAGAAGTCAGACTTAAGGTTTGGAGTTCCCCGGAGCAACGAAGCCCCCCTGAAAGGCAAACGTCCTAAGAGTGGCCGAGAGTTCACCGGTGCTTTGGGTCATCCCGTATAAAGCATGGCTAACGCATTCAGATGGCCATGCTCTGCTGCCACATCAATATATCTTAAAATCTACAATGAAAGAGAGCTGGCGGCTTCCTAAGGAAACCTATGCTGGTGAACACAGAAGGTACACGTTGAGAGAGAAAGTTGGGTCACAGGGTGGGAAAGGTCGACTGACCCGGCTGGAATGAACCTAATGGGACAGAAAATGTGTCCCCAAAGTGAACTCGATTCCTCAGTGTTGCCCCAAAAACTTCAATAAAGTAGCCTTTCAGCCCCCCGACATGGAGGCGACAGCATCTCGAATGAGGTTGTCGGGATACACCGAATTAGGCGTGCACATTCATTTCTCTCCGCTGTCCGGGCACATAATGGACCCCCGAATGCGCTCATGGGCCCTGATCTTTTCCAGCGCCTCTCCAAAGTCACGGCCAAGTCAGGACAAACATGCTCGTTTTGCGTTTATTCTTACATTCGCCATAAAAATAATAAACCAAATCTGGTTGCAGGGTTGGTTCGAGATTGTATAACGCCTACCTGTGTACAACTTAATGCAATAGGAATGACAACTGGTGCTGCAAGTGATTGATGTTCTGGAATACCGCTCTCCTTTGTGCTTGGCAGCCCCCCCATCTCCCCCCCACCAAGTAAGCCGTTGTATAATCTTTATTCAAGTCAGGGCGATTTACAATTAATCAAACTCGTCCTTTTTATATAGTTTTAGTCGATTTTGTCACAAAAGAGGGCGAATTATAAAACGAAATATGACAACAATGTTGAACTATCAACATTTCCAAGTGTCAATGTCTCACAAACACCAAAGGCAAACTCTAGAGCACGAGTTTTGAACGCGAAGCAACTGAATGATGGTCTCCTTTGTAAAACACTTGGCAACTCGGGTAGGCTTGCAGCTTTTCGTTGGTATACCAGCCCTGAGGTGGTGATGACGTTGCCTTGCACAGCTTCGAGCGCCACTTTGAAAAAAAACACGCTGGGCCTTGCGGGGAGTGGTCTGAACATTAACTCTGAAGCTTCAAGCGCTCTTCACCAGTGTCTAAATAGAGAATTATTTTCTCACGCTTTGGTGTATGCATGCCTACACGACATAAGCCTGACAATAAGTCAAATTCTCAGTCCCCATGTTGTTTTGATTTTTTTTTTCCTGGAAGGTTGCATTAAATAGCCCATGTTTTAAAAAAACAAAACACCACAAGCATGGCTGCCATCTTTCTCACTGTTAACCAGCCAGTGAAAACATCTTTTATAGCGCCACCACGCTCTAATTCAGATCAAGGGATGGCAAAACGTTTAAAACACTTAAAGTGATCATCTGACTTCACAAACGAAGTAAGTTTGTATGAATCTGAATGCAATCAGCAGACCATCAGGCCTTTGCTTAACAAATTCCAGGGTTTGTCTTGAAACAGTGGA
Organism: Hepsetus odoe; assembly: GCA_017165825.1. Classification (NCBI taxonomy): domain Eukaryota; kingdom Metazoa; phylum Chordata; class Actinopteri; order Characiformes; family Hepsetidae; genus Hepsetus; species Hepsetus odoe. The sequence goes on from CM029385.1 coordinate 4,986,429, forward strand.
ACACGGGTTTTTAAAAAAAATCCAATTTGTTAGATACAATAACTCATGCTTATGTTTGTGTAGCCTTAGAACATTCAGTTCCCCTCTGGACCACTAAGGTTGTAGTTCAATTCTTGACTAGTGGCATTGATTTTCAGAGACAGGTTCCAGGCAGTAATGAGCAGGAAGCCGTCCTTGCAAGTGAAGAGCGATAAGGTCCCACTAAGAAGGCCTGAATTATGTGCCAAGTTAATCGAAAGCATGTGAAAATAATGAGCTGCGTCCGCGTGCACAGCCAGTGCCAAAAGGGCGTACAGGGTATCTCCTGGTGTAGGAAAATATAGGCAACTGTTTATCATCAGCACTATCCATGCAAATATACTCGAATTCCCAATATCACTGGAGAGCCAAAGGCATAGGATTTCTTAATGAAGTGGCTAAGGCCCATCACTAAATAGGTAAAACTTATGATTTAGCAGTTTAACAATTGAATATGGTGTTTCTCAGCTGATATTTTCCCCTCACAACTGAACTTTACATGTTTTGTTACGCCTCCTGGGCTGGATCCTCCTTGCCTCCAAAAGGCTATAATAAAATTCACCCCAAGCCTATGTAAAACTAATAGACACTTACTTTTATTGACCAATATGATTATCACAAATACACTAAACTCGTTTTATTGCATTTCACAATAGTCTGATTTTAATAGCCTAAACACAACGCCATCACAACAAAAGAACTAAAAGATCATTTAAAATCTTAACCTTTTGATACGACAGTGAACTCACAGCATGTTGTAGATCAACAAAGACGTTTTAAGATCAGCAGTCTATCGACGTCGTCGACAGTCTTCTTCATTTTACAGTAGAAAAGGAAATCTCCCCCCATCCCCATTCAGTCTCAAGTGTGTGGAAATAAATAGAACAATTGTGCACTTCACCTTGGCAGCTGGGCACATCGAGGCCCTCAATAACATTTTGAACATAGTGTCCGTAACCTGCTTCGTCCGAAAACAATATTCATCTGGACAAAAGGAAACATCCTGTCTTCATGAATTAAACCCTGTCTATCGAAAAAAGGAGAGAATAGGTATTCGCAATAATCCATGCTATATAACATGCATTTTATATAACTGTGGACTTAAAGCAAACCCTTTCAGACGCACAAGATACCTACGAAAACAAAATATATATTATGTTCTATAAATAAAGAGTCATTTCCCTTCTATCTCTGTGGGACAAGGGCCTTTTTTTATAACCTTGTAATATCCTCTCCTCGTTCGGATCCGGAGAGCTCCTCGTTGGCTGTCAGGGGGTTGCTGGTCGAGGCAGCCGCTGAGCCCGCGTTGGAGCCGGAGGACATGGCCGTGGAGGACGAGGAGGATCTGACTTTGGTGTTGGGTAGCCTGTGGTCTTTTTTCCACTTCATCCGCCGGTTCTGAAACCAAATTTTGATCTGCCTCTCGGAGAGGACCAGGGAGTGTGCGATCTCGATACGCCGCCGCCGCGTTAAGTAGCGATTATAGTGGAATTCCTTCTCCAGTTCTAACACTTGCTGGCGGGTGTAAGCGGTCCGGGACCGCTTGGGCTCCCCTCCATTGTAACTAGAGTTGACTGGAAAGAGGAGAAGCAAAAGGGGGGGAAGGAAGGAAAGAAAAAGCAGCGGGGGAAAGGAGTAAACAAGCGTGTCTGGAGAAAACTGTTAAATGGTGGCTTTAGAGCAGGGAATGAAGATGATGGTGAAGGGGGGTGTGTTAGATATATTCCAAACTTATACAGTAGGCCAAAATTCATACGGAATTCAGCCCTGAATTATTAATGCAACATAATAAAGCTTAGTTTTCTTCTCCCTCCCTCTCTCCATCACACACACACGCGAGGAGCCACATGGTGATACGGCTGCCCAGAGTATACCTCGGCTATAAAATTTATGGTGGGTGTAATTACCAATGCCGAGTCGTAAATCCCCCTCAATTGTGCCATTTCAAAGGCTGCTATCCTATCGGCTGGCCGGGGAGATGATGGGGGGAAAAGGGAGCGGAGAGGCAGACGAAAAGAAAGAGAGAGAGATAGAGGGAGGGAGAGAGAGAGTGAGTGTTAGGCAAGAAGGGAAAAGCTTTATGGCGCGCACATACCGGTGCTGACGTGAATCTTCTTCATCCACGGGTAGACTACGGGCTGCTTGGCCGAGGCTGCACTGTTGGGATGCTCCGGGGTGGCTTGGTTGCAGGCGGAGGACGCGGCCGGTGGGGTGGCCGGTGAAAGGGGCAACTGTGGGGGCTCGCACGAAGCGGGCTGCCCCTTCCCGAGAAGGTGGCCCGAGTGAGGTAGTCCATGTCCCCTCTGCGTGTCAGGCTCAGGGATGCTTGCACAGTTATACTGGCGCTCCTGGTAGCTCGCCCGCGGAGGGTACAACTCCTGGTGGTGATGCTGGTAGCCCGCGTCCCTGGCGCGGCCGTAATATTCGGGACTGTGCTCGGGAATGTAATTGTTTTGCGAATATTCCTCGCAAGGAGGAAATTTCGGATCGATGTAGTTAGAGTCCATCAAATACGAGCTCATGATCATTAATTTCTGGAGTGGAAAATAATTTTTCTAGCTTTGTCGTTTTTCTGCTCCATAAAGCCCTCCTACTAGCGAGCGACCCTGTAAAGTTACTTTTACCACGTGACGCGGTGGCCCAATGGCAGGGGGCGAAGCAGTCCCCGGATAAGGAACCGAGGCTTCTCGCGCAGATATACCTTCAATTTGCCGCCATTGTGTAGGGAATCTCTCTCTCTCTCTCTCTCTCTCTCTCTCTCTCTCTCTCTCTCTCTCTCTCACTCTCTTTCTTTCTTTCTCTCTCTCTCTCTCTTTCTCTCTTTCTCTCTCTCTGTCACACACACACACACACACACACACACTCTTTGTGTGTGTTTGTTTGTGTGTGTGTGTATATATATATATATATATATACACAAACACGCACAAAGAGTGAAACACAGAGAAAGAAAGACAGACCATTCTTCTTTTGCCACACGTGGACCATCATCACGTTTTGCCATTTGGTTGAAAAAACCGTTCAAAATCTGCAGGAAAGCTACTGAATAAGAGAAAATATCAATACTGTCAATAAAATCATGCTTGCAAGTTATTTTTAAGTAGAATCACAAGGATATCTTCTTTCACTGAACTTGTTTAAATCTTTCACCTGCCATAGGTTTGGACAGTGAGAAAAAGCATTAGATGCAGCAGAACATACAAAAATAAAAATATAAATAATAAAATAAAATAAAAAATGACGGTATCTTATTATATGTAACTACTACTACAACTTGGATTCTTCTTTTTTATCGATGTATTGAAGGCTATTAAATAAATCAGCATAGTCCTCAATTATTTATTTTTAGTATTAGTATTATTATTGTTGTTGTTGTTGTTATTGTTAGTATTATTATTACTATTATCATGGGATGAAACCGTTGACATCTCTTTAGCAACTCTAAGACCTGGAATAGACTCTTAATATTTGGTGGTATTTCATTATTATTGCAGGCCTAGAAATGGTGTTTTAGTGTTGACGTGTTGACCACAGCAGAGATCCGTATGGCTTTGGCAAGGCGGTTTCGATATTTTATTGGCCTATAAAAGCTGTAAATCCGTCTCCACGAAGAGGGAACCCAGCCAGTGTGCTCAGGCTCCACGTTTGCTTTCACACAGTCACATGATTGGAGACAATCTTCACTCGCTCATCCATATTCCTCGCAAGAGTAAATGTGAACACATCACTTTAGCCCGCGCCCATTAAGTATAAATCATCCCTAAGCCGTCGTCTGCGTTTATGTGATGGAAACAGAGAGTAGAATTAACTTTATTTCGTGGCTTTCAAGTTGTCCATGCATTCCTGTAGAGACGCATTTGTGATTTTTACTTGCGGACACAAATTCGGTTCTACAGGGTACATATAGACAACTACTTCGCTTATGGCTCGCCGTCTAAACAAACAGAATAAATGGGACTCGAACAGAGAAATCTACAGGCTCTTGCCTATTTAATCAAGCTTCATCATTCTCCAGTGAAGGACCACTCTTGACGTTTTGTTCGCTTTTTGATGGACTATATATGTCCAAGAACAAAGCAACATTTGCTTTGCCATAAATGTTTAATTCGCACTCGTTAAAGGGGCGCTTATACATTTGTTATATCATTCCCTATTCATATCAGTCTCATTTCAAATGCAGCCTATTTTTCAGCTACGTGCAGATGAGGAATATGAAAACCCAGTGGAAATGGACGAAAAAAGCTTCACAAGCAAGCAAAGCATCACGGTCAAGGCATGGAAAAAGTTGGATGCTGCGTCAAAAGTTGGCAAAGTTGGACCACGTGGGTTTTTCTGGGGAAAAACCCAACAGAATCTGAAAAAAGTGAAGCCTGATTTGGTATCAAATACCTTTCATTTTTGACAAACACACATACACACGCCTGACAAGACAGACTGTGTGATGTGCAATAAAGCAGGGGGTGGTGAGGGGTGGACGTGAAGAGAGAGAGAGCCAGCGTCACTTTCTATCAAAGTGCAAATTCCTAGGTGCACCCCACATGAATATTCAGTCTCAAACACGGCGTGCACAAAGCGGACGCGTGACAGCGCAGATGAAAAATAAGTTTCTGTTGTTCCCCGGGGTTTTATTGTGTACGATATTACCATATGACCGCTCACTAACCTGCACCTCCACCTCTTGAATTTGTCTTCCCAGTTTACACATAAACCAGTGCAGAGGCCATAGGTATAGACTTAAAAGTAGTTTTTTGGTAAGTCCCTGTCAATGGGCGGTGTGGCCCAGCTACATGTGTAAGAGTTCAAAGGGTAACCATGCCAAAATGCAGGTTTAAAATATTCTAGAAACAGCACATTCTATTTTTTCTCCCTGCTAAATGGTCAACTACCACTTGAGTCCAAGGAACTGCAAACTAACCCCCCAAGGCCACCCCCCAGCATGAAAACGCCCCCATCCACCCACTCGACCCAGCTCCAGTGTTGCGCACGCATTTTAATATTAGTTAGACAGCCTGACCCGCGATTCACCTCTCGCGTTTGACTCGTTCCAATAGTTCACTGCCAAGCTGTTATTGATGAGCGAACAGCAATGAATTCCTTCTGCACACAAATGGCCTCAGATCCAGCACCAAGCTCAATAACTAGTTATAATGTAGAGAGTAGGGGGGAAACGAGCCCCGCGGGCGAACTTGCCTGTTTCATTTGTACGTTAGTGATTTTTTTTTATTTTTTTGGTAACACACTCAAATGACAGAAAGCAAGATGGATAGATGGACAGACCACAGACAGACGGAAATATTTCCTTTCTATTTTTAGCTGGAAGATTTTTTTGTATTATTATTCTTATTATTATTGTTGTTGTTATTATTATTAGAGCCATTGTTTAAATAAGTATCATCACCAAGGGGATGTGAAATACAAAATACAAAAGTAGCCAATAAATTAGAAAAATACTTGCGTCCTTTCTGTCCAGGTGCTTCATTTTTTTAATTTTCATTTTCTTTTCAAACGATTCTGACACTTAAAATGTGGCCTCGTGCCATCCAATAACATACATCATCATCCAGAAATGAGTTAATTACAGCTGCTTAAGGAAGTCTGTCTTTTTATAATTGTAGTCGCTCTTTATATCAATTTCTAGTTACTTGACTTCTCTAAGAGCTATGTTCGATTTGCAAAGGTGTCTGTTTTGAGTGGCAGTTTTAAAAGAATGTTTGTTAACCATATATTTTCTTAAACATAGCTGACAGGATAAGAATCGTTAAATTGCTTTAAATGCCTTCTGTCTGAAAATGTGACCATTCTGGCATTTTTAAAACTAGTCTAGTTCCTGCCATTAAAACTAGTTAGTTAGGGAGACTGGAAATTGTGGTGTATAATATGTATTAAGTAAATAATCTGCGGTTAAGTGTGGTAAAGTGCTATATCATTTTTTTCGTCCCTATGAGTTTTTTTTTATATTTTCGTAACTTGTAGCAACCCTAATGTTTAGACGTGATTAAATAAGAATGAATAACAGGCTTTCTGGTTATAATTGTTTAGACATTACATGTAATTGCAATTTATTGATTTAGTCATTGATGTTGGATGAATGAGTTTGGTGGTTTGCATTCAATCTCTGGCCTGGTGTTTCTAGCATCTGTCTGCAAGTGACCAAGTGTTCTTTATCTTTCCTCGAATCGAATCCAGACAGATATACGAACAAGAACGTTAAATTTAAAGTGTAAAGTTAGAATGTTACAATGTGACTTGCATTAATAACTCTTCCTCGGTCAAATATTAGTGCAGTGGATTAGGAGATTATTTAGAAGTGAAATGCACGTAATTCCTGGATTATAATATCCATCTTTTCAGCAATTATTAACAGGCCAAGTGAGGTCTTTATCGGCATCGCATGCCTTTTTCAGGGAACACTGCCCTCTGTGTTTGCTCCTTAGCGAGACAAGGAAGGACAGGTGGGTCTGGAAGGGCCAGGATAGCAAATATCAGAACCTACCTTATTGCCTTTGTCCTCATGTCCTTTAAATACCTTTATCCTTTTCTTTTCTGAAAGAGAGAAGACAGAGAGACAAAGAAGAGAGAAAGATTGTAACCAATTAAAAGAACAATCTTGATTTGTGGAATGGCTAAATACTGACAAAACAGTATAAAACATTTAATCAAGTGATATACATTACAAGGGATTTTTATGGACTTCTAAAAATTATTTTTTGAATTCGTTTCATTATAGTAGATGCTTCTGAGACACAGTTATATATAATGCTGCAATAGCTTATGATTTAATGTTTCGAAATTCTCTCTTTCTCTCTCTCTCTCTCTCTCTCTCTCTCTCTCTCTCTCTCTCTGACTGCTTTTGTTTCTGAGGGTGACTTAAGTGAACTGTCCTAAGGCATGATCCTCTTAACTAGGGCAATGTTATGCAATTAGTCCAGGTTATTTTCAGGATGATTTACTTGATGGATTTGTTTATTTCTGGCATCAAGGAAAGACCTAAACTGATCCCACCTTTTCAGGGTCAATATGCAAAATCTCTGGTTTTGTTATAATGAATGAATGAACGAACCAATGCTTGAATAAATAAATGTGACAAAACAATGACATATTGAGCTGTCCGAGACGTCTATAAAATGAGCAGCAGCCATCTTTATCTTTAAAGAATGCACATTAAAAGCATAAAAAATTATAATATCATTAAACATATTTTATGCACCTCCTTACATACAATCTCAGATGTATAACGCTGTATTTTCAAATTATGAAGTTACAATTAATGTTTTTAATAAGCATGGGCTACTACAATGTCCCAAATACCAGACACTGGCATGCATTCAATGAAAGCACATTACTTGGGATTTCTAAACATTTGCTATCCATATAAATTACCAATGACTTGTTCGAAACTGTATGTTCCTGGACAGGGAATTTATTTATGAATAGAATATGGGAAGCAAAACCTTTTATATGTCTCTCTGCATCTGGTGTCTAAATGCCTTCGGTGCCTTTCCATTCCTTCCCAAGCATTTGACTAAGATAAGATAAGTTGCTGCAAAGTAAAGGTTAGTTCTCCTTAAAACCAGAGAAGGAGGACAGCGGGCTGACCTTGAGTACAAGAGAACAACAGAGGGATATAAAACAGCACCCCCTATTGGCTTTTGTTGCACTTTTTAATTTTGTTATTCTACACAATCTGTACAAACGAGTCAACGCCTTGAACAGCAGAAAAGTGCAAAGGTGATCTCCAAGTATATAGTATAGATTTGTGTTTAGAGGAAACTGAAGAGAAGAATTGAGCCTTTTCTGCAATGAAGCAACTTTCAAGTTAAAATAACCAAGTATTATGAAGTGAAGACACCCTGTGAAACAGGAGTGATCAGACCAAAATTCCTGTTGACATGTGAAACTGGACCCCCATGCCAGATCCATTAGAGGTCACATTTGTATGAGTTTATAAACAAACAAGAGACAGGAAAACATCTGTTACAGTAATAATACAGCAATGTGGCTCAGACCTGCAACCCTCCACATCACAAGCAAATGTTTAATGAAGTGACCTTTGTCTTGCTTCGCTCTATCATTTTCACCTCTGCTATGAACCTTCTTTCCTCCAGGGCTGATAGCAATCAGATGATGTTGAAACTCTCTTCCACACCCTTAACCATAAAGGTACCAGTGATGTTATAGATGTATCCATTTTGATTTCCGAAAGGACCTTTCAATGAGACTTTTTGATTCCCTTTTCAAAGATGGCTGGTAAGATATCTGTTAAGCCCATCTGCTCATTTTGAAACATTAATTTGTGTACTGAGAATTATAATTTATGTAAAAAAAAATCCCAATGTAGCAACACAATGTACCTACTTAAAGCAAAAATGCTCACTTGTTTTATAACATGTAAAATCTATGGGATAAAAAGAGTTTGTGTGATCATTTCCAGAGGAAGTGAGAAAGGGAGAGTGTGCAACAACACACATGCACATGCAAACACATATGCACTCACAGTGAAATAACCCTTAAATCAATTGTGCATTTATTAAATGAAAGGTAAAAGTAAAACTCCCAAAACATTCACTAGTTCATCTACAAAGCTAGTGGCTTGCACTGATCCAACAAAACAAATTTTAGTGAGCTGTAATAAGCTGTCCAAAACCTTTTCAAATTATTGACAACATAGCTTGAAGCTAACATTCCTACTCTAGTTTTGTCTGAGAGAATCTACACACATTTCTCCATCACAGTGCCCTAAAGAAAAGCCCTTTGACTGTCCATGGTATTTACAACGCAATGGTATTTACAACCATAAGAATAAGCAGAACTGGCCACAGTTCCGTACAATCTTAAGAGCCTGTAGCACATCGTTAAATATATAGAGTGAGAAGCAATATGTGAAGCAGTATTTGTGTTGGATTGAGCAGGAGAATAATAGTTAAAGAACAGAAATTTTAAAAATGGTCAAACAATAGTTTGCACTTGACATCTCGAGACATAACACATACTAAGTTTTGACATTAAAAAAATGACAACCTCACTCTTACAATTAAAAATATTATATTAATATAACACATAAATAAAGCATCTTTTAGCTATTAGCTATATACACAGTACTACAACAATCTTATCTCTTATCTCTTAAAAGTACATGTTTCTAATTTTTTTGTTTGTTTAAGACACATTATTTTTTCAAAAGATTATTCACACGCACTTGCAAAAATGTTTGTAAAGAACCACCAGCCCAATGGTTCTCTTGGTAACCAATGTAGTCCTTTATTATATTATTTTTTAATTTATTTCAGACATTTTAAACAATCAGAAACAAATATCATATCAATAACAACCACAATTAATATTATTATCGTTGGTGTTGTTGTTGTTGTTGGTGGGACATCTTTCACTGAACATTGTTGTTATGTTTGCATGAAAATGTTCTTATTTCTGGCTAGGGCCCAATGCTTAAAAGCCTCAGAGCCAACTGATCATCATTGTGAATCTGAATCATTTTTACTGCCATGTACCACTGTGAAGCTTTCTGGAATATTTATTTTACATTTTTTAAAAAACATTTCTTTGGGTTTAATAATACTAAACTATAATACTATAGTAATAATACTATACTATACATTTGGGTTTTTCTATGACCTAGTGCTTCATCTGCATGAAAAAACTGTACACAAAAATGGTTCTATATGTAGAGAGAAGCTTTATATTATGTTATTAAGTCAAAGTTTTACCAAAAAAGGTTTCATAAGTAAGGGGTTCTTTTGGAAAGTACACATGATTGGTATTAATCCAAATAATAATGTTGAGCATAGTGCTTTAAAAACCCAGTCCTTGTGTATGCCTGAATGACACATTTTATAGTACTGGTTACTCCCAGCAAACCATTGCAAAGCAGAGCCAACCTTAAAATTTGCATTACAGGCATAGTGGAAGATCAGAATTTTTGAAGCCAAGATAAGCACGCCCACTAAGCAGATTCATTCCATGTTCATTCCATATGAGCAAGGTAAGACTGCATGAAAGGGACAGAGACATTGAATGTGCAAAGGTTTTATGTTCACTATCATTTCCAACATTTTGTAAATACAAGAGCTTTAGCTGAATCCAAGAACATGCACTAAAAAGCATTCATTCCATCATCTGAAAGCAAATCATGACAACTCCATTCTTTGAACCATCATGAGGCTTCTCCTGTCTGAATGGTGTCATAAGTTTCATAAGTCACAGAATACAATAAAAAACAAAGCCAGTTTTGTACAAAGGAAGCGTCAGAGTGCCTGATAAGCACTGGCCAGCTATGCTTAAAGAGAAGCTTCACACAGAGGGAAAGGCTGTAAGTCCAAATATAACATCATAAAGAAAGAAATGGTTTAAACTTTTCATATCCTGATTATTAAGGACAAGCAGGGATTCATCTGTCAAATAAAAATACAAAGAATATCCTCAGTAAAACCAACAAATAACAATGACTGTTTTGATCAGTTCCTGAAACGTGATTAATGTATTTAAATATAAATGCTATGGCATATTTAAATAAAAATGCAAGACACATATAAAAACATGCTTAGTAAAGAGTTACATAGCACTGGGAGAGGGGTTTTACTATTGTTTTAAACATGTTGCTGTGCATTGTTGCCCACATTGCCCTGTACATGACCCCAGTGCACAGTATTGCAGCTCTGCCCTGCACATGACCCCCCATAATGTCTCATCTAAAGATCTATGTGCTGTGCTCTGGGCTTTCATCTGCAACCCCATACAAGACCACTTAAACGCTCTCAGCTTTACCAGATTTTCCACAACAAATAGAGGGTATGACTTGGCCTAATCATTTCACAACGATTCCAAACACACAATCACACACGTTGGATTTTTTAAAGTATGGCCCCACTCTTTAAACCAGGACATTTCATTCTGTGCAAATCCAAAATGTATTAAATTATTCCAGGCTAAGAAGCATTCCCAAACTTTCCAGCACCGGAGTCAGCACCAGAGCTTTCTAAGTAGAGAAAGTGTTTAAATAGAATAATACATTAAGCTCTCCTTGCAACAATTTTTCAAATAACTATTGAATTACGTCGCTGATTAATTCCCGAGAGTGTTGCAAAGGAAAGTACATATTTAATTTAAAACGGGAGAAACAAGATTATTAACTTACTGCGACCGCCTGGGATCCATTTGCGAGAGTCGAACTTTACCGGACTACCGAGCTTGGTGCGAGGCTGCCACACTAACAGCCTTAAAGCCGTTCTCTCAATGATAAGGCAAGCCAACAGCTGCGATTCCGGACAGTTAAGATTATATATGATGTAAATATATTGAGGGTTTGTCAGGTCTTCCAGGCCATAAAACCCACTCTAATGACCCCACGTGCTCTCCCTGAACCACTCGCAGGTCCAGCTTAAGGCAATTGGCATAAATAACCCTCAAAACTTCAAAATACGTGGCAAGAAAGCTAAAACGAGGGCTTACTTTTAAAAGCAACTTAGTAGCCACAGTTCCGCCGAAAGTGTATGAAATGGGCGAGCCGGCGAGTATTGAAATTCAAACTGACATGGAAATTCTGTGAAACCCCAGAGTAGGTGAGTAACAGCAGCAGGAACAATCTGTATATTTGCTCAGAAAGATGCTAAAATGGTGTTTAGTTTGAAGCGAAATTGCTTTTTTAAAGGCCATTTAACCTAGACGCAGTGATCAGATTTAGGCGGATGAAGGAAAGATTGATTAGCAAAACGAAATTGATATTAAAAACAGTTCAATTGGTGTAAACGAATAAGAAATCAATATAAAGATAATTTTTTGGTAGAATTCTGTGTCTGCTTTTCTCTCAACCTTGGACAGTAGACAAGACATGTGAGGACCTGTTACGTAATGCGTCAGTTCTTCAATGACAGATAAAGTAGGGAAAAATAATACCAGTTGAATCAATAAATGTTATATGTTAGTTTTTAAAAAAGTGAAGATTCAGTTATGTTTTCTTTCACTTGGTTGTGGCGCATTGCGCTTTTTGTCTACTGAGTCACCAAACTGCTCTTTGAAATGTGCGTGTAAACTTCCGCTGGTCTGTTGAAAAGGAAACAGTTGTCAGTGTTTGAGAGGTGTGAGGAAACGCAGTAAAACTTTATTGGGGTCATAAAGTTTTATGCGCCTGTGTCTGAAGGCTACTGTAAATAATTGGCTTAAGGGATGTGACCGGGAAAAGCCCCATCGTGGCTCATTATTTGGTGGACTTACAGTTTGGTGCTCCCGTAGATACATTAGCAAATTACTATGTAAGAAACGGGTTGCCAGGTATTTCAATAGCTACTGTTGCCTCCATGAACTCGTGTCATTCCATAGACTCATAAAATAAAAAAAGCAATGTTTGAAACCCAGTGTTCCAGAGAAAAGACCTGTTCTTTGCTCAGTACAGGACAATAAAATATACAGCAATGTGGGCGCTACCACGAGACACACAAATAAGGTGACTTGAAGGCTTTTTTTGGGAATCTTTTTTTTTTTAGAGATAACTAGCGTGACATTTTTTAAATGTTTACAGAATGGTTCCTTTAACAAACCTTTATTTTTAAGAATTTACAAAAGTCACTTGTCTATAGATTAAGGTGGGTTATTTAATTGCCTCCTCTGCAAAATCTGTAGAGTTTTGTCGGCTTATAGGTTTAAGTACCATTAGGTTTCATGTTATAAAACAGAATGACAATTGTAAGACTATCCAGTTTGTAAGTTTATTTCAAACATCATGAGGTCTCATCAGATTAGTTCGTTTACGTCCATAATTTGTAAATCTGAAATATTAAGCATGGAAGCAATTAGCTCATAATAAATGAGGAAATACACAGATTGACATAATGTCCCACTTGTGAATTACTTATTGAAGGTTGAGAAATTCCATGGAGGGTCGTGAATTATTAGTGGGCAGCCAATCACTGATTGTGCATCTGTTCTATGGGCCATTTTAAATGACAGTTGCTTTTTCATTTTCAGACCAATTATTAAAAGTAGTCTGTTTGCAATTATAAACCCACGGATCTGCCCACAGGTTAATAAAACTGAACTAAAATTTATATGCAGCATACAATGAAATATAAGACAACATATGCTCGCGTTTCGTGCTGTTCACCATCACTGTGCTCGTATTATTGTAGATGCGTTCACGTACAACACAGACTTGTTCCATCAGACAAACAAAAGTCAAATACAGGTTGCAAATGAATATTAAAAGCTCACGTTACGCATATTCACAAGTATTAAAACAAAACAATATTTATTTTTAGAAACAAAAACTGTCTGAAACCTTAAGAATTACATTTCCACAAGCAACATTATTTTAACCTAAAATAAATAGGTGAGGGTGTGTCCAAAAATAAGCTCCTCCTCTTTCTCAGTCTTATGAACTGAAAAAGTAGTGAGACAATAAATATTATTTAACGACACTTTACAAACACATGTAGAGCAGAATTACCATTTTGTAAGACATGAAATAATAGCATTTAGGATTTTAAACATTTCAAACTTAAATTACATTTTCGAACTGGATGCATGTCCACATGCCATCACACTTATAGAGCACCTTTTACTTTCAGCTTTGAGTCCTTCTTCCACTTCATGCGACGGTTCTGGAACCAAATTTTTATTTGCCTCTCGTTAAGGCAAAGATTATTGGCAATCTCGATTCGCCTGCGCCGTGTGAGGTATCGGTTGAAGTGGAACTCTTTCTCCAACTCCAGAGTCTGGTAGCGGGTGTAACTGGTTCGTGATCTTTTACCGTCAGATTCTAGGGTGTCATCAGAAAGATATTGGTTATACCCACGAAAAAGATCAATCATTATCGATTTTCTTTCACATGCATATCTGCATCAATGTCATGGTGAAATCTTCTAGCACATTATGGTTCTGACCACGATGAAGTAAGTTGAACGAAAGTATGAGGCTGATGAACCTCTAAGCCACACGCATGTTGTCTAATATATAGAAACATAGGCACATTATTTGTTATTTCATTTTAGAGAAATTGCTTTAGAAATTGCCTAGTTGCCAGTTTTAGAGCAGGCAGTGTCAATTCAGGTAACTACATGTTGTTCAACTGTTAGGTTGCAACACATCTATTGCAATTGCTAACCAATGAGGTCATATAACTTTCTTCTTAAAGGCGAACGTTGGGTCTTTGAGACTGAACATTTCCCATTTTATGTATGAAGCGCTCGTTCTCAAATAAAACGCAAAATCATTGCATTAAAAGAAACAAACGTCAAATATTTAAATCTGAACATGTCACTTTTCTATTTCTGTTTCTCTTATCCAATTATATAGCAGTAAATTTGGCCGCAGATCACCTCTTCACAGTAACAGGACAGGTTTACGAGCAATGGATGCCTTTGTCATAAAATTTATGACCGAGAGTTTTATTATTTCCTGCTTTTGGCCTATAAAACTCAAGAGGGAAAAGTATGGAGGGACAAAGACATGGAGATGTAGGAGATGTGATGACGAACGGAAGAGATGCGTAGTTTTTGACTCCTTAAAAAAATACATAAAATGTAACTTTACCGTGGCTAATATGCAGCTTGGTCATCCACGGATAGATCTGCGGTTGGGACTGGGTCTGTCGCTCGGACGAATTAGTTTGTTGCTTCATCGTTGGAGTGGTCTCCAGCTTCACATCTCCAAGCTGCCTTTTGCCGCTGGCTTTCTCCGTAACTTCCATAATCTCCTCGGCTTTTTGGCTCAGCAATCCGTGACCGAGCTGATTGTACCCGCGTGTGTTAACGGGGCTTGGGGAGCCCACCGCTGCGCAGGACTGTCGGTGTGGTGCTGCTGGTGCTGGTGGTGCTGGTGGTGCGTTGATCCTGGCAGGGTCTTGTGCACTCATCGCCTCCCGTTTCGGGGAGTTGGAGGACACTTGAGATGCTAAAGCTCCACTGAGATCAAGCCCACCGTAAGCATAACTGGACTGGTGGAAATCAGAGAGAGACCCATAGTTGCCAAAAGTGTGCATGCTAAAGGAGGACGCGTCGTGCGTAGGCTTACAAAAAGAGTTACCTACGTACGAGCTCATTCCCAAACAAAATAGGCACAAAAGACGAAAGAAAACTCGACCAACAGAACACGTTGTCACATGAGAACAGAACGGACGAGCATAGGCCTACATAGATTGTTTTGTTTTTGTGTATACTGTTTATTGGTTTTGATGTGTCTCTTTTTAGAAGTTGAGGGGGGTTTGTCGTCAAAACAGCAGGATTTATAGGTGGGGGATAGCATTTGCGTTTTTTTTCTACGTGCAACGTGTAATGCCCAAATATGGGAAGTTTAAATAGAATCACGTGCAAATGTTGGCCAGTCATAAATTGGCTTGATCCCTGGGAGGTTATTGATGGATTGAGGGAACGTGTCCGATAAATTCATGGTATGGAGACCATCTAGGGGTATGGGCAAAAGGGGCGAGACAGTTAGACAAGAGCGTCATCTGGTGTCTGATTGTGGGCAAAGCTGACACAATATCACACACACGCGCGCGCGCACACACACACACACACACACGCACACACACACACACACACATACACACAGTCCTTTTCGTACAGTTCTATTCGTATATTCGTGTACGAAATAACATGTTATTTTGACATAGGCTACTCAGTTTCCTTCAACTGAAAACTCGGTTGTGTTTCTTGCTTTCTTCCCCATCCCCGCAAGCGTAGATGTTCTTTTTCAACTTTGATTTTTCCTGAATTCTGCGACCTTGACGCAACGCTAGATGCCCCTACAGTGAAATACCAGCTATTTAAATAAATATTTAACCATTGGTAGAATTTTTAACCAAACTTTGGAGGAATTGTTAACCAGAAATCACTTTACAGCTGGCCCGGTTCATTTTTTTTACCAAAAGGTCATGCACGACTGCACAAGTTACCAGTGCAAATAAACTTTACCATTGCTGGCTTATGTTTTCCTGACTCATATTAAACATATAAAATAATCAAACAAATTAAACAGTTTTTTACTGGGAGAACAAGAAGCCCCGGTTAATACGTGAAGACGGCTTTTGTCAATAAAGATGCACGAAAATCTGAATTTTCCCCTAAAAGTATTACATATTTATTCAGTTTGTTGTTGAAACGGAACGCTTAGTCAACATGTAAAGCATCAGACAAAGCAGGTTTTGTCTTTAAAACATTTTATTAAATAATACACAGTTTTGTGACAAAAACAACAGACTTATTGCGAACAAATATATGTTTTAATGTCCATAGCTGCTTTTATTCGTTTAAGTCAACATTATAAGCATGACTAAAAGATTATGTCTTTTTTTTATTAAGTTCACTGAACATGTTTAGCCAGTACATCGCCGCTTTGGACATTTATGCACTGACGGGATACTGGCGGATGAAATGAACACAAAAGTGTTTAGGTAGTACGGTTCATCCCACTAAGGCTGGTACCTTTGTACAAATAAGCGAGAACAAAACAACACAATAGGTGCATAGACTACATTTTCCTTCACATTTGAAATGCTGATGGTATACCATCATTGAGAAAAAGCATAGCCCACTGATCCAATTAGAGTACAGTTTGTTTCATAGAATAACTGTCTACAAGCCTATAGAAACACGATAATACTAGGGCAGGTTACCACACAAATAACATAGTATTTTTTAATCTAGACTGCCAAAATGGCAAACATTCCCCATATATAAAGAGTTGTGAATTGCATAACGCTGTATATAGTCTCTCGCTCTCACTCTCTCTCTCTTTCTCTCTTTCTCTCTCTTTCTCTCTCTCTTTCTCTCGTGAAAATTTGTGTGGTAGTTGTGGGAAGAAGGGAATAAAGGTAAAATGTATAGCAGAATATACAGTCCATGCATTTACAATTGCATTTCTGACAGTTTAGGTAGTTACGTTGCAGTTTAATAGGCGTTTAAGAATAAAAAAAGGTAGCATTAGTCATTCTTTTTGACTTCTTCTGTCTTCTCTTGGACACTCTGTTTCTCAGGCTCCTGAGCAGTACCCGAGTCGGTACCGGGTACAGTGGAAGTTAGGTTGGTCTCTTTCTTCCATTTCATACGGCGGTTCTGGAACCAAATTTTGATCTGACGTTCTGTTAAGCAAAGAGCGTTGGCAATCTCAATCCTTCTGCGTCTGGTCAAATAGCGATTGAAGTGAAATTCTTTTTCCAGCTCCAGGGTCTGATATCGGGAATAAATCTGTCGACCTCTTCTTCTGTCTGAGCCGTACCCAACTCCTGTTAAAAACACGTTAAAAGATCGAAAATACTTTACTGAATGAAACACAATTTAAATATCAATCATGTCTAGTCAATGTTCAACTGTTTTAATCATATATTGCAACAATTACATAAAAACATTTGAGTTGATAAAATGATTGCAAATTTATTTTTTCCAAAAAACACTTTTCAACAATACATTTGCATGAAAATAAATAAGCAAAGAATAATTTTACACCAAGTTTATGTCATTTCGGTCTGCTCCTCAGTCTGAAGAACTGGAATACAAACTTTTAACGCAGCTATTAATAGCCAAAAAAACAATGTTAATATTCCTGTGGAAAACAGTAGGCTGAAGTTTTTAAAACACTTTTGGCTCTGGAGTTTAGAGGGAGGTTTGGCCAAATGGGATTCCCCTCTTTGGAAAAGGGCCCTTTTATAGTCTGACGATTTAGCAGTGGTTTATGGGGCCATAAAATGTAGCTGCTCGGTTGCTAGGACATATCGTAAAAGTGAACCATTACCACCATGGTATATCCCCAAAAGCCCGTGCAGTGTAAACTCACCGCTGTGCGAGTTCATGCGCTGCATCCACGGGTAGATCTGGATGTTCCCTTTTTGCTCTTGCGTCCCGCCACGAGCTTGTTCCAGGCTGTAGTCCTGAGCAACGTGGCTCTGTGTATTGAGTCCCATACTCGTTTGCCTGCAACTGGGAAGCACGTCCTTGTCTTGGAGGAACACGTTAGATCCGTACTCGTAAGGTCCCCGGCTTGACCCAAACACGACGTTGTCTTGGGGCGAGTAAAAAGGGGACGCATAGATCCGGTTCTGGGTCACCGTGGATCCGTACGACGAGAAATGTCTGACTGGATCATAGGTGGTCGTGTTCAGTGGCATGTTGGGCAAAACCTCTTGGCCACCGGATAAATGGCACGAAAGCGACGGGTTCGCAAAATACGAATTCATTCCTTTTCTCTATCGCCCTCGCATCAACTCTCCCTTCCTGTCTTTATTTCCCTTTTCCTCAGGCTTTCTCAAGCTTTCTTTGCTGTGCGCTCAAGTGCGGGTGTCCCTCTCCCATGCACACACACACACACATACACATAACACACGCACGTCTCCTTCCTGCCTTCCAAAGTCGCTTTCAGATGAAGTTCTAGCAAGATTTCAATAATATTAATTTCTAGTCTCCGGTTAAGACGCGCAAACCAAGTGTTATAGCCAAGGCTTGGCTCAAGGAAGGACAATATGACAACGTCACCTGACCACTCTCCACCAATTGAGAGCGCTGTGTACAGGGGAATATGTAGCTTGTAGCTTCATATCCCACTGCTTTCAGTTGATAATGTTTAAGGAAAACAGACTCTCTCTCTCTCTCTCTCTCTCTCTCTCTCTCTCTCACTCTCTCTCTCTCTCTCTCTCTCTCTCTCCCCCCCTTCTCTCTCGAAGTATGATATAAATGATGTACAATAATCAATGCGTCAATGGGTGTCATAAGTCAGAGAAAGAGACAAACAACATGTTTAGTGAGTGTGGATGTGGATATGAGAATATTTAGGTTTTATGAACATTTAATGGAAAGGGAATTTCGCCATCGAATTACCTGCCAGATTAATATGTATTAGTATGTGCAGTCAGTGGAATCATGTCTTTCTTGGTACGCTCCTTTTTTGACGCTAGTACATCGTGGTAATGGGATCTTTAAAAAATATATGCCATGTTTAGAAATTGCCGGATAAAATTTTATATATATATATATATGTGTGTGTGTGTGTGTGTGTGTGTGGCTTTTATCAGCCTTTGATTAGCTGTTGTGCATGTCAAAGAGTCTAAGCATTTTTGCCAACTCCGAGAGATCATTTTATCACACTTTCATTATTTGTTAGGTTTTCGTTTCCTCAGGCCTTTCTTGTATGTGAAAGAGAAACGTCTGTGCCTTTCCTTTCCCCATTTGTTTTGTATTGATAATTTTGCAGCTAAAGGGACAGGAGGAAGGAGGGGGGGAGGGGGCATCTTACTAAAGAATGCGTCAAACGCGCCTCGGTGCCATAAAAGTCACAAAACCAACTGAGGACTTCCAGCTCTAAAGTAATTGCCGTCTGCACATATGGGGGCTGTGCAGCGAGTAGCCTGTCTCATAGTAAGAATCCTGCTTATTCCTCCGCAGTTCCCAACACAATGGACAGGGCGACTATTCTGTAAAGAAAGACTCGTATCATACCCGTTTCCGAGCAAAATGGCGAGGCAAGTGGTTTTATTGTTATTTTTCAACACTAATGTTTCATTTGTGGTCACTGTTATCCCTCACACATTAAACATCCAAACATACAAATGGAGAGTCTTGAAATAAATCGGAAAGGACATTCCTGCACTTTACCTGATTGATGCAGATGTGGTTTTGCAAGTTGAATGATCTCTAAAATCCCTCTTGATCAAAAGTGGGAGAACGGATGTCTTGAAATAAGCGCGCTAAGGCGAGCAAAGGGAACCTAATTTAGTCCACATGACAGAAAGTGTGAGGCCAGAACAGTGGTCCTGAAAGAGGTGCGCGCAACGTTAGATTGACAGAACAGTAGAGTTTAGCCTCTGCCTGACAGGGAAAAGGGCATTAAACAAGTAATGAGGTATGTAAATCTGCTTATTAATTCAACTTATATCAGACATGAATGACATCAACGAAACAAATACGTTTTAAAGAGCGCTAACTGTCCTGGAACGTATGAGTTAGATAGAAGACGAAGTTGCGCTTCCTGTATTTCGCACACACCTAAAATCAGTTGTAAACAGCTTGGCTCCAACTGCGGCTGGCTTCATCGAAAATGTACGATTTTTTCCACCAAAAATTATCTAAGAGAACACAAAACTAAGTTTGTTAAAATGTAATAATAAAATAAATACGTATTCGAATAATAATAATAATAAAATAAGAAATAATAATAATGGCATTATTCGTATTATCAAATTAATTCAAATCTATTACTTTAATAGTTGTTGCTATTTTATTCATATTTAAGAATATTTTAAAACGTATTCGCACAACAGCAGTTACAATAACAACAACAACAATAATAAAAATGCGTTTTTCACATAGAAATATGCAAAAGGTAATGCAACAGTCATAAAAATACATTATTCAAATTTGTATGTGTTTTAATATTGCCTTTTACACATCAGTAATTGTTGAATGTTAGCGAATTAAGAAATATGAATATATTATATATTAAATATATTATATATTATTAGTGATATTATTAGATCATATGAATCATAATTGCTGCAATAAAATGCATGATTGCCAAGGCTTAGTTATATACCACTTATTTACATACAAAAAATATTATATGGTCGCGCTTACTGAGTTTTATTCTGTAATTAGAAAAGAAAAAAAAAAAAAAACATTAAAAAATTATATTTTCGTTTGGGATTGACGGAAAGATTCTGGACGGGCTGGATGTGATGTGTGGAGGGTACACAAGGTCGAACGGTTATAAGCACATACAGTAAATGTACAGAGAAAATAAAAAATCTAGAGATAGACAAAGCAGTGACTTCGACCAGGCCTGCGCTTTATTCTCAACGAAAAGATCAAAGTTACTGACGTGTCCCTGCAATGCTGTGGGCCTTTGATGTTCTATAGTATAACTCTCAATCGCTTTGAAGTACAAACCTTTCATTAGTGGGATATTTAATATTGCCACCTATTTGACTGTTAGGCTCTTTACCGGAGGGAACTGCGAATAAAACAGGGCGCACTCACAGTGAGCTGTTGGTATGTGGCTCGAGGAGAAAGCAATAAGTGTTTTATTGCGGCCCTTAAGACAAATCACAGGGCTGTTTCGGCGTTGGAAGCGGCAATAAATAGAGAGCCCGTTTGGCCTGTACTCTTTTGACTTGACGAGAAGTGGCCATTCAGAGATGCTGCACCAAAAAGTTTTCTGTTTGTGCGAGCGCCTGCAAGGCTTTGCTGCAGAAAACGTGAACAGCTGCCAGACTCTGCTGATTGCATGCTCAGCACATATTCGAGGTCTGCATATGAATGTTTGCATTGGCGTGTTGACACGTAATGGATTTTTCACTACAGGAAATTCAAATGCCAAATCCTTCAAGTCGATGTTCCAGGCCCCAACTTTCCTAACATTTACTGTCATCTGTGTCGATGGATCTATGCGAAAACAAAATCCATAATTGTAACGTGACAGCTGTAACAATGCTCAACTAAGCGCTTAAAAGAACTAACCCCAAACGGGCATTATGGGTTTTAACTAGTACAAAATTATTTTGTGAAATGCTGCAAGCGTGTTTCGACCGCCACGAAGAAGACGCCGTGCTGCAGAGAGAGAGAGAGAGAGAGAGAGAGAGAGAGAGAGAGAGAGAGAGCTGACGTTGCCCTGCAGTTCTTTCCCGAGATATGACTGGAATTGGAAGATCGCTTGGAATTTGTTTTACATTTATAGCCACTGTAAATTATGGGGCCTAGGATTGAACTTTTGTGCGCTCGTGGACGCCAAGATGGCTCACGGTTTACCTTAAAGTTGCCAGGTTTTATAAATGTGTCACCTTCGCGGAGATGCCTGGGCCCTTATTAGGTCTACTTTTAATAAAAGTACTGTAGCAATAAAGATTAGACATCATTTTGGTCAACAGAGATCGGCTACAGTTAATGCCAAGTCGTGGAATGTTACCCCGTGAACACACGCGCGGACACACACACAAACACACACACAGACTCACACTTACTCACACTTAATAACAATATCCTGATATATCTTATTATGGGAAGCAATGGGAAAAATACAAAAGGTACTAACATAATTACACACAATTCAATAAATACAATATACAAGCAAACATTCCTGCTTGTAGTCTTATTTTAAAGTGAATGTTTGCTTTTATTTCTCTTTTCAGATATCAACATGTGGATTTTACAGAAGCCAAGAGGGTAGTCTGTTGCTGATGCCCACATGCAGCCCCGCACAACTTCCAGTCTGGAATTGTATCCACTAATAACACTGACTAAATGAATGAATCAGTAAATTGCTTATATTGTATATGGCTGTGAAAAAGCACATTGGATATCTTGATTGATCTGTTCATGCTTATGAATAAATAAGTGTATAAATAAAATATAACAACAGCCCATGATTTCATGTTTTTTGTTGTTTTTTTTGCGCCCTTTGTATACATTTCTGCTCTTGCACGCTGCCCCACAAACATTTGATTTCCTCTTCAGCACGACAGGAGAAAACATTCAGCTTTATATTTATGACAGAGACGTCAGTGTCTTTTCCTGAGCATCTGTTACTCCCTCCAACAGTCTTGTATGTGGAGTGGGCACAAGGTGGCAGTGTTGCTTGATTTAAACCCCTCGCAGTGACGTCTTTTGGAGCCTTAATACAGTGTGTGTGTGTGTGTGTGTGTGTGTGTGTGTGTGTGTGCGTGCGTGCGTGTGTGTGTGTGTGCGTGTGTATGTGTGTGTGTCAATGTGGGTGATAGGGTGTTGCCAGTAATAGAGAATTTGACACATCTGGAAGCAAGACTTGAAAGTAATTGAACCCTTTGTAATCATGTCTGCGTTTTACTATAAGGAAGAACGAATTCTGGATTCTATTAAAATAATTATCTTATAATTTGCATCATAACACTCTCAGAGCGCGAGAGCACACACACACACTTGAAAAAATATACAAAACATTTGAGTCCACGCAAATTTGAGTTCACTATAAACAACACAGGCATGTGCAAAGGCGCGCAATGGTTGTGCGCAACCGTGCTATTTTCCAGCTGTGGCAGGGCCTTGTTGTCCTCAGTTGCAATCAAGTATATCATGTAATAGCTACTCAAGTGTGAAACTATAACTTAAAAATAATACTAAACCTTAAATAAAGCAAGGAAATGTCAATAAAATGCATCTTACCATGTTAATAAAAGACACCAAATGCAGCATCAATCAACAATTCAAAAAATACAAATGTCATCTCCAACCACACCCGTTCAAAACTCACTAAACTTGCGCCATCTTGCACCTCCTAAGCTAAGTGCATATCGACTACAACGTGGCTGCGGTGACCAAAACCTACGCGAACTCAAAAGTAAAGGTACAGTGGACTCTCCACGCTAAAAGAGCCCCATTGGGCTGCATCCCTACCACCTAACTGGGATTAGGAATTAGGCTACTCTCCACTGAAGGAAAAAACATGCAAGGTATCAGATCTCCATTGATGAAGTGAACCCCCCTTCAAGAAGCCAATAAGAAGCGCACAGTGGTTTACTTACCCGCGCTCGCGCTGTAGACTGCGTGACGCACGAGCGCTCGTCGAGCAGCCTATGGAGTTGCCTATAGTGCAGCGGTCTATACGTTTCCAGCCTCTAGGAAGCGAAGAGCTCCAGGAAATCAATCGCAGTCTCAAGGAGATACGGCGGTATTTACAACTCATAGCTCTCTTAACCCCCCACGCGTCAGCCACCAGTGCTGTCGCCTTCCCCTCTTGGGGATAAGACAGCCAGAAAGCGGGACAAGAGGAGGCGGCGACTGCTGTAGCCTTCAGTCATTGCTTCCGAGGAAGTAGGCGAGACTGAAGATGCTCCTTAAAATCTGCCTGCCGCATCCAATAAGCCGAGCAAGAAAGTAACAAGAAAAAAGGGATGTCTAGTGCTAAGATCATTTGTGCACCGGCGCAAGCTCTCTAGGCGATAGATGGGGAGATCCAAAGGGGAGACAACAGCATAAAGTTCATGTTCATAGAGTGGAGACCACGTGGTCCCTCACAACCAATGACGGGGCGGATTCAGTCGTAAACTTTTATTACTTAGCTGTAAATTCCCCTTCTAAACAACTAGGAATGTGTTGGGCTCTCTTTCTCTCGTTCTCGTTTTCCCTTCCTGTTCCGTGCAAATGTTTTTTGAATTACCCTTTTTCTGATCAGGCTACTTCACGCTCAGGGGAAAAAAAATGAGAAAGGTTAATTCAACATTATTGGCGGTGTATTTTTGGAATGTACTGTTTCTTCATTACAGTCACACTGGCTAATTATTAACTTCTCTTTTTAGTAAAATAGTCGAACTAAAGTCATGAGAAGAGAATGGAAAGACATTAAGTTTTTTTGGTAAAGCATAAAAACCTTTAAAATTTTGGCTAATAAGTGATAGACAGACTAGATTTGACCCGAGTCAGTCCCCTGATCCTGGTGTTGTTTTGGCTTATTAGAAGAACATGTCTGCATTACAGATCATTACAGACTGAAAAGCCTTAAACAGACAAATAAAATCAATAATCATTAATAAACATACATTTGTACCCCAAAGAGGGTTGGCAACATCTCGCAGCTTTCATCAAATTCACGAAAAGCAAAAGTATTAATCAAATTTACAACACAGAAAAGTAATGATGATGATGGTTATAATAATAATAATAATAATAATAATAATAATAATAATAATAATAACTATATCACTATTATAACTATTGACTATTAACTATCAACAACAACAGTAATAATCCATCATCTCTCTAAGTAAAATAAAAGAGCAAAGCTCAGCATCAACCAAAATCCAAAACTAAAGTTCTATTCAAGCTATAAAAGTAAATGTACGCTTTTACCTCGATATACACAGCTCTTCGGTGGTTATTAGACATATGCCAACTTTTTGGAGTTTTACAGCCTTCCTCAGAAACCCAAACAAAAGAACAGCAAATGGAAGCACAGTTTTTTATTCTAGACGTGTAATCGTTGGACACATTTCTACAAGTGGAATGGTCAACACATTATCTAAATAAACCAAAAACACAGAGTAAATAACAAAGATTTCCCTTCTGTAAAATAAAACACAGGCAACCCTGAGGCTAAAATAAGGAAGCAGTTATCATGTTCTTACTCAGATCTTTCTAAACACGGGATGATCACAAAAATAAGAAGGTGCTGAGCAGTAGTTTAACTTCTTTTCTTTTTGTTAAGAACCGTTTATTTTTGCTGTTTCTTTTTACCTGTCTTTCTTTCTTTCTTCTTTCCTTCTTTTCTTTCTTTCTTTCTTTCTTTCTTTCTCTTTCTTTCTTTCTTTCTCTCTCTACCTGCTATTTTCTCCCCATCCAATTTTTTAAAAATTGCATCGTTGGGAAAAGATTAATAGCCCATTATTATATTGTAGCTATCATGGCCATTATATTTTACTAAACATGTTTTTCAAAACAACTCTTCTGACAACTGGTAGAATTATTTTATTTCAAACTTGTTAAGATTGCTCAACCAAAAACATTTTTGTTAAATAATCTAATTTTTGTTTTACCTAAAACTTGTTAAATTACTTATTTTGGGCCACGCAGAATGGATTCAACTAAAAATTGTTATTAAACAACACCAAAAAGTACATTAACTCTACGCAGGCTTATATACATACGATAAGGCCAGCCGCTCCACGTCCATGTTGCTTTCCTTGTCTCTTGTCCTAGCACGTCTAGCCACACTGCACAGATATCAAAAGGGAAGAACGTCTGCCGGATGCGACACTGTCGGGTTTACACCGCCAATAAACTTTACTGCAGGTGTAGTAAAGCCCTAAAGCCCCTAATTTGGAAAGGAACAACAGTTCGATATACAATGGCCAGACGGATGGACAATTCCTGCTAACAATTGTCACTGCTTGTAATTTCCTGAAAATTTCAATGCTTGAAGGAGTATTTTTACTAAAATGAATTTTAATCATACGAACTGGGCCCTTTCACTGCAAAAAAGGAACGAAAATAGTGAAATATTTTCCTTTTTCGTTTTGTATTCTTTTTCTAAGAATTCTTTCGCCAGTTAATAAACCTATTCGAGAATTAAATTATACACAGACATAAAATGATACACGTTAATGTTACTTTTTATAAACATATATACACTTCAGTTTGTGTTGATTGTAGTTTTTGTCAATTAATTTGTTAAAAGCTTTTTTGTGCAGGTTCTTCGTTGTTTCTTCGTTTAATCACCACAAGTATATTCATCGAAGTTAAGGACTTAGTGCACTCAGGACCGGTTTATTGTCCAGAAGTCTGTAGCTATTACCTGTCATGACTAGTCGTAAACGAAAAAACACTTAAAGCTGTTAGGGCCCAGTTCATCCTGAGACAGCTTTCGCACAATTAATTCATTGTTACTGGCATAGGATTTCAATTGAAAAGTTTCAGCGTTAATTTTTTTTTATTTCCAAGCGAATGTTTCCTCACAATTATGTGCAAAGTACTATTATAATGGACTATCACAAGAACCTCTTCCACACCTGCTACTGATTTAAAGACCAATCACAATGTCTATGTAGCATTTACTAAACTAAGTTCTATACTGATGAAATCTGACATTTGGATAAAGGACTAAACTAGAGTCCACACTGGAGATTGGGCAAACTACTTGGAAATGTATTTACAGTCAGCGTGGATTATTGAGGGAAAACAATCAACTTTTGCATCAACCCTATGAGTCAACTACAGTTTAAAACAAAAAAAGAACTTCTACGGACTTGAATCGACCGCTTTCATTCGCCAGAACAAGGCTGTTGTGCACACACACACACACACACACACACACACACACACACACACACACGTACACACAGACACACATATTTACTTTATGTATATACATAAAAATATACGTATATATACATATACACATCGAAGTCAGTACATTGCTCTCGCTTTCTTTCTTTTTATTATTTCAGAATTAATTATTTATCTATTTTTATAGGTATGCCAGAAATGTAGACACTATAGGCTTTAGACACTCATGGTACAATAGTGCCTTTAAGGTACAACTTACATAAGACTGCCTTAAAAGCTCAAAACTCAAAATTAAAGCTCAAGTGAATGCTGCTCATGGTTAATGTTTAGGTCGCTGGCATCCGATTTAATGGCACATAATGAAAGCATGATTAATAGTTTGTCTTAGTATCTGCATCTCAACTAAGGACAGGAAGACAGCCAATATATATATTTAATAATTCTACAAATATAATAATAATCTGCATGAGTGCTGTTTTACCTTGAAGTGTTGAATGCTAAGTGAAAGTCAGCAACTTGAAGTGCTATTTTAATATTCCTTGAAGTAAAGCATGCAAGACATCTTAACTTAAGTAGTCATCTATATTCCTCCATTGAGTCTATCTGAAAGTGTATTTAAAGAAGACGTAAGACTTAATGACAACATGCATGTGATCAGTTGTTTTAAAAATGTTGCAGCAACGACTAGTTAGGTTTGACTACGAAAAGCCATGAGTATTAGGACACCAAATTAAAATCCTTGTCACAGAGAATGTAAAAAGTGCAACGACTCTCAATGGTCGACGCACGTTCTTGTGGTCTTACTATTGTGGTGGGACAATCAAAAAGAAATGATGCTCACCGACACGAAACGTCATAATGCGAAAAAGAAAATGAACCAATAATAAGGAGCAGTTGAATGTGCCATCATGTTTATTTTTCTGTGATGTCAAGAACAATGGCATGTACACACACACACACAGTTCTGTCTATATTCACATAAAGAACAGCAAAAACGAGCATATTGATAACAGCAAGATATTACAAGACGTACATGAAGGTTATACTCAGTGCAATTTAAAATCTACGCTATAACACCAGCACGATAAAATAACAACATTTCCTTTAATAAAGTAGGGTAGTAATTATAGCAAGTATGGTGATCTACACACAAAAGTGTGTTCTCCATAGGCAGTTTAAGTTGTTGGGGGAAATCTGTGTTTTATTATTATTATTTATTGTCATTAAACAAAGCAGCTCTGAGGACAAACCTTTTTACAGGCAAAGCTTTGTCTAGTTAGGTAGTGCCATGGTACAATCTCTTGAAATTGTTAGCTTGGCTCTGAGCTCGCTTAGTCTTCCAAAGACTTCAAATGCTCGATAAAAGTAAGTGTTTAAAGGGTAAATTATATAACTTAAGTTTTAGTACACTAGAAAACAAGATTTTAGGAAATTTTCAGGTAGAAATCTATATTGCAAATTTCCCATGATTAGGTAGCTTCTTTCGAGATTTTCAAACGATTGCAATCTCTGAACCCCAATAACACAATCAAAGAATTACAAAATGTAATGTTGCTAATTTTCATTACAAAGCGAAATAGTAAACTGCAAGTACTAATCGATAAAGTATGTGAAGTTCAGAATACATATTACTACACTTGTTAATGCCGGTTTTAATAAAATGGCACTAATGAGACATTTCCATATTCTGAAGATTACTGATGGAACTTTTTACAGAAATACTGGCTATTTTTCCATTTTTCGGTCAGTCAGTCTCAGGGGGGTATTAAAATATTGTGACTTATTCTATGTACAAGCTCGACACAAGAGTTTACAGCCTGTGTAAACGTGCCAGTATTTCACCAGGTCTTGGTGAGAAGATGTTGCTACTTGTGACGACTGTAGTCACATTGTATTCTTTTTTTGTATGAAATGCAAGTGACACTTGTAACCAAATATCATGCCTCCCAAATTAAATTATGGGTTGATACATTTCTGGAAAACTGCTCTGGTAACATCTAGGTAATTTGGCAAATACAGAACTTCAGTTTATTTCAATGGTTACATTTCTCAAGCGTTGATAAAAAGAGCTTTTTTTCTGGATTCATTGAGAGTGCTTTTGTGGGAACTAATGTCAGTGGGCTTTTTTCTCACTTTTTGACCCAACTGTCTTCTCTTTCATTGGCCATCCTCGAAACCTTCTATTTCTGCCATATAACCATAAAAAGACCATAAAATCACTCCTTGCTTTCCTCTTTCTCTTCCGTTTCCTTTTCTTCTCCTTCTTCCACCTCCCCGTCCTCGTTGCCCTCTTCTTCGGCCTCTGCCTCGGCCTCTGCCTCCCCTCTCTGGCCAGGAAACTTGTCTTTGTTATTTTCCTTTTTCCACTTCATTCGCCGGTTTTGAAACCAGATCTTCACCTGCCTTTCGGTCAAGCTCAGCGCGTGAGACACTTCGATCCTCCGCTTGCGCGTGAGATACGGATTGAAGAGAAACTCCTTCTCCAGCTCCAGAGTCTGGTAGCGGCTGTACGTCTGCCTTCCATTGCGTCTCCCCGGGGCTTTGGAGTGAAATGGGGAAAAAAGTATTAATTAATTGTCCTAATCAAAATACAGGGTTTTTTTGGGGTTTTTTGCTGTTTTTCCCATTTTCGTCATCTGAATTATTGAGCTATAATGAACTGCATTCTAGACCATATTATTTGAACGTAACTGAAATATAGCGACATCAGTTTGTTCACGTTGACAGTATAACACCTTGAAGAAATGGTCATGAGTGCCTGATAAGATGTAATTATAACGATTTGTGTTTTATTTTCTTTCACCCCACCACACACACTAACATACACATCATGATTCACCTCAATAATGAAAGAATAAGCGTTTCATCCAGACTAAGTAGTTTAAATGATAACAAATAATGTGTTATCTTTATGTTTAACAGGTGTCCCCAATCAGTTGGGAGTATAATCAGTAAACGAATCGCATCATCATTATAGAAAACTTTTTCCATTGCATGTATTGAACAATTTGTGAAGGCAGAGAAATTAATAAAGAGCCAAAACCTTCACTATAAAAATGTAAAAATGTACTACCTTCTTGTGCAGTACACTAAACTTTAAAGCTCTGCTAAAGCTTTAGGCAGCGCTCTCTCTCTCTCTCTCCCTCTCTCCCTCTCTCTCTCTCTCTCTCTCTCTCTCACTCACTCCTCTATCTCAGTCACACAGCTCTTCACACAACCACACATACTTTTCATTTTAGCCGCCACAAATGCAAAAGCAACTTTTAGATGCAAGACCATTATCTTCCAAAAAAGAAATAAATCATGAGAACTGCATAAGCCAAGAAATGAGTCAAGCAATATGAAGCTTACACATTGGGTAACCCAAACAGTCAAACACTATACAATATTTACGACATTTTTATTGACAGCTAGTAACAATTCGCCCTAACGAATTCATTAAACCAATTGCACACTCTTATGTCTTCATAGGAAATGTACATATTAGCCAAAATACATCTTACTCTATTTCCAATGTGTCGGCCATTACTGCTTTGAAATAGCGTTCCTAAACCTGCCTGTCCATTTAACTGGCCTTGTTGGTTTTGACATTACAGGATGTCTTCTTCACGAAACTCATAGTAGCGTTTTACTGACCAAAATGGACAGTTTTGGCAATAGAATAAAGTTAAATTATTTGAAGCAACAACAGATGTAGTTTACACTTTATGAAGCATGTCTCGATGTGCTATTGATGCTGCTAAGCAATGGAGAATGCATAACAAGCAACAAACAAGCGCTCGC
The DNA here is from genome assembly GCA_017165825.1 of Hepsetus odoe. Taxonomy (NCBI): domain Eukaryota; kingdom Metazoa; phylum Chordata; class Actinopteri; order Characiformes; family Hepsetidae; genus Hepsetus; species Hepsetus odoe. The sequence goes on from CM029385.1 coordinate 5,016,971, forward strand.
ACGATGACACACACGCACACACACACACACACACACACACACACACACACACACACACACACACACACAAAAGAGCAAGGATAGTCTGAAGAAAAGGAACAGGAAAAAATAATATTGAGTGCTCTAACCGTGAGGTCGCATCCATGGGAACATGAGGCTGGGAGAAGAATTTTGATTTAAGTGGCCTTGTCCTTCTCCAGGGTTAGAGCTACTGGACGATTTACAGTCTGGGTATTGCGCTAAGCTCGCCTCTTGCTGGGTACCATAAAGCGATTGCCTCGGAAGAGCGTCGTATCCATAAAATTTCGTCGCGTCTCCGTGACACGCCAAGGCGCAGGGGTTCTGCTGATAGCTGGGGTTGGAGATGCCTGTGGTACCGTGATGGAAAAAGTCCTGAACGTGATGAGACGGGTGCTGGAAGCCCGGCGCGGCTGCTCCATGTCCGTAGACCAGTGTGTGGCTCCGGGCAACGCTCTGTGGGAACCTGCAGTCGTAATAAGTTGGCTCTAACGTCTCGCCACCTTTGTACTTGGAGAAAAGAGGGTTAACAAAATAGGAGCTCATGTTTATCTTGCATTAAAAAGAAAGGAAGAAAGAAGAGAGACACAGAGAGAGGGTTAGTCTGTTGGAAGTCTATTCCTCTTGTCTAAATGGTGGCAACCTATTGTTGCTGTTCCAAATGGCATACGGCGTAGAGCAACCGGAACTACAAGGAGAAATGCTGCCCCTTCGGACAATTTGAGGCAGCTCCCACTTCGGTTCCCCTCTCCTCGACTCTCTCTCGCCCGCGCTCTCGCCAACCTTTTCGCTTTTGCAGCCTCAAATCATGGCGTGCACGGAGAATGTGTGTTAAGGTTAAAGCTGGCTAGCTCCGCCGGCTCAGTCACAAGCGCCTACTTTTTTTTTGTGCTTCCTCCTCAACCACCCCCACTACAATGAGCCCCCCCCCCACTCTCCCCCCACCACCCCACCCTTTACCGCTTCATCTTTCCACAGCGTCTACAGGCGTCTACCTTGAGGGGCGAGACACCGTTGACCGCTTTCCTGAATAAAGGATTTGGAAAGAAGACATTTTAACATAGTCTTTCACGTTAAAACCATCACTTTTATCACGACCACAGCTGGAGAATGAAGAACTGCAAATGCGTCCAGTCTATTTATATACAGATGTATATTTTAGAAGGAGGTTTCTATATAGGCCTCCTTATAATTGTCCACACTGTCACGAGCTTTGAAGCGCAATGGCTGTGGGTTTCTGACCAAGCCGCCTAACAGTGACTGAACATAACTGTATATCAGCAGTACAAGAAAGAATACACGCCTTATACATATACTACCTTAAATTTCGGCTAAAGTTAAATATAACAGAGCTACCGGTATTAAACCAATAAAGTATTAAACCAATACATATATGAGACAGATCCAAAAAAGGAGACTCGAGACAATAATTAAGTTAAAAAGCAATGGATAATGGAAAAAGCAGGAATATTTGGGGTTAAGTTCAATTTTATTGTCCGAGACGAATTTATTATTATTATTATTATTATTATTATTATTTTATTTTTATTATTATTATTATTATTATTTTAGTAGTAGTGATAGTGTTAACAGTAGTAGTAGCAGGAATTGTGAAATAGTGACCGTATCGGTCTTAGTAGTATAAACGCAATAGTAATTGCTGGCAATTGTTATTTGGTCCTTTAGTTTTTACTTTATTGTATTGCTACCACCCCATCCCCCTCACACACACGCATACAACCTGTGTGAACACGCTGACTTCTCGGTACCCTCCTAAACCTTGAAGTTGTAAATCTGCCTCCCCAAGTCAATAAAATTGCGCATTTAGATGCTTTAGCTGTTTCAGTAGGCGCATTAATCCGTTGTTGTTTAGTTCGACTGGCCTCCTTGTAGGGCCTCCACCAAAATATGAGCATGCGGTTTTGTGGCGTTACTGACGATTTTTACACTTAGTCGTTAAAAATGAAAGGCACACATTGGAAATTTATAGACCTCACAAAGTCTATAAAGATGCAGATTGTCGGTCACTGGTTGTCTTTATTTAAGTAGCGCAGTTTTGCAGATGCGCTGATTTATGGTTCAGTATGTGGAAAAATAGTTTTACAAATAGTAATGTTGTGATAATAACAACAACAACAACAACAATAATAATAACTAATAATAATAATAATAATAATAATAACAACAACAACAACAATAATAATAATAATATACACTGATGCGTCAGTGTGCAATGTTGTTACCTTTGCTGTATATTATAAATGACTGTTATATAATATAAAACAGATTAATGTGTCTTCTAAATCAGCTAACGCATCTAAAGCATCTTATATACCGCAAAAGCACCATAAGCAATGCAAGGAACTATTTCCTAGCTCAGACTTTGAATATTATCCCCTATAATGCTTTCACAATAAATGCAAGGTCTAGATTTATGGCACAAGTGTTTGAGTAAACGCTTGTAAAGAAATGAGCACTTGGATAAGAGACTGAATTTGTGTTAACATTTCCCACTGTCTCCAATAAATTTCGTCAGAAACGACAGCATATTACATAGGCCAGAATGTTAAAATGCTCGGCATAGTGGTCTTTAAAACAATTGCTTTTGAACACAAGAGAAAGACTTGGGGAGGATAATGAAATAAAGGGACATTGTAGAATCCAACGAAACAATCAAGAATGATGAAAACAGTAGTATTTAAGGTAATGATGAAGTGGAAGGGAGTTTAATACATCAGGGTGTTGACGTTTTAGTTTTATTTTAGTCTAAGACGTGATTAATGACAGAAGCTGCCATTCTTTTCAGCACAGTTTTCCCAGTACACACAGCAGGCCTCAGTGGCCCTATGTGCGCTAAGTGTGAGTAAACAGCACCATCTAGCGTTGGATTCGCGCACAAAACCATTTGACCAGGGCCACCGAAAAGGTGCCATAAAACACACAGTTGAACGAAAATAGCTGGATTTTACTCTCTGTGTGCTAAATCTAAATCTGCCTATGCCTGGCAAATCGCTAAAATTAAACTGCCTATGTCGTTTTAGTATTAAAAATGTGCAACATATTCCCAGCTGGTAAAATTTTTAGATTTGATTTTTTTGTGAAAAATAACTTTTTCAAGTTTATGTTTCTGCACTTCTCTGCACTCCTTCTTAACGCATCTTGAGGTGCTGGTGGAAAGGCTGATTAGGTGGTGTTATCCTTGCAAACTAAAGTGAATCGCTTTTTTAAATGGGACCTCAACCAGCACACTGGGCCAAAGCCATAAAGTAATTTAGCCCAGACGTCTAGCCAGTTAGCCAGGTTTGCTTTGTTCGTCTGCATCTGCGACAAACAACGCAAACTCCAACAGGGCTGTAAAACTAGCCAATTTTTTTGTCCCGCGCGGAAATGCGGAGGATCGGGCTTTGAAATCTCGGCATCCTGTTCGTATTGTTAGCAGCTACAAAAAGGCCATTTCAACGGTGCACAGGAAACTAAAGCCAGACTTGTCTTATTATTTTACTTAGATTTACTTTTCAGCCTTTGTACTAATGCATGTGCACACACGCTTAAGACAAAATCGAAATTATAACGAGACATGCATTAATGAACGATACATATTACTCTTAATTGACCATATTTTCTCTTCGTTGGTCTTAGACCATTAATCATGTTTGATGTATTTAAATTCAATTTTCTAAAGATCATATTCCCGTTTGTCTTATTACATCTTACATAAATAATTTCACGGATGTTGCCTTACTTTAATTTAGCATTTTTTAACCCATACATACAGAGGAAGCAATGTGTAATGAGCTCTAAAATAATTACTACTACTACTGCTGCTGCTGCTGCTGCTGCTACTACTACTACTACTGCTGCTACTACTACTACTACTACTACTACTACTACTACTACTACTACTACTACTACTAATAATAATAATAATAATAATAATAATAATAATACATATTTTATTGTTTTGTAGTTGTAATTTGTTTTATTACTCCTGTTGTTGTTTGCCTTGAACATTAGTCTGATGCCTCGAAGGGTACAGAAACTCTCATCCTTCCCCCAATCTCAAATCCTTGGGTTAGGGTTAGGAAAACATGCTACTGTTGAGAAAAATCGGTCATCTTAACACCATATCCCAGAAATATTTGCGCACCACAGTCACCAGTAATAGAATGGTCCTGTGCTTGACAACATTTTACATTTTTAACGTCTGATATTTTAATTTGTTCAAGACCCGAGAAGATATCCCTGTTACAGAGTAAGTCTGTCATAGAGCATGACTTTCCCTGGTGAGCCCAACCCCGATACTTTCCAGATGAGGACACTGTTACGTGTAGGCCAAACTCACTCCTCTGGCTGCACTGAGACCAGTACCACACTAAAACTAGCAATTCAAGCAATTCAAGAGACAGAGTCAATCACGCTGATATTGAAGAGGTGGTCGTATATATTTTAGCATGTCTACAATCCATAATGAAGACTATCTTTACAATTTAAAGAATGTAAAATGCACATACACATTAAAACAGCTAGGAGGACATAGATGCAAACATGTTTCTTTAACTATGTAAGTGTTATTCATTACAAAATATTGAAGTTTTACACCTGTTACATATAAACAAAACACACATCGGAGAAACAGACACGTTAAAAATAAATTACGAAATTGAAAATAGAGTAGTTCAAGTATTTTCTTGTTTACACTTAGGGGCAGCTTCTATACGGGCTTTGTCCTTATACTCTCACTGTGAAAGAATAAATCCAAACAGGCCTAGATGTGCAATTAAATATTGCAAAAATAGTGTTAATATGAACATAAATTGGTAAAATTACAGTTACCAGAAATTATACCATATTAAGAAAACCGGTCGTATTTCATCTATATTCTCATTCTCCCTGCTACAGCGGGGAGGCGGTAACTGTTAAGACTTTTTTTGGGACAGTCTTCTAAAATATCCTTTAGTCTCTTTTCAGTAAAATAAATGTTGGTCGATTATTCTTTGCTGTCGCTCTTCTCCTTGTTCATTTTCTTCATCTTCATCCGTCGGTTTTGGAACCAAATTTTGACTTGTCGCTCTGTTAGGTTCAGCACTCTGGCTACCTCATATCGCCGGTCTCTGGTCAGATACATATTGAACAAAAACTCTTTCTCGAGTTCGAGCGTTTGGTATTTTGTGTAAGGGCATCGCTTCTTTCTTGTGGAGCGCGCATGGATCCAGTTGGCCACAGGATTGTCTGCAAAAAAAGTGTAAAAAAAAAAAGAATTAGCCCATATTCTACAGATTACCTGAGACTGCATTGGATGCATTAAGCATACTAAGCATTAGCATTTATCTATGAATTACACAGGTTTGTGGATTTTAAAATGAGTATGTCATCTTTAGCTTAGGACAATTTATTTTGGAAAATAAATATTATACTCATAAATAAGTGCCTTATCGCAAGTAAGTTGGTAGAGCTTATTCACAGATTACCTCAAAAGTCTAACCCAAAGCTCTAAAACTGCTTACTCGCTGTGAGAACGGGCGTCGTAAAGAAGTGAATACATCTACTTGCTTTATAGGCCTATAAAAATCCTAATACGCCTTGTGGCTCAAGTCTGCAGTCGAATCGTCCTGCTAGGCTCTGAATGCACTGCTTACATTCCATTTGTTCTTTGCTGAAGATCTGTAAATATATTTCCCATAACTGTACAAAACGCCTTTCTTAGTGTTATTAGTTTGTTATTATTAGCTTTATCATTACGTAATTCACAAGATGCAAATAAACTTGTCAATGTTAAAAAATAACATAATTGTGTACGAAAATAGAATGACTTTAGAAGTGATAAGCTAATTGTATATCCCATAATAACACATTATTTTTGAGAGCAGGCACGCCTTTAAATTCGCCTACATTCTCTGTAGTTATTACCATTCAGTCCATATACACAGCAGTCACTAGAACAACATGAACTGCAGAAAAAACTGTATCCAAGCCTGCTTAATATATTGGAAACTAAACATTTTGCATTGCCTCGCCAGACTTGTTTTTCAAGGAGATCGCTTTTATAACCCGCTAGCCGTTTTACAACCCTGTCTTATGGCGTTTTCCCTCAATGTATAGCCCCCAAAGCAGACTTGAGCCAGTCGAGAACTGCAGGGGCAAGATGAAAGGGTATAGAACTTGGTTTTACGACGGAGGACCAGTCAACAAGCAAGCGAGGGCAATAAACTCAACTGTATCTTGATCTCAGTTGTAAACAAGAATTGCTTTTACTTACTCGGGTCTAATTCAGTCTTCTCGTCTTTGTGCTTCCCGGAAGACAGGATCTCTGACTCGGGCGAAGGTGTATTCTGCTGCTTTTCTCTGATGTCAACGGCGGAGCAGTATAGATAATCCGAATAGGTACGTCCATTTGAAGCCAAGCAATCTCCTGTTCGAGGATCTTGGAAGGCGTCAGGCTTCAGCCCATAGTGCCTGCTGTTCGCTGGATAGCCTGGAAAGGACACGGTACCAGGGATAGGCTCCAGCCAAGAGCGGACGTATCTTGAGTCTGTTCCTAAATGAGGCTGGTGAGTGTATGGGTGGTAAACCACTGACGACTGAGAGTGACCAGGAGCCCAAGAGGTAGTGAAAACGGGGGCTTTCGGGGCAAAGCTGCAGGACGGATAATCCACGCACTCCGGTACCAGAGACGTCGGGCGTGAACCGGAGGATATCGGAGCCGTAGTAGAGAAACGACTTGCCAAAACATCCTCGCTGTCGTGGTTGATCAAGGAATCCACATAGTAATTACTTATGGGACCCGTAGTCGACATGGCGATGCTGCCGTCTCTTTTACATGCATCCGATTATTATATGGAGTGTATGTGTACTTTTTTATCTGCCCATAGAACAATCAAGCCAGGTAATTATTTCTGAAAGCCTCCCCGCCTGCCATTGGGCGGCTACGAAACACGTGATTACATTGTACCCTGTGAAAAAAACGCTCTGCAGATCAATGCGCGGTTGTCTTGGGATAACATTGCACTTCGAGATTGCAGTAGGTTGCTTCATTTTGATGTTTATGGGGTTTTATTTCTGAAACTGACTCTCATTCAAAATGAGACTGTCGACTGTAATTACTCTGTTTTCTTTTCCAAAATTAGAGAGTGTTTTCGTGTGTGAAGAAAGGCAAAAAGTGTATCCAGTGTCCTGCAGAGGAACTATTTTTTGGTGCAATCAGTCTTAGTCAAACATATACTCATCTCTGCTCTGGCTTGTGTTTTGCGCAGAATTCCCCCAGAATGGCATTATTTTAAATAGTTTTCAATTATCTAAGTGTGTCTTTTGCATCTACTGGGATATCTAGCCCTCATATTGGCTGATGGGACGGAGATATATGAGGTAAAACATGAATGGCATTGACCTATCTATGGCGCAGATGGCGGGATTTACTTGTTGTTACGCACTGGAAACCTCACTTTCCACCAGTTTCAAATAAACACATTTTGGGATATCCCTCATAAATCGGAGGTTTAAAAAATCGCAGAGGTGGGAATAGTAAGGCGCTCGCAAACTTGGCCACTACAGTGGCTGTATTCGGCAAGTGGTCATGCATGCTTTTATGTACTTCAATAAATTTTTATAGGGACCATTTGATTGTTCATAAACGTGTCGTTAATAAAACTGCAGTTGAGTTTCCAGCTTAACATAAAAGCAACACTGCGCTTGTGAAACAAGTCTCATCCAACCTAAACGTCGGAGACTGCATTGAGGATCGAGGGGGAAAGAGTGCTGTATGTCTACTATCACGCTTTTAGACCTTGGATCCGTCTATAGAAAAAAAAAGTCCATGAAATTTGTGCTTTAAAAAGTGATCAATAGGCCAGCATTATGTTTAATGTCAATTTGCAAGTTGGAGTGATTATTTTGAGCATAAAATGACGACTTAGGAACAAACATAAGGCCTCTAAAAATGACGTACTGAAATCTTGAAAGAGTTGATGTATAATTTTAAGAACAGTTATTTACCATGAATACTAATTATTAACATAATCCTTTCAGGAAACAAAAAAATATTTATGTGTTACTTCATATATAATGCCATGTTCTGCACGCTTGGAGTAGTTTAAAGCAACCATTGTGTCGTTAATTGCCTCATATGATCAATTTGTATGACTGACTAACAATATGCATGTGTTTCATTTTTGTTATCTTAATTTAGAATTTATATGAAATTATTATTTGTAGGTGTAACAGGAGTGACAGTGTGGGAATGCAGTGTCATTGCGAAAATTATTGTGGTAATGAGTAATAAGCAATCAGAGAAATTATTAAGACATGTTTCATTCATCAGTTAAATCGTCCTGTTTTGTTTTTGGTGTTTGCCTTTTAGCGCATTTCGAGATATTTTAAAGATTTTGCTTATTTTGATCTCCAATATTTGCTAGTGTTGGGAACAACCTTGAGCCGGCCACTTGAGGTCAGGCTTTTTTTCCCCTATTTTCCTTTAGAATTTCAGACATTATCAAAACACATTCTGACAGGATCCTAATATGCTGAGATACGTCTGTGCTTTTGTAAATGACTACCTTTTTCAGAAGTGTATTTGCATAATATACTTGAAGCATTTTACTACTTCCTTAAAAAACAAAGGTGCAAATGAAGGAGTTAATGTTTATGTAATGTGCCTCACCTTGTTAATTTAATGTGCATAAATTTTACTTTTACATCATTTCAATTCACACTTTCTTATTGCACTTCAAATAATAAGTTGAGGGTATTTATTTCTCCTTTTGGTTGTTTCAATTATATAATTACATTTAAGCAGCCGTGTTACTTGTTGCTTTTAATATTTATAATTTATATATGCAAAATATAAAACAAAAGCACAAGCATTTGACAATGATGGCGTATTACTAAATTTGAGAAGAGGTCAAAAAGTGTGGTCCCAGCAGCAAACCCTCTATGGTATCAGGTCAAATGTTGCCAGACTTGAACCACAGACTGATTAAAAACACTGAGCACGTCATCGATGGGTAGCAGACTGGACGAGACTTGAATAAATGTTTTGTTTTGTTTTTTAATATAATGATTCAATGTCCTTCTACAATAAAGCTTTGAATTCTAAACAACAGTATTTGAATTTGACTTGAATAAACAACATGCACACACGTTTATATTGTTTTCACCCGGTGTTTTTCACCTTGCATTATGATCTTCATGAAGTGGAAAATAATTATTTAAATTTGATGATTCAATCTTGCAACTTATGTTGTCTTAATTTTTTTCTTTTATCAAATTTTTAACAAATAAAGATGTTAAGGTTAATATGTGTATCTTGATTGTAATAATGTGCCATAGTAATGCACCAATCAAACATCAGTTAAATCAAATATCAAAATCATCGTTATAGAATGAAATAACTGTTCAAGAATCATGTGTTTTGTTGTTTTGTATTTCATACGCTATAAATAAACTGTGAAAAAAAAACCAAATGAAACATTTCAGACGCACTAGTCCTACGATTTAAATGTGTTAAATATATAATCTACAATTGGAAAATGTTACATAAGGATGTTAAATAAATACTGTTTCATTCGTCAAATGTTCATGTGCCGGAAACTAAGAACAAATTGATTATCTTCCTGCTTTTCTGACGTATTTTAATCCAAAAATCAAAACCTTTCGATGTAAAGGCCTACTTGCCATTTTTTCTAGGTTTTTTTTTTTTTTGGTTTACAAGCATCCAAATCATTTTAGAACTATTGTAAGCTTGTTAGAGTTTCAAATGATACCCATAAAGTGGGGGCAGTGTTGCCAAACCTCGGTGCAGACTAGTCTCATTGCCATTCACAAGCAAATGTGCGGCTAGACAGTAATTGGTTTTCTGTTTCTTTGTCTGTAAAACAAAACTTTACTTTCATTGCCACTGTTCAGTATAACATACTAATAACGTCCCTTAAGGATTTCGTTTTCCTCAAAAAAGTGGACGCTTATACATTAACTTACAATCTTTTTTTCCCTAAAATAAGTATGTTTTCAGAAAAAATATAGTACATACCATAGACCACAGCTCCTGCATTTCAGGAGAAGATGCTCTGGTCCAGAATTGTTAGTTTAGAAATAAAAAGCAGCATGAAATATTTTTGCATATGATGTTGTGCAACCCAAGGTTAGACTTATATTGACCTACACGTCTGTGAGTACGGATGAATGCGACATTTAACAGACTGATATTGTGGATATGTCTGCATCCTACAAATGCCTGAATGCCTGAATATGAATATTAATTTGCCTGCATCCAACAAATTTAAGAAGTTCGTCACTTGAAAAATACAATAAAACTAAAGAAGCCCGACAGCCCTGTCCAAAAAATGCGTTAGTGGCACAATAAAATGCGTATCATCCAACAGTGCAACTCATACAAAGCAATATGCACAAAGTTTTACATTATATATATGTATAATGTAAAACTTTTTGCATATTGCGTTGTATGAGTTGCACTGTTGGATGATACACACAACATATATATATATATATATATATATATATATATATATATATATATATATATATATATATGCATTTGATTCTTGCTAAGGGGCCGCGATGAAAGAATGTGGGAGGAAGAAGGAAGAAGAAGAAAGAAGGAGCTGCCATTAAGCCACAGAGTTGCAAGTGACCAGAGAAATAACAATGGATTACATGCCTCATACAAAACTGTACAAAAAAAAGTTTTTTGTTAAAGTTGGTATTTAAACACATATTTCACTGTCATTACAGCGTACCATCCATTAAAGCTGTTGTAGCACGAAACAGGAATTGTGCTAATGCGTACTCAGGTCATTTTTCACTAAAACTACTAACGTGATTCGGTCTATTAAACATAAAGGCATCCAAGTTGAGTTTAAAACTGCTTTAGTGCGTGTGCATAATAACGTGTTAACAAGAGGCGAACTTACGCTTCAGGTTAATAAAATTACACATGGTTGGCTGATTATGAAATGCGTGGACTTTCACTGCTGATCAAGCTAATTCGTGAAACTTGTGCATTTCTGCAAGTAATGCAGACACAAAGATTACTAAATGCAGTTTAGCCTATGTTTATTTTGCATGCATCTGTTCAACAAGTGAATAAAGACCAGTCAAAACGACATTTTACGTAATGGATAGCTAAGTAGAACTTTACCCTTTTCAATCCTAGAATCTGAATCATAAGAATGATCAAACAAGGGATCAGTTTTAAGATCCAAGTTTACAAGTTGGCCTGTCTGTACTTTACTGTGCTAAAGTCCAAAAGTTGGACATGTCAACCACATCAACCTAACTGTGCGTTTACATGCAGTAACATCTTGATCAGGCTCAGGATAAAACTACTTTCACAATCAGTAACCTTAAGTATTTTGGCTTGGTCATGATACCATACAATAAAATGAATGTAAACAGTTTTTGGGAGGTATAAAATCTTAGGCCAATGGAAGGAAATTGCCTTTATATCCGTGTGCTAGGCGGCAGTGTCCTGTGGGGGTAATTTCGTGTGCTGTAAACTCTTTGTTGGTGACGCATTCAAGAGGAGATCCCCATTCACTGAACTGAATGAAAATGACTTTGGATTCCAGACTGTCTCTTCAGTCGCAAAACGGCTACAGCAGGAGGGAGGGAGTAGGAAAACAAGCAGGGTACGAAATCTGTACAAACTCTTTAGTAGGAGTCAGAATATTGTCCTGAACAATGGTTGTAGAGAGCAGGTTGATATAAATATATTGATATAAATATTGACCATATCATTCATGCATTCATGTATATTAAAATTCTAATAATCTAAAAAAATAATATGTGGTGGAATGAGTGTAATATGATATCCTTTTGTAGCCTAATATATTGCATGTAATTATAGTTTTGATTTTGTTGTTGTTTGGAATGTACATTGATAAACTACTATGATTGTTTTATTTTACATGGACTGGCTTACTTTATAATGAATGTATGAACAAACATTTTAAGACAAAAATGATCTAAATATCATTTAAAAATTCACCTGCGCAACTCAACATAGAAAGCGTTTGCCACGTTTTTGCTTTTGGTTTAGGCGATGGTTTAGTTGGATCGATCGTAGCAGCTCTAACTTTAGACTTAGGCCAATAATATTTTGCAGTAGCATTGAAAAACATTTGAGAGCGATATACAATTGATTTAATATAATGAGGGTGCGTGATCTTTTTTGTTGCCAAAAACCGAGATGTTTTTGTCAGTGCTGTAGAAACTACAGTAATAATATAGTCTGTGTTTGTACAACAATCATGGCGTAAATTCACAATATACCTCGACTCAATATGTCAAATAAAAATAAGCATCCACAAATGTTATGCACCATATCACATTATACACCCTTGCACACATCTTAACATCCACAACACGACCGGAGTATTCCTTTGTAATGGTATAACTTTGCGTCGTTATTTTATTTATCCGTAAAGTGTAAAGTAATTGCCATGATGTACCATTTGTTTTATCCTTGCAAGATAAAAGTGACATTTTGCAAGTTGAAATTAGTTGTGAAACTAAGCCCTTCTCCATTTGGATAACATATTTGAATTAGAAGCAAAATTTATGTTTTTAAAAAATCAAGCTGAAATCTGAACACTAATTTTTCCAAGATATGTAAGCATGTACTCACACATAAAGACACACACACACACACACACCTCACACTCACTCACACACACATATGTGTTCGCTCATTTGTGATCAAATGTCAATCAAATATTTTAAAGGTTTCCACATTAGATTTTTGCACTAATTGTTTTTTTTTCTTTAAATGTGTGTATAACGCGCATTGGTGTGAATAAAATGTGTCATCTTTGCAATTATGGAAAAAAACAGTTAATACGTCCATCCTTACAAGATGCATCCATCCTTTCGTCCAAGATGTCCGCCATATCTTCACCAGAACAGCCATTTTTTTAAATCTCAATTTTAATGTTATTAACGCTTTTCTAACAGCACACAGAGAAATCCAAAATCCAAACCAAAATCAAAAATTGAAATCATAGAAGCAGTCCGCAGTTGTTATAGCGCAGTCGAAGTTTAGACCATGATGTTTACAACCTTTCTCCCTCTGAGAGCCTAAATTCGTTTTACAACCGGGCACTTAAAAGGCCAGCAAAGGAGAAAAAGAGCCCGCCATGGCTATAACAGTTCAGTTCATTTACAATGCCATTTGCGAGGACTTCCCTGCACAGGGTGTAATTTAACGGCAATTGTCGCCCTTGATGAAGACGAACTGACGTAATCAAGGCAGTTTCTTGTTGTCGAGCCAGGAAGCCAATCCCAACAACATGAAACTACCTAAACCACGCATCAGCTGCGCGAAAAGACGTTGTCCATCAGGGGAACACAAACAAGACAATTTCTTAGCAAAACAAATCGGTTTTATTCTCCTTTGTACTTCTTCCAGACAACTCAATCCATTTACTTGACTTTAAACAGACACTTAAACCAAGTCGCTTGCCATTATAAAGATATTTAGGGTTCATCATTTGAGTGCAACTTCGCCATCTTCTGTGCAGAGTATTAATGCAATAACTTTTGATATAGCAACCAAAAACGGGACAAAAGGGATTTCATCCTAATATTTACAACATAGCTGCTCAGCAATATCGTAGACTATATACCTGAATCACAACCATAACTGGATTATTGATCAGACAGCATCAACAAAGAGGCCACGATCAGATAATATTATTTGTATAGATTATCACCACAACCAATACAGCAATCAGACAAACAGAAGACAAACAAAGCTTAACTGAGTCAGCAAGCAAAGGTACAAACATTCTAATATTCGGCGTAATCCAAAATCCGTCAGATCACAGAGGACTTTTCATCAACACATCGCAGCAATGTCCAACATTGAAGAAGGTGATTTTTATTTTATTTAGATTAGTTACTTTAACTCGTGCATTGATTTGTAAACTTGTTAGCATAACAATCCCATCAAAACGCCACAGAAAGTAAGGAAACATGTCCTACCTTTTAGCTTTCTTCTACAACGGTCTGCTCATTTGAAGTAAGATCCATATATCAATATTAGTCGTCATTGCTGTTGTTGTTGTTGTTCTTCTTCTTCTTGTCGGAGTTGTTATCTTACATCCAAGCTCATTGCTTCGTGTGCTTCTCCACAGCCGTTGCTGAAGCTTCCTGCCTCCCATAGAAGCCAGGCAGTG
>CM029385.1:5036174-5110303 GCA_017165825.1 Hepsetus odoe
TGCATTGCAAATTGTACAAATTCTAGGTTTTAAATTTAATTAAAATTAGAATTAGATTACATTATGCCTTCCGTAAACAAGGACCTAATTAAATCAGTTAGGCAAAATATATTATTGTTTATAGGTTTAAGGAACTGAAATGCTGTACATTAACTACCTGTAAATATAAACAACAGCACATTTGCAATGCTAATGCTATTAACATACCATGTAAACTTTTAAAATCACATCATTTTTTTCACACTTTTCTTGTACACGTAATTTTTTAAACTTTTCATTGCAAGTAAACGGCGTACCATAGATTTTCGGAATATTTCAAGGCCGTTAAACCACTGCAGAATGTTGCTTCACTTTTTAAACACCTGATATATTTTTTATTATCTTAACTGGATGACTGTTGTGCATTTCAGTTCAATTAGAAACCATTACAGCTTATGTTCTTGCAAAGCAAGGTGATATTTAAACAAAAAATATATATGTTTGCACTTCTGTCCCCAATTCTCCATGAAAGTCATCTGCATTTTACAACCAAACCATTGTTTTGAAGCTAGAGTTTGTTTACTTGGCTTAGTGAGCATGTTTGCCCGTTGCTGTCCCGCTCACGGCATTCTGGCTTTATTGAGAGGCTACTTGCAGTGCTTATAGGAGACACTAGTCATTTTCATTGGTTAATTTATTCTCTTTCCAAATTAACACTGAACAGCAGTTTCCCCTGCTGAACTAATTTTGCAGTCTTATAAGATGCTTTAAATAGTTATATCTTAATTTATTGTGCTTTTAAATTCTCTGCCCAAACCAGCACACGCAGATGAATGTCAGGTGTCATCTTATTTGATGTAAGCTTATTTGAGAATGGTCTGACTAATAAGTGTCGTGGTTGGAATAAATGACCAGGTATTTCAGAGGAAGAGTTCTCTCTGGGATGAAGCAGCGATCCTGTAATTTAAATAACCCCAGATTACCAGACTGCAACTGACACTACGAGAAATGTCAGTGCGCATAGATATGAAACGAGTCTAATTTGTTAGGCATTCATTGCATTTACGTCTTTCTTCGGGGCCTGTAATGGTCCTTAAATAGCATGAAATTTATTCCTTACTATTTAGGAACGATAATAATATATATATATATATATATCGTGTGATGGCAACATGTGTCTGTGGTTTGGTTGTGAATTATAAATTAGAAGACGACGCAATAGCAATTATGGATACTTCAGAATTCTCGAATTCTGTCTTGTTTGTTGTTAAAATATATATTCTTTATAAAATGTACCATAGTAAATTAAAGCAAATGTCAAATGCAAATATATGTGTTTGTTCACCAATTGCAGTAAATACAAAACATTCTGTTTCAATATTTAAAAACATTTACAGTCTTTGTACCCACCTGTGTCTTTATTAAAACTGTATATATATAAAGATTAATTATATGATTCACACTATAAACTGTTAACCAGCAGGTAGTGCTGTCCCTGAAACACATGATTGCGTACTGCGGTCCTCGCTGCGGTGTTCAGTTCTTTTGTGCAGTGATAGTACTTTGAAATATATTTTCTAATTTGTGGTAGACTTTAGCCTTTTTCCTTCCTCAAATTGGCGTCCACCCACTGCACTGAATGGAAATTTATGGTTGCTGCATGTAACTTCTTAAAGACAATTATAAATCAGAGAGTGGTAATCGGAAAGCACATCAGCGTTTTATTTAATTTTAATATCGTGAAAGACCACACAAACGATTCCTGAGTACTACTGGCACGAATATTTACAGCTTTTCATCACATCTGTAGGACTGGAAGTAGGTATATCTCGAGAAACAATATTGAAGCCAGAGTGATCTATTGAAGCACAAACACCAGAGATACACCCATGAACCTGAACATACGGGACAATACAGGCGTCTCAGTTTAAATTAAAATAATAAAGCTGATATTCAGTTTATGCATGTTTCCCTTATTTGCTAGATATGAGATCAAAACCGAAAAATCAATCTGATGAAGTTTATATTCCATAGATTTTGTTCTTTGAAGTCTCTTTGAAGTATTTCTCCTTTTTGTCAGGAAGACGATCACATGGGGATCCACCCCGTTTTTCAAGCTGCCTCAGATGGTCTTTGGTAAATAAATTTATTATGCACCAAAACTGCGGGCTAAAAGCCAGCTCATCAGAACTCGCTACTTTTAAATGCATAATAATCGATAAAGCAAGCTGCAGTCTACATTTTGGCTTCGTGACCGTTAATCATGGGGTAGAACACACGGGCGCACACACACACATTGCAGGGACGACCCTCGTGTCCATCGTTTGATAGGAGGAAACACCAAGGGCCTCTTTTTCAGCTTGACCACTGCGCGAGGCAAAAGGAAGTAGACAACTTTTCGACGTCACCAAGCCAGGGCCAAGGTTGGTGGGTGTGACATCCAAGGGATTTTACCCTTGATCCTTGGTTATGGGCCCACCCCTCTGCTATCTCTCTCTCTCTCTCTCTCTCTCTCTCTCTCTCTCTCTCTCTCTTTCGCTCTCTGAGCAAACCTCCCTACCAGTGGAAACTCTCAGCAAACAAATCTCTACCATTCTTTCTCTCTTCTCTCCAGCGCACACGCACTTACACAATTCTAGATTTGTACACACATTGTTGAAACCAACGCAACCCAAAGTAGTTTGTTAAGGGAGTGGTACATACCTGCCGATGGCATTTCTGGACAATAAAGGACTCCTTATGCCTCCCTCCTGTTTAATGACGTCTACTACAGCAATCATTCTCCCGTCCACTAAAATAATCATTTAAAAGCCTCATGTACAGCTCAATAGGAAGCATCAAAACATAAACGATAAATCCACGCCAGCTTATAACACATTTCATGCATGATGATGACGCATTTACAGAAGACAATAAATGTATTTACTGGCCGTGCTAAAGCTGGCCAAGGTACCTGGTGTAGTTCAATGTGGAGGGTCAAAGTTTGGTTCCTTACGCATTCCTCTTCGCTTTCGCACTTGCTCTCATTGGTTCTCTTTCCTTTTCCACACATTTCCTCACTAAAGGGTCCTTGATTCCGCTGTTACGTGGGTTAAGGTGAAGGCTTGTGACATTCGTAAGTTCAAAGACAACTTTTAGTATTTTTCCATACTCCATAGGCACATGTGCAGAATTCTACACATATGCAGACCCCTGAGGCCATATGGTGAGAACCACATAAAGGATCATACAAATATGTGCACACATATCTAAAATGAGTTACATTCTGATCTCCCTCTCTCTCACTCTCATTCTCTCTCTCTCTTCCACACTCTCTCTCTCTCTCTCTCTGTCTCTCTCTCTCTCTCTCTCTCTATATATATATATATATATATTTAATACATATATATACGTATTATATATATATATATATATATATATATATATATATATATATATATATATATATATATATATACGTATTATATATATGTTATAATATTATTATTATTATTCACAGAAATAATAAAACAAAAATTTATTTGCATATTTTATCTAATTTGCATAATTTAATGAATCTGTGTGACCTACAATGTAATGTGCAAAAATTGTGCTGACATGACAAATTTTATTTTATTAACGTGCTACCGATTGAATTTTTAATAATTCAAATCCAAAGAATTTTTTCAGAAAAAAAACCCAAGATGGATCTCTCCAGCAGCAGGCAGATAGCACTTAGCACTTGTGATGTCTGCTCTCTTTCGATCGGGAAAAGGATTCGTTTTAATGCGAAGAGGCTTCACTCGAGACTTCGTGGTGTTTCTTGTACATACAGGCCTCCAGTGTTCAATTTCTAACTTCTTTCAAGTTTCTTTGTTTGAAAAGCCAGACTTTCTTGTTTACTATTTACTGCGGAAGTGAACGCTATTCCCCAAGAACAGACGGTGCAATTAAGAGAAGAAAATAGCCATTTAGGGCCTCTGTCTTTATGGCAGTGTCTAGACTAGAAGAGTGCCGATTCCATTTAAAAGGTACTAAAGAAATATACCTTTTCCCTCTGCTTTTATCCCTCGCCTGCCCGATACATTTTCAGTGTTGCACAAACATGTTTGTCTCTTTTGTTATTTTTTTTTATAATCCACCTTCAATTTTCCTATAAATAAAATGCTTTTCTCACAATTCACCAAAATACTTCTGCGTATCTCTGAATGTGTGGGTTGTGTTTTAATATCACAGAGGGAATTGAATTGACGAGTGATGTCACTGTTTCACACACTTCTCTTATTACTGAAACGTTAGGCGCAACAGTTATTTTCTCACTTTCAAGATAGTCGAAATTAAGTCAATATTCACTATCAAATATTTTAACATTTATATTTATTTCTTAAGTGAAATATCATACACAGATCAGTTGTAATCTTTCACGCGCTCTCTACAAGGCAAGAGAACACTTGGCATAACAGAAGCAAATAATTTAAAGAAAAGAACAACAGGCTAAAGCGCAGTATAAAGAAAATAGCAGCAAGGTTATGGAAAAGTGAACTTAATATTATATTTACAGTCACAAACGCACATTGCATAGTCTCTGTACAAGGAATACATTATAACTGATTGTACAAGTCACAGTTTAAGAAGATGAAAATGTAAAAAAAAAAAAAGAAAATTTCAGTCCCAAGTAAGAATTGACCGTTTTGTTTTATGTTACATATTTACAAGAGTTAAACGCAAGGTTTTACAACGTGTATTTTGTTTGGGACTAATATACTTGTGAAATATCAATGATAAAGACTCCAAATGATACAAAGTAGAATTGAACTTGGGTTTGGTTACTGCAAATGCCACTTGAACCCAAGTGATAGGCCTAAACTGCTTCTCATGGAGCGTTTCTCAATTTCTTTACCTTTACAAATGTAGTCACTAATGTTGGCTGACAGTTGCTTCATCACTATAGATGGATTCGAATGGTAGAGCTAGTTTTTCTTGACTAGCCAATAGGAAATGTCAAGTAAAATCAACACTTTGCCTGCTGTGATCCGTTCGAGGCTTATAATAATGGGTTCCCAGAAAAATACTGCAAGCGGTCTCTGCTTAGTTTCTTTTCTTTCATCCTCCGATTTTGGAACCATATTTTCACTTGTCTGTCGGTAAGATTTAGCATTCGGGAAAGCTGTAGCCTTTTCTCTTTGTTGATATAAACGTTAAAGAAAAACTCTCGTTCCAGTTCTCGAATCTGAAACTTGGAGTACGGACATCTCTTCTTCCTCTGACGAGGGGTACCTAGGAAATATTGAAAGGACAGTTTAAAATTATAAGTGATTAACTGATCAAAAAAGGAGTGTTTAAATATGTCACATTCTACATTATTATCGTGTTGATCATTCATTCATAAAGGTGTACAGATATCAGTGCCGATGAAATACAAAATAAGCTTGAAATCCGACTTTTAGGGAAAGAAAATATAAGTGTTTTGTTGTTTATACGTTTTAGGCATAAAACCTTTTTTTTTACGAAAAAAAAGGTTTGTGGTTGTGAGTAGGCTGATTATTGAAATAGGTTGAATAGGCTGATTATTGAAAAGACTACACCATCATGTTCGTAACAAGCCAATAAACAAGAGATCCACAACAGATGTTGAAATTTTTGGTAACGTTCTCCCTCTTTTATTCTGATAACAGAGGTCAATGCTTTACAAAGATACATTGATCCCATGTCAGAAAATACCTTGCAGTGGGCCTCTTATCCTCTCATTGTAGCTAATCTGCAGTCAGCTGTAGGCTATTGCCTGAGAACTAATTGGTTCCTGCACGACTTACATTATACACCAAAAATAAAAACAAAAATAAGGATTTTGATAGATTTTCCCAAATAAGGATTTTGATGAATTTATACGTTTACTTTTAATTGTGCTTATGGCCGTTACTATAACTAAAAAAAGTAGCCTATACATTAAATGGGTATAAACGCAAAGATTTGGTGAAATCTCTTGTCAACATCTACTAAGACAGACAGTCGAACTGACAGACGGATAGATAGATAGATAGATAGATAGATAGATAGATAGATAGATAGATAGATAGATAGATAGATCGATAGATAGATAGATAGATAGATAGATAGATAGATAGATAGATAGATAGCCTCTCGTCATACAAACTGTCTCACAAAAACGCACACACACACACACACTCTGTTGTGTCAAATGCATGGCATCAAGTGACAACACGATTTGGGCTGCAGCAAATAGAAGCATAGCTACTTTGCATGCAAGCTGCTAAAAGAAAAATCACAGGACGCCAAAGGCAGTGTTCTGCTCAATTGATTTTTACTCCCGACAGCCCAACGAGAAAAAACCCTAAAATGCCCAACGCAAGTTCATGATCAAAGTTAGCATTTGTCACAATAGCGCGCTCTTAAAATTTCACAGACTCTAGGATAGCAACGTCTGTGTATAACATCCCCTTTTTTCAAAGCGCTTTCCCATCGTAAAAATTCTTTTCGTTGGAGGAAAGAGCTTTGTAGGTTATAATAAAATCCTTTGAATGCTTATAAAACTCCACATAAAATCTGACCGACAAAACACCGGGCTAGTCCCTTAACCTTTCCCCATTTACAGCTTCGGTACCTACTCGAGTGGCTGATCTTGCCTGTGTTGCCGTCTTTTGTAGCTGACGAGGTACACGAGCCAGAATTTGTCCGTTGCTCCTCATCCTCTTGCTCCTTTTCCGGCTCTTCCACCCCCGAAACGGCACCGGGCTGCTGGGACGCGCTCTCCAGTTTATTCGCCTCGCCCTTTTGTAAACAATGCTCTGACTGATTGTCCGTGCCACAATATGCCGTTTCAAAAAAACGATCGAAACCTTGAGGGAGGACGTTGTTCTTCCCCACGCCCGTGTAGAAGCCGGTGGAGGGGTGGTTCGAGCTGGGATGGTGGTGGTGGTGGTGGTGGCTATACACGCTCTCGTTTTTCATGAACATTTCTGTCATGGTGGATGGCGGAAGACAGTCCCTGTGCACCAGATCCTCTCCTGAGTAACAAGATGCATAGTTGCTTCTATGATGCCATTTGCTGGAGGGGTCCAAGCCGTAGGAAACATCTCGTACCGGCTGCACTTGAGGCAAATTTGTGGAATAAGGGTAGGTGATCTGTCGCGAAGGCCCCTGCGGAAGGAACGACGAGACGGTGGAAAATTCTGGGACGTAGTAAGTGCAGCTGGGGAGGTAGATGTTGGAGGCACAGCCCGTCCTGTCCCCAAACTCGGATGTCCGGTCTTTACGCGTCTGGGAGCAGAAGTTGCTCAGATTCATCGAGTTAAACATCTTTCTCCTGTACTCCGTGCTATAGATAGATGTTTTGGATTCGAGCTGCAGAAGGAGAAAATTTGGGAAGGGGAGATGACGCGCAATCCGTCTAAGTCGCCCCGTAACACGTGATCGAAAGTAGATATTGTCATATATCAATTTGGAACACTTGGATGCGTAGGAGTGGTTCACTTAGGTACGATCTAAGAGATCCAAACGATTAATTTGCAAAACACAACAGCAGCACGGCGTAATTGAGTTACACATTTAAGTTTGTTGTTTTAACGCAGTTTATGAGAATGGAAGGAATAATTTTCTATTTATAGGAATGTTTGAGAGCCTATAGGGTATGTAGCGGTGGCTTTAAGATTTTATGAGGTAAGACACTTCTTATACTTTGCTATTATTTTGGTTAGTTTAAAACGAAAGCTCTTTGGCCTTAAATAATAGATTAGTGAAACCTTTCTTGTTATTAATACTTCAGAACTGGGTAGTTTTAATCGAAACAAACAGTGCAACAAGCTAGATTTGGATTTATGTCAAATAGTAGCTTCTCCATGTATAGTTATAATTAAAATGTGTACATTTGCCCACATTCTTTTAATGACCACTAATCTTAACTAAGAAGAGATTGAGAAAAATCCCATCAGCTTGAAGTTGACACATGAACATCTAAGTCTTTGGAAAGTTTAGAGTGTTATTTTCTTTGTGACCAAGTTCACATCCCACAAAGTGTATCGACATTAAAGCAAACAATAGAAATGGGATTGTTTTGTTATCATGATGCACGAAAAGATGACAAAAGAAAATCTGATGTTTCAAGTTTATATCTATGTGTGTCACGTACTCCCATGAAGGTGATTTAGAAAATAAAACAATAGTGAAACATATTTGTGTTTGGCCCTCTTTAAATTGCATTGCACCTCACCTCCCTCTGTACGAGCACATACGCAGAGACATTCTATATTTATTCTGCCACTTAATGAGTCGAGATCAAAACATGATATCTTACCCCCAGCGGTTACATTGTTGTTTATTATGTAAACCATTTAAAATGAAATGTAACTTTTATGTAAGAAGCAAACCATGCTATGATATACACAAATAAATACACTTTTGTTGGTATTTATTTCAAAGCAAGACATTTTTAAATTGTTTTGAAACCAGTCTATACATCTAGAATTCCATTTTAGCTCATATTTCGATAGAAAAATATCAAGCATAGCTATAAAGAGAAACATTTACAACAATGGAACGTGCACTATTTTTGGGTTGCGATGTATTTTAACATTTTGTCGCTTTTTATTGTAGTAATTGTCCTCGTGGATCAAATTAATGTAAGCTGGTAAAGGTCGTTATTGATCTGTTTTTTGTTTTTTTTTTGTTTTTTTTTTAGAATTTAAGGAAGCAACAGATGTTTATTACGCGATTTTGTGTCACGTATCCCCGGCAATGATATTGATGTCTAAGAATATATTTAAAAAAGGTTCTAGTAGCACCAGTATCACTTGGCTCATTACTATTTTGGCAATTCATACATTTACGCTCTGTATCAACAATGTGTAAGTCAGTTATGCTAATGCAAACTCTTCACTTCAAGCAGACCATTTATCTGGTCTACCAAACATTTATGAGAAAGGTATGTGGTAATGACTTCAGTTTGTTTAGAAGCTCGTTATGCACAGACAAAAGGTTGGCGTGCAAGATGCCTGCAACCAAGTACAAAGAAACCAGACAGCTGCCCAGACACAGCACTTGAATTTGACCACTAAAATTCTCACTGCGGCCACCATAAAAAGCGTAATGGCCGAAAGGAAAACTAAGCCGCCCTTTGTTCCACAAAAATTAAACTAAATAGTTAGATTTTACTTAGAAAATGTTTTTAATATTCAAACACGACGGCCTTCAGTACAGATATTTAAGACCGTACCTTAACCAGGTTATTTGCACTGAAGCAAGATGAAATTAACTATATTTTCAGTATGAAACAATAACAAAAACAATTTCTAGCTTTTGCAATTTAACATAAAAAATACACGTGACTGGTGTTATGTCTTGAAATAATATATTGACATGTAAATAGAACGAAACAAACTTACATGGCAAGAGTGTAATTGTAAAACTGTATGTCATGGTAATAGAAACAGCAAAAAAGACCCAATAAACATTCAATTAAAAAGTAATGAACCTATAATGGGCAATAGAAATCAACAACTGTTGGCATCTAGGTATTGAACATGCTCATTATTATTATTTTTTTATCTTGACATGCAGAGAGTCTCTAACACGCATTTTATCCTCTTGCCATAACAGCTGAAGGCGTAAATGGTTATGCTTTCAGCGGGGTCAGTTTTATCTCAACATAGGCTTGATTTTATTGTATCGCTCTCTATTTATGAAACATCATTTGTTGGCAAATTTGATTGAATGCATGCTATCGATATATGATCTCTCATTGCACTTCCAATGCTCCACTAGCAATAGGACCCAGAAGTTCAAACTGAGGCTGTACTTGTCGTTCTTAAAGCAGTCTCCTCGCAAATGGTCAGCCCCTGCTGGAGAGTTCAGCAATTGTGGACTCTATGAAGTAAGACTTGAATCGAGCAAACAGCACATCCGTGGAAAAAAGGCTTGGGAAGAAGTTTAAGGTCTTAAAAGCTCTACCGAGGACAGAGGTGTTGTAAATGCTTGCCATCACTATGAAGTACAACAAGCTTTACGGCTGCCTGTGGAATCTAAACAATGTCCAACTCGGTCTATAATTACAAAGTTAAAGTGTAACGCTGGTCTTGAAAATACAGGTAAAAAAGCACAAACGTTGTTTGCTGCAAACCCTCTTTAAAATGAATGGTGCTTCGAAAAGTAAGAGTCTGACCCTAATCATGAATGTGCATAGCCCTCAAGTGACCAGTTTATCCTACAATTTGTGAATGCATCACTTTTTGT
Organism: Hepsetus odoe; assembly: GCA_017165825.1. Classification (NCBI taxonomy): domain Eukaryota; kingdom Metazoa; phylum Chordata; class Actinopteri; order Characiformes; family Hepsetidae; genus Hepsetus; species Hepsetus odoe. The sequence continues at coordinate 5,046,378 of CM029385.1, forward strand.
GTCATGCTGCAATGGAAAAACAAATATATGTAAAAAATTTATAAATGTTCAGGATTTGTGCCTATAACGATGATCTCCGGATCGGTACAAACCTGACTAACATTGCTTACGTTTGAAAAAAAAAAAAAAAAGCTAAAATGGGAAGCGGCGTAATAGTATTACAGTCCCCTCATGGCCTAGATAAATTTAATTGGATGTAAGTCGGGCTGTTAAACTCGCGTGTGAGCTGTGAACAAGCAACAACAAAAATGGCTCCTCTTTTTTTACAGAGGTCTCGTGGAGTGCACCTAGCAGTAAAGCACTAACACATGTAACAAGCAAATATATATAAAAGAGATTTTACAAATATATTGATCACTGATGCTTATATAAGAGAGACGGAAAAACCTGTACAGGCACCTGATTTTTGAGTGATACATTCTTATTTTTCTGGTCAACAGAAGTAGCCTGAACTGTTTTAATGTAAATGAAATAGCTTTAATGATTCTGTGAAAATGATGATGTTACACTATTTCTCAAATCTTAAAACAGACATCAGTGACAAAATAAAAATATGGTCATTACACGAGTATTTTTTATTGTTTCTTAGGCCAGATCATATCTGCAAATATTTTTTTGTATTTAAGGCATGAAATCTGTAAGCAGACTGTAAGCACGTAAATATATTTCACGGTCGCTATTTCAGAGAGGGTCAGAATTATTCATGTTCAACAGTATTTTTCTATATTGCTCAATTTTATGAACTGAGTTATTTTAAATGCAATTGATCTAACTGTATGAATGTTAGTTAATAAACTAACCTTTAATTATTCAACATGTTAAAAACTTGTTATTAAACTGACTACTTATTTTAAACATACTGTTCAAAATAACCTTCTTTCCACGACATAACGAAGTATTAAATACTTTAATAATAGTAACTGCCTTATAATAACAATGTATGTAATAATAAGCATTTTTGCTTTAAAGTTATTCGGTCAATTCGTTCAAAATATCCAGTACCCTTTTATAAATTCGCTCACGAGCAGTTAATAGATTCCTTAAACATGCAAACATACATAGCGATTATTTCAATAAAACCATACCAAATCTAGAATTCTCTACTGTGGGGTATTTACCATACATTACTAAAAAGAGGCTACTGGTTTGTGTGGAACTGGCTGTTTTAAAAGCATAAGAAATAAGTTGATTTTAGAAAAACAATAGAATTGTAACCATTTTCAACTCTCCTGATGATCTGGACAATGTACCACATGTAGCAGCAATTTTCAAATTTCGTGCAGAGATAAATGCTTCTCGGACGCAACCGAAAAGTGCTGCATCCGACGGAGATACGGCCTGAGAAACTAGCAGTGTCAATTGCCTGTACCAGCCCTTTCCGTGGCGCCTTTCGATACCATTTGAGAGCAATTCAGAAGATAAAACGTGCCCCACAGGAGTAGTTGGTTGTGGAACATTGAAACAAAACCAGCGGTCGCCCGTTGCAGATCCAGAACTGTGAGGGATTTACTTTTCACGCCGAAACCTCACGCAAAAGCCTAGTGAGTAGAGATCCTTTTACATACCTTTGAGATATTATAAGATCTGTCCACGAGGTGAAATCCAACGAGATGTATGCTTTTAAAATCTGCTTAATTGAACATTATTCTAATCTAGGAATTTACTGAAAGAAATGACGAAAACAAGCTCACGGAGAAATGAAGGAAACTTTAATAGGATGATATACATTTGTGTCATCGGTCAGTCAATGATAAATTAAACAGTAATCACTCGCATCCGCGATAATCCTACACTAACACTCTGCACCCATTTAAAAACTGGCAAATTTTCTCAGGCTTCTAAGTGTCGTTCAAAATTGGTCTTTGATTTGACAAGTGCCAAAAGCACCTACATGTTTCAAGCATCACATGACATTGGAATGGTTGCAGGGGGACTTGTGTTGTATTCGTGTGCAGAAGGTGAGGATGCAAAATTTTACACATGAAATTTTTACGGGGAAAAAAAGCAATGACTCAACGTACGTCTCTATTAAAGCCTTTTTTTGGATTTATCTAAGCAGCCTTTAGATAAATCTATAATAAATGTTGCGCATAAATGAGTAACACTATAACCAGCGATATTCAGCTGAATGCCATTTTTCAATGCCATTGTATGTTTTGCGTCTGAGGTTACATTTTGTCGACTCAGGGATAATAGATACATGGAACCCATATATGGCACATACTAACTTGACCTTCAATTTGTGCTTTGCTCCCGCCCACCTGGACGGGCCTAAAACAAGGGGTGGGTGAAGAAGGGGGCTAAGTGGTCGCCCTGTTTTCTTTCTTTCTGTTTTTTGCAAGGAACAATGTTTTCTAAACAGGATTGAGTTTTCATGCGCCTGTAAAACTTTTTTTTTTCATATTTACTTGCCAGTTTGGTTTCTGACATATCTAATGCTATTTTATACTATTTTTATTAAACCATCTTTGATTCATTAACCCATAAAGTTAAATTCAATTGATTATAAATGAGCCCAGGACAAACTATAGCTAGCATTACTCATCAACAGCTCCGTACTCATCAACGGACTTGCAGCGGTAGGTTAGCCATACAGGTCATGGTGGAGGAAGGATAGATGCCACTGCGAGAGTCAATAAAACTACTGATTTAACTGATCATGAACAAACACAAAAAAGTGTTTCTTGTGTATTCCCTCCCATTCAGAACATCCAAACGAACAACTAGCAATAACTGAATATTACTGGTGCTAATAATAATAAGAAGAAGAAGAAGAACAGAAACAGTGAGAGTAATAACGCTTCATTTTGAACTACTACATTTTTAAATGATCATATTGATTGGTTTACTTTTTCCCCAAACGTGATAAAACCATGACAATTCATGGATACTTGCAGAAAAATCATGTTTATGATGTGCATTTAAACATCTCAATATTTCTAAGTATGAAAACTTAATCCAAATGGAAATTTCAACATATATTTCCAATAAACTCTCTCTCTCTTCCTCTCTGTCTGTCTGTCTGTCTGTGGGTCTGTCTGTCTGTCTCTCGTGCAAAACTTTAGGAGGGGTGGGGGCGACCGAGGGCTTGGTAGACCACATGACAACACAAGTTCTGTGTGAAGGGCACGGTGGAGCTCAATGACCTCTGTGGCTGCGAGACAAGCCCCCATAAACAGATTGAGCCAGTCTCAAAGTCAAAAGCGCCGCATAAAATCGCATTGTTAAGATTGAGGAGTTTGCGCTTTGAAAGAAGCTCATGCCCATACAGGCCTACTTGACATAGACCTATACAGTTAACATAATGCTCCTCTGCATACCAACTGCAACAAAACTGTGCTGGAATAACTAAGCTACTCTGATATCAATAGATTATCTATTATCGAGAACCAGCTAACAATTTGCTTTATGAAAAAGATCTGGAATATTGTGGAGATACTGTAAAAGGGATCTGCAATATTATCGAAGAGGATTTAAGGCTTTACTAAACGACTGACGTAGGCTACCAGAACGTTGCCACATAGAAAATAAAGCATGAAAAAAGAAAGCATAGCTACATTACAGGAAGATTTAAAACGCACCACGGTCAAAAACAGGGCTCAACTATACATACTGACTGGTTTTCCAAACAAGAGGTTTCGAAAAGCGCTTTAGTTAATATCCACTAGGCGGATATCTTCATTTAGCCAGTGTATGAGGCACTGAAGGCATCGAATTTCAAGTTTAGACCGCTTTTAGTAAGCTACGTTTAAGCACATATAAATTGCTGCAAAGACACCGATAACGGTTTCAGCTAAGAATAAGAGAAATTATTTTATTCAGCCAGAATAAGAGAAGCGATCCTGCACGTCAGTGAGATAAACAAGAAAGGCTGCAACGGTTTGAAGGAAGTGCAAAATGTTTCTTGTTTTGCTAAAGTAGTGAAAACTGGACGAAAATTGATCCCATGCCCTGGTTATGAACGTCGCATGACTGTACATTCGAGGAAAGGACAAAGAGGACTTTAAGGTAAGTATAGGTGCAAAAGTGCACGGAACTTCTTAAATTTGATTTTGAAATCATATTGGGAATATAAATCATATTGAGAATATATAGAGGAAGAGGAAATAAAACCAGCGATTATTTTTAAATATTTGTCAGAATAAAGACTTGGAATAGAAAGCGTGGGTGTTGTTTGTAGACTTTATTTATCAGAAACCGTAGGTTACACATACATCGATACATTCATGAATTCGTGACGTTATATACAAGACAGCTTTAGATAACGAGGAATGCCACATTGATTTAACATACCAAATGGTGAAAAAGTTGAGTAATATATGACAGAAAACAGGTATGGGGGCTTTAATGTACCCCAGTGACATAGCACGTTTTCCACAAATGTACAAAAGAAAAAAACACGGAATAAAAGGTAGCACCTTTTATGAAATGTCATACTTATATATATTTAATTGATGTAATAAAAAAATAACAACAACAATAATAATGCTTGAAATTTTGAAGCTCAACCAACAGGACTCATAAATAGATTCTTACTGCTCCTTTGTAAGACATTCTTTTTCAGCTTTGATAAAGTGTCTTAAAATAATGCATGCGCAACACTTCAACGTAAACCAAATGGGGAAAATAATTTTAATATAAGATAGCTAGGCCCGTAACCCACGGGCAGCAAATATAGCAACATTTTCCCAATGGCATTTATTTATTTTCGATAATAATTACCATTTCCGACGGAGTCATAACTTTCGCTCATTGGAAATTGGCAACGTCGAAATCGCTTTCAATCCATTAGATACTTTTACTTTTACTTTTTAGCAAAGTAATTCATTGCCATTTACATTTATTCATGCACTTCCCTCCCAAAAGCATTTCGGTGGCTTAATTAGGTAGGCCTTAATGCTCTTGTCAGGGTCAAGGGACGTGCAATTACGAAAGAAATAATCCAGCATTACTGCAGAACAAAAAATTGTAATGGCACTAACGCCACTATTCACAAAGCTTAAATAATGAACATTTATTTTGCAAAAAAAAACAACCACAGTGATAAGGAATTCTTTATCTCGACAAAATCCTGATTTCAGGCCGTATGTAAAAGCAGTGCGCGAGAAGAAAAAAATATGGCACTGATTGAAAAGGAATTCAATACGAATACGGTCCGACTGTTTTTCTCTCAGATCTCTCAAGACCGAGGCTTTGCCCGTGACCCTGAACGTGTGCAAGAACACGTGGTGATCACTGCGGAAGAGAGATAAGGATTTCACCTTTTTCCATTGCACACAGTTTCAACCTCAATCTCCTTCCCGACTGTAAAAATCTCCTTTAAACTTGGATTATGTGGTAAATATTCGTGAAAACATCCTACACACTGCTGATTGGGCTAGATTTTTTTGATGCAGCACACACTTTTGTTGCAACACACACTAGCATTTTCTTGTGAACAACGCCAGAAGACAATACTAATTTTCTGTTGAAATTGACATAATAATAAATAGCTTCTATTTATTTGAGTACCTCGCAGAGCAGATCGCCATTTAAATACAAACCTGTCATCTCGCTTTGGTGAAACATCTCACAGTTTTATGTGACTAATAGGGCAACTTGCCCTATGTATTTGTGATTGCGAAAAAGAAAGTGGTTGGGTCTTTTTCCAATTGTGCGAGAAACAAATAACAACAACGAAAACAAACACAACACGCAGGACGCTGTAGCCACTTTAATACATCCTACAGTGAAATTGTGGCAACAGCAACAGTTTTCCCTGCTGTCATTTGGTCGCTTTGCCCCTGAATTATATTTCTGCATGCTTTATGCACTTTGCATGACCGCAAATGAATGCATTACGGGAGCAAACCAAGACTTTTTCTGGAGAAATAATACTTGCGCCTGGTGCCATATTACTCTCTGTGGAATAGTGGTCTGTATGCTAACTGCAAAGCGATGCACACTTCTTCTTAAAAGAAGGACAACGCCTGCTCCCTCAGCAAAAGTCTCTTCTTCTTCATTCGCCGGTTCTGAAACCAAATCTTGACCTGTTGGTCGCTGAGGTTGAGTCGGTCTGACAGCTCCCTCCGCCGCTGCCTGGTGATGAACTCATTCAGCATGAACTCGCCCTCCAGCTCGGCCAGCTGTAGTTTAGAGTAGGGCTTTCGTTTCTTTCGGGTCCTCGTGTGCATCGGGTACCACGGGGCACCTAGAGGGGGTAGACCATGGATTAGTAACAAATTGACACTTTCAGAACCATCCTGGTCCACGACCTGACGCCAAAATACTACGCCAAGTATCAAGCTTGAGTTAATTGTGTTAGTGTCCAGGCCTATTTAATGATGAAAAAGGTGATGTGTTGGAGATTTCCTCAATCTGTCTATTTTGAGAGAGCCCACAGATTTACATGGCTTCAATGAACTTTGTGTTACAGTTAAAACCACATTAAAACAACAATCAGCTCTTTCATACAATGAACTCTACTTGCTTAGTACTTTCGCGGAATATTAAAAGACAATGGTATAATAAGCGCAGGGACAAATGAAAAAGGAAAATAAAATCCCCAACAAACCCACACACACTCGTTTACACATTAACTAAAGTTATTCTGCTTATCTTAACTAGGAAAAACTTCAGTAATTGTCAGTGTGGTTGAGGGAAAATACAGTTTCGAAGGTAAAACGGTGTACAACACAAACACTGTCATTGTGAGTGAAAGATTTGATAATATTTTGTTTACTGACTAAATGACGGAACGTTAAGGCTGATGTATGTGGAGCATTTTAGGGCAACCCCTAGTGGCGCTCATCCACCACGCAAGTATTTTCTGCAGACAAATGCCTGCTTTTGACAGCATATTCAGAAGTACACTAGCTCAGCAAAAGTTCAGAAGAAAACAAGCTTTGGTTGCATGCACATTAATGATGCATTCTTCACATCAACTGAATGATCGTCTCTCACCTCCTCCTGTGGACATATTGCTTGTGTGATTTCCTGGCGACCCCAAGGTCTGTGGGTCGCTACCCGAGCTTTTTCCAACGTCGTTGAGCACCGATGAGCTGGAATCGGACTCCAGAGACTGGCAGGACGGCGGGTTTTGGGTCAAATGCTCGGTGCCATAGTCGTACTTGGTGAAGCTGCCACCGTTGCCCATCCCATTGTGCACCCCGTGATCTGAGGATACTGATGTCTCCCTCGCCCTCTCCTCTCGCTTGAGACTGCTGCCGTCCGAGCAAGGATCTCGGCTTGCGCCGCTACTGCCATAATAACACTTTTCCTCCGGTCGAGCTATTTCACTACAAGACCGGTTGAACGACGGATTAATAGACACGGGACTGCTGAAGTAGGACTGGGGATATCCATTGCACGACTCCGATGGGTTCCACGGGAGGGAGCAGACATTGTCCCTTCTTGGGTACGAGAGAGAAGGTAGCCCCGCCAGCTGTCCCCCTGAGGCTCTAAAATTCGGGAAGTAAAACGTGTCTCCAGTGTGGATGTTTACCAAAGGTCCCACAAACCCAGGATTAAGGAGATTATGCTCGCCCATTTCCGCGGGCCTGACCAACAGCTTCTAGTTTATTGCAATCTGACATTTAACATAGTTAAACCTGGAGGCGCACCTGATTGGCCATCTCTACGTCACGTGTAAGAGCTTGCTCGAACTCTACATGGCACCACCCACTTGGTCTATTTTAGACTAAACAAAACATTCACTTCTGTATTACGGGTTTTATGTGCTTTTTAAAAATACTATAAAATATCTTATTGAAATGATAAAATCTTGGTTTTCATTTCCCCGATTATGCGTGCTCCAAACTGTTCGCCTTCTATTGTAGAAATACATAGAAATGTCTATGGCCTCGTTTAGTATCCTTTATAACCTTGCAAATGATCTTAAAATGTTTTTTTCCATTCAAAATTTGATCATTTTTGTCTTGACACAGCGAGTGCGACATCTTGTTTTCGTGCAAATTACAGTTGAATTAAGTGTCATATAAAGCTGTGATGATCCACTTTTACAGGCTTGTTTTAGAGAAAGACTGATGCTCAGTGCTGCACTACACTCGTATTTACTGTAACGGGGTCAGCAGGTTGAAACCATTGGCTCTGTAAAATAAGATGATATTCTGTAAGGTTACTTTAAGAGCGTACAACCTATATTCCATAACATTCTCTCGTACACCTCACATGAACAACTTTAACAGATTCCCTCTATAAATACTCGCAGCCAAACTCTGGGAAGGTTGTTACACATCTCGCAATTCTTTTATAAGAACTTTACAAGCTAGTAGAGGGTATTTAAATGATTCAAGCGCTCCAAATGCAGCACACTAGATCACTTCAATTGATACGTGTTTGCAAACAGCGAACTTTGACGGATGGGCCATGCGTTTTACTTAAAAGAAAATACATGTATACAGCCCTGTGAATAGGGCATTCAAAAATAACATACATACTCGAAATGATTTCAGGATTAAAGCACAAAAGTTACATCGTTGCACTAATAAGTTAAATGCGGTATGATAGTATTTGCAATCCTAACCTACATTGATTTGCACCATACGGTTGCAAATTGTGGACTATGCATACTGCACTTGTGGTTAAAAAGTAATCTTGTATACAACAGGGTAAGTTTTTGTCATTTAAGATAATTTACGTACACTCCTTTCTCTTAAAGGACACAAACAATAGACTGACAAAATTTTATCTTTAAGAGTTTTTTTGTTTGTTTTTAGAAATGTGTTTTATTGTACTGAATTTATTGTGCAAAATGGTGTGTGTGAGAGAGGGGGGTGTTGGTGATGGTGGTTAGGTGAGTATTAAGGGGTGGCTTCTTTGCTTGTTAAACTTCTGAAATCACACGTTTCACGATAAAATTGCTATTGCATTTTACTGGCTGGGTTTTGTTACTACATAAGAGCATGACTTGTTTCAGTTACTTTGTATATACGTTTGGCTTTTTCAACACTGATTTGTTCAAATGTTGGCATGTTACACTTGTTAGACATGCAGACTAGCAACATAAAAAAATAAGATAAAACTAGAGAGAAATTTGAGTTTTTTAGCAGTATGAACATTAGGTACTTAGCCAAGATAAAATAAGATAAAAACTAGAGAGAAAATTTTATTTTTCAATCAGAATGAATATTAGGTACTAAACATTCATTATGGGAACGTGCTCGGCTAAACATTACGCTTCAGAGCTCCGCTAGAAACATGAACTAACAACACCGAAGTGCATAAGCAACTTAAAATAAGCTCATTGGAATTTATTGTAAGTTTATTCTAAAGTATTGTTAAACTGTACGATTTTTTTTAAATATAGGGTTTTTTATTAATATCTTTAGATAAAACTAAAATTAAACTGACTCACCTTAACGTTAAGCAAGTATTGACACAGTGTTATGTTCTTACATGAGAAATAGTTTGTTAGCCTGTTTTTTGACTGATGAGATCTTATTTCTGAGCAGGTTTTCCTCCTTTTAAAAAGTGCTATGGGTTGGGCATGCAGATCTAACAAAAAAATAAATAAATAACGGCAAAAAAGGCTTTTTCTAATTGGTTGAAAATTTTGACTTACCACTTGTATAGAAAAAGAGCTTCCAAAATTGCACGGAAATCTTTGGAGTTAGCCGTTGTCAGTTCAAGGTCAGTGTCTAGTGCACAGTGTCTGCATCGTATTGAGAGAGGTGTCTTGGAATTCCCGTTCCGTCCAGACAGGGTAATAGCATAAACAAAAGCCCTTTTACTGTCTTTGATTTTCCAAAGGAATAGTCTCACTTTAAGGCTTCGAATGGATCTCACCAAAGAAATTAAATTCAAACAACAAATACACTACTCTTGTAATACATGAACTTCAATATCTACAAAAAGGTATTATTTAGATTCTGAGCTAAAAGGCACGCACAATCCAAGGAGAACACTCAACATATTTCGACAAAATAAATATATACAATTTAAACGAGAAAGTGAAATGTTGAAAAAGGAAAAGTAGTTTCCCTAATAACGTTCCAGAGATGTTTCAAATATTCACACAATGCTCCTTGTCACCATTAACTTGTAAATGTAATTAATTTCTTTAAGGATATTTGTCTTGTCCAACATCTTAATTCAGAGTTATTCACAATGATTATTTAGAGTAAAAATTCACAACTGTATCAAACATAGTATATCATACAGAATAATAATAAAAAATAAGAATTGTTTGACGAAAAACAACTTTCATTGAACAAAAATCAATATATCAAGTTACTTCTGTACAGTTTCATGTGCACAGTAGTTTTTGTTTTACCTTAAAAACACCGTATTTACAAATACGCTAATTTTTTATGCTATTCTACTTTTTTGTCATCGTCCTATTCAAATACACACCGGCTATCTGATTCAATTTTGACGCTGAGTTTGGGGGAAAATCACAAGAAAGTGTTCACATACAACAGTCAAAAAAGAAAAAAATTGGTATGCATGATATAAATACAGTTGAAATGTATACATGTAACTGTAGTTAGTAAAAGCTGTGATCAAGCATAGCATAAAAGCATTTGGTCTGTATTAAATCTGCTTTGTTAGATATTATGTGAGATGCAGATGCTTGTTAATACGTGATCTCGAAATCCTTTGAGGCCCCGAAACAATAAAACAATTACAGCAACTGTATTACAGACTAGAGCTGTGTTTTATCAATTAATTAACTCATACGTTAATTCTTTAATTACGACTATAACAAAAAGTTGGGTTGCTGTCATGTTCAGATTTGAACATTTTATGTTACACAACTCTTTCTGCTGCTTGGTCTTTATCAGCCCAATACAAAGTTTCCAAATATGTCTGATGTAGCTTGATTGGTATTTTCTCAGCATCAAACTTCCAATGTTTTTATTTGTTGCAGGCAAAAATCCTTCCTACCTAATAATGCTAAGTCCAAGGACTGTAGTGTGGGAAGCGTTGCGCAGATGCTGAACTTATCCACTTCCTGATTTTCCACTATACCACCACCAGAGGATATCAGCCCCCTTTCTCTTCGTCTCTCTGGTCCCTTTTCTCACAACAAACCCAATTCATTTCATTTGGGCTCCCCTGGCGCTCTGGTTCGAAATACACAGCTCATGTTTGCAGGTCTTCAAGAGAAATATAGTATAACAATTTTTAAGTAATGCAATTGACTATATATATATATATATATATATATATATATACACACACACATAAATACTGGTGACTACGTTACCTCGCCCATTAAGCCAGTGTGTTTTGCTGTATACTTTATTCATACTTCCTGATGCATGTTTTTACATGAATTTTAAAATTAGTATCGTGTAAATTTTGAATAATTTTTAATATTAGGGTTTTAAATGAACCACTATTTGATATAAATCAATAAAACTGATGAATCGTGAATTCTTAATATATTTATATTATTCGTGAAAGGTATCATTTTTTTGTACTTATTATTTTTTGATAATGTTAGGTTCTTCTGTTTGATTGCCATTATTGACAGATGATTGTATACTGAAATTTACAGACTTTGTTTTAGATGTCCTTTATAGCAACAACAAAACAACAATAATACATTTGCAGTGATATCAGCGAGGTATATCAACAAGCCACCGATTATATATCACTAATATGTTACTGCTTATATGTTGCTGCAGAGAAAAGAGAAGTCCTTAAGTTTTCAGCAGAATTTGTAATTAGCTTTTGAAAATAAATTTTAAGGTAAAAGTCGAAATGCCATAGAAATAAGACTTCTTTTCAGTTTTATTTGGAACTGTTTTCATTATCATGCTATAATCTTGTTTATTGAAATAATTTAAATCCTATTCCCATTTAGTTTGTTACTTCTTCACTGTACACAGGTTTACTATGAAATTGAAACGGATTTTTAAAAACGTTTATACTTGAAAATAAATCCTATTAGTAGTTAAAGTAGTTAAACCTTAAAGCTATTATTTTATTATCGAGCACATCTAATACGTAGAAAACTAAAGAAAAAAACATCCAAAAAATTAGGGAACTGCTTAGGCCTGTATGGCCCATATATGAACGCTGTCTCTTGGACGCGTATGAAATATGGAAGCCGTACGGTGATATAAACCCGTTTAGTGTTCAAGTTGTGGTTCAAATCCACATGAAATCGAAGGCACACAGAATCTCTGCCATATTAAGCACTGTAGCACATCCATCTACTTTAAACAAAGAAAACAGCCCTACCTTCCATAGTGGCCCACAGTTATCTCTTGCTTATGGGCGACATCTCACTGCGTACCTGTGGCCCTACCATGGGACGAGAAGCAGCTTCTTCGAGCTCTTTTAGAGGCATAAAGGCTCTACCTATCTTCGTTCTGAGTATAACATGCGACTCATGGTGAGAGAATACCACCATTGGTAGTTTTAGAATTATATGAGCTGAAGGCACGGCACAGCCATTCTGCGGCCCTGGGAGAAAATAAAGCAAACCGCAATGGTCTACGATGCTTTAGATGGCCAGAAAAGGTACAGGCATGGTATATCTGTGTATTTCCCCTTTTTTATGCATTTATGGCACGCCATTAACTCAAGCCGTCTAGACAGGGAAATAACACCTTGTTTGCCTGCAAACAAACCGTGGGCATTCAGTGGCCAGCCCCCTATTTATTATTCACAAGTCTCTGATGTCAAGGTCAAAGTGACTGCATAGTCACGGTCAAGGGTAAAGACCATGTGACGCCAAATCAGCAGAGAACAGGCTTTCAGGTTATGAGAAGATTTGATATCTTAGATGGAACTGCTGTTCGATGTAGCTTAAATTATATTAAAAACTATTTGGTTGTGAGTCAACGCTGAAGACTAGATTGCCCAGAAACAGCGACAGAGCTATTTTTTGTGTGGCTCACTGGGGAGTACTCATTCAAAAATGAATCAGGATGACCAAAACGTTAAACTCACTCTAAGTCACTCATTATCGCAACCGCTTATCCAGAGCAGGGTCACGGGTGTTGCTGGAACCTGTCCCAGCTCTGAAAGGGCGAAAAGCGAACTTCCTGGACAGGTCGACAGTCCACCTTATGGCACCAAACGTGACTCATTATAGTATAAGTTAGTAATATTAGTTTTATGTATATATATATATACATATATATGTGTGTGTGTGTGTGTGTGTGTGTGTGTGTGTGTGTGTGTTTATTATATTAATATATATTACACGTTAAATATGTGTAATATGTAATACGGCTTATTAATGTGTATGTTATAACGTTATATAATGTGCATGTGTCGTTTTTTTTTTATACCTCCTGTCTACTTGTATAGTTGCATCACCGTTCATGTGTGCGGTGTTGTATCATCTCTGTTGTGCAGAGATACTTACTGTACCAGGACTCTGTGCACATACCTATATAGTAGAGTTGTACCAAACAGCTATATTTTTATCTATATTATTTGAGATTTAAGTTTTTATCTTAAATGTCCTAAACTGTAAGTCTACGACAGCGTCCCTCGCAAAAGCAACAGTTATATATGATCCGGTAAAAAATAGAAACCGATCATTCAGCCTACTTTTTTCATTTGAGACTAATAATTAAGAATAAAGATGCCGCAAACTGTTGCTACGGACTGTAGAATCACAACTATTTTTTCGTAAATAAAATGTAGGTCCCTTAGTCGTTGCCTGCACCGAGAGTCGCAAATATTATATTCAGAACACTTAATTACTGATTACACAACCGGATCCAACAAGACATAAAATATGCTCAATAATAACAGACAAGATTAAATGTTCATATCTATTTTTCGAAGGGCAGAGAATCGAGAAAAATACAACATGAAATGAAATCTGAAAAACACGCTGATAACGCGCGAGGTGGAATATAATTTTGTTTATCTATGTTGACTTTAATTGGATGATAGGAGGAGATCGGTGTCTGTAGGTTAAGGAAGGCTATTCTTAACGCAAGGGAAATCATCTGAAATGTTTTTTCATGAACATCCTCTGACGGAAATATCAGTTTTTAATTATTCTATCTATGGGACTTTATGGGTCCCGTAATGATCCATAATAACCGCATAGTCCGTATGTACAGTGAAGATAATGTACCTATATACATATAGATAGATAGATAGATAGATAGATAGATAGATAGATAGATAGATAGATAGATAGATAGATAGATAGATAGATAGATAGATAGGTGGAACCTTTTGAGAAGGCTTCCTTTTCTCAGTTTTTCACTTCCAGTTTTCTGGAACAACACATCTCCTGAAAAGACGTGAATACTTAAAAGTTTAAATGTATGATTTAAAAAAATCACGTATTTAAATGCAGATGGTCTCACTGTGATAAAGAAAGCAAAACGTGGTCATCCACGACCTAAGACTAAATCTGAATAACTCAGATGCCGGAGCATCACCTTGAGCAATAGCTTAAACCTAACAGGTATTAATGGAACAAATTCCATGCTTTCCATTGTCATTATTTATTTAAGAAACACGTCTCCATTTAGTACTTTATGAATAAAACACCACAATACAGTTCACATACTGCACAAAAAGAAGAACAGACTTTACAAGGTGTGTGAACAGCTCCGATGCTTTACGATATATAATTCTATATATAAAACAAGAAAGATTGTGCATTAATGTGTAATACTAAATGCCAGAATTGCTTACAATCATTCCAATTGCATGGCAGAGACATACAGTTCACTGGTAAAAAGGGACACAGACATGATTTTGAAACATTCCATTTTACAGCCCTGTCATTCGCGAGAATATGAATTAAATAATAAAGGCATTGCACTGTACAATTAAACATTAGCAGCCTGGTTTACACTCGGCATTAAGAAGTCATGTATCCCACAGTGAAACTTTTAGCTTTCCAAAAAAAAAAAAAAAAAGAAGGCTTATTTGGAGCAAAATCGATGCCTCCCGTGAATGCAAAATACTTAATGTCTATATGAGAGCTCTCACATTTATTTTGCAGCCCCTTGAGTTCTGTTCAAGTTCTCATTCAGCCTCAGTTTCAGATGAAGCTTTGCTATTAATATTTAAAGTCCGGGGAGTTTTCTGCTGATTGGTTTTGGCTTAAACACATCAACGACCAAACAGTTCCCGTTTCCTTTACGCTGGCAGCTAACACAAGTGTCCTTTCGAAACTCAGATATCATTTTAAATAATATATATTTATATATGTACATTCATAAAAAGGTGAAGTTTGAAATGACTGTTCAATCTTTTTCACAGTTTTAGGGCATGTCCCCAAAAAGCGTGGGCATGATGGGCTGTGCCGTCGGGTGCATATTTTAAATTAAATAAAGACGGATACGATGGGGCATGATTTGGGTGTATGTTCTTCATTCATGGTTTCTGAGAAGAGGTAAATATCAGACTGTCAAGAACGCATTGAAATCAATTGGACATTCCATTAAGTGTGCAGGTGATTGTTCGCCTTGGACTTGCTGACAAATTTCTTCTCCTTCACCCTGCGATTCTGGAACCAGATTGTGACCTGGCGCTCTGACAGGTTGGTCGTAGCCGAAATACGTCGCCTTTTGTCTTTGGTGATGAATTTGCTGGCAGCGTACTCTTTCTCCAGCTCTTTCAGCTGGAGCTTGGTGTAAGGAACCCGCTTCTTGCGTCCTCGCCGGTAACTGCTGACCTCAGGCTGCAGAGGAACGACGTCTGCAAAATACAACGAGAAGATATTCAATTTACAGACACTTCTGAAATGACAATGATTATTGTGTCCAGGAAGCTCAAGCTTCTTTTCAAGGATGTGGCATTTTGATACATTTTGCTTTGATACATTTTTGACAGCATTTTGCTCAGATGAGCCTCAGAGATGTTCTTGAATTCTGTCAAGACACGTTTGTGAAAGAAATACTTCTTTTCTTTTTGGGGTCCGTTTCAAAAGGGTCTACAGCGTCTAACTAAAGTATGTGGGTTAGTTTTTCTTTCTTTTCCTATGCCACTATTGCAGAAAATATGTTGAACACATGAACATGAACTTCAGGGCAAGACCCTTGTATATTCATTGAAATCTTATGCAAATGATACCCGATTGATCACTGTATCTCAAAGCCAGACTCAAGAGTCACAGAGCAAAATGCAGATCAAGAATACTCCACCTATTTCATGTTGCAAACCAACAGCAGGTGAACCATCTCGCTGCATATTGCATTCCAGTATGACCCACTTAGTGGTAAAATAAGATAACAGATGCTGGCTGTCTATTTATTAAAAGCAGGCACAAAGCTTTTAGTCAAGATGGTAGATAATATGCTATTGATACTTTCTAAAATCCATAATATTACTGATAGAAGTCAAATTGCTGGGAAAGTGTGAGACAAAAAAAGCCAAAGCTTAATTTTCTATTATTGAGGAGAAGTGGATTATTGATTAAAAAATTAAATAAATCGAAATAGTTCCTATTATCAGTACTTTTTCACGCCTTTTCTTGCTGAACCGTGATGTGTTCTTCCTGTGCGCCTGCGCCGTGAGCTCTCGCTTGTGACTGCTCAGCTGTCTGTCTGTCGGTCTGTCTCTCCTGTCTTTCTGCACTTGCGCACTCTCTCTCTCTCTCTCTCTCTCTCTCTCTCTCTCTCTGAGACTTCTCAATGGAAGTCCCGCTGAATAGTAGTGACAATTATTCAGCGTTGTCCAGCAGAGTCTTAAATATGTCAATTTACTTTGCAGAACCTTTTGGCCTTGTGATGTTTGAAAACTTGTATATTTGTTCTGAAATCAAACCTGGATAACATTGTCTTT
Source organism: Hepsetus odoe (assembly GCA_017165825.1). NCBI lineage: Eukaryota > Metazoa > Chordata > Actinopteri > Characiformes > Hepsetidae > Hepsetus > Hepsetus odoe. The sequence continues at coordinate 5,063,100 of CM029385.1, forward strand.
TAGTCACAATTTAATGCGCTATTATGCTTAGGAAGATTTTTCCTCCCAGTAGCAAAAGCAATAAACAAACTGGACTCGCATGTACATCAGCCAGTCTGTGAAAATGGCTCATGTCATCTGCAAAGTGTCCAAGGCAAATGGCAGGGTCATCGTTTCTCGGACACTGCTGACAAAGATTAAACGATTTACAGACGCGGTGCAAAGCAGGACTCGCCATGTCAACATACATGGTTGTCATATCCAGTTTCAACCTGCAAATCTAAACCACTTAACTTCTGCAGAGATTCTATGGCTTTATAATATCATACCTAATAAAGGACCATAAACGTCTACTGAAAAACGACTAAATCTCTGTAGCCTCCCATATCATGTAAATGATTTACCAATATATATAACATTGACTTTTGGACATTTGGAAGCACAATTTAATTTCTCCTCCCGTTTTACTAATTAGCGCTTATTAAATGACCATTCAGAACAAGCAGCACGAGATCGAATAGAGTGTCTATATAGTGCCTCCTTATATAATTCTATCATTTTTATTTAACCCATTTTTAATGTCCACCATGTAATTTAGAACACGTGTTCCAAAAGAGTCTTTATCACAGCATAAACAATCACAGGTTAATCCTAATCCTGGTTTATGAAAGTAGGTAAAATACATTTCAAAATAAATCAAAGATATCAAGGTACACGTACCTGGAAAAGGGGATTTCCAGAGATGGGACGACTGCGATTGTTCCTTTGAACAGTACACCTGCCCATCCCAGCCGTTCGACAGAGCCCAGTGCTGGTAACCCTCCATTGGTATCAGGGCGTCATGCCGTGGCTCGGGATGCGCACTAATGCTGGGCACCACAGATACGTCCAGATAACCGGGGACCGCCTGGTACGAGCTGGCGAAGCTGGGGTAAAAAGTGAACTCCTTGGCTCTGCTCGAGAGCTCCTCGCTTGGCAAGGCTCCGCTGGTCTCGGCGTACTTTTCCGCCGGATGATACGAGCATGGCTTCTGCTGCAGGTTCATGTTGTGCGAGTGTGAGAGTCTGCAGCCGTAGTACGGATTTCCGAACGGGTAGCCGTAGCCGAGAGACGCGCTGGAAGACGTCTGGGGCGCGGGACACTGTCGTCCCGCGTCTGGGGAGGATATATCCGAATAGACGGAAGCCTGGTGGCTCGCGATGGTGCTCGAATGTCGTCCCAGCGCAGGGTGTGAGATCAGGTCCCTGCAGTGGGTGGCAGGGCAATTCCCGCTCAATCCCTCCATGGTCTGAGTTTTATTCGGGCTACTTTCATTCGGGCTTTTTTCATACACGTACATCAAGGTGTCTGCCCAGCGTGGATGCAGAACTAGCGAAGTCGTCATATCACGGGCTGCCGATGCTTTTTAAAAGTCGACTACTCCAAGACGATGCCTCATTTTCCAACTACAGTTTTACACGCGCGCATGCGCACGCCGACCCCTTCGGCGCGTCCGGTTCATTAAAGCATGGGCACGTGACATGCTAACGACCAGAGGGAGAGAAAGGTGGAAGGATCCCTTTAAACGCGTGCTGGCTCAAGTTTCTCGGCCTCCTTCTGGGGCTTTGGGTCTGGACGTTCTGGCAGACAGCGGGTCTTAAAGGGGAAGGCTCCGGGAACTCACGTAAAGGCGGACAAAAACAACCCACGGTTTAGCCGACACGCACGTGCAGAAAGAAAAAAAAGGCTGGCAATGATTTAGATTTTTGCCTCGTTGCACCAAGAATTAAGGATATGAAGCATTTGTGGTAAAAAAAAAATATTATCAGCTCCAAAATATTTCCACATCTATACTCTGAACTACTTATGTAAATAATTTGCTTCTCTCTTCAATTTTTTTTCATATAATTATTTTCTAATTAAGTTTACGATTTATCTGTACAGGCTTGTCTTTTTTTTTTTCTTACTGCAACCAATTTTATGGAAGCAATATTCATATTCATATTTGGAAGCAATATTCATGTGCATTTCTAAGTTTCAGTGCGAGAGAATAATTGCAAAGTTAATAAAAGGTGGACACTGTCTGAAAATCTCATAAATTAACACGCAAAGTAGTCTCAAAATAGTGCGTGTAAGTAAAAGAATATTTCCCTATTTGTCTGATATTTTCTTTATAGGAGAGGGTATTTAAAATGAAATATTTGAAGATAAATAAAGTTCCTTGTTGCTTTTTCAGATCATTACAGCTGGTCTGGAAAACAGCTGGTTTGGGACAAAAAGCATTAATTGCAAACTAGCTCTTCTAACGCACCAATGCAAGTAAACATAGTGCTCAAGGATTGCATTTTATCACTGCAGCCATCAGGTCATCTTACGGCTTAAAGAAATATCTTATGTGGGTTTTTGTTATTAATAGCGCGACTATTATATTTAAGCAAATATTTTTGCTATTGGCGTTATCAAGCTTGGAAACATTTAAAGTTTTCCAAAAGTAGGTCCTTTTAGTAGAATATATGGAAAATAATTTACAGCTGAGTTTACTTGGAGTCAATTTCAGGAATGAACCAGTTTGAACCAGACAATTACAAGCAAATGTATAGAAATTCCAGAGTGTTTCTCCTCTCCCTTTTTTTCTTACTTCGTAACTTCTGTTGTAAACCAGAATGTATGTGTTCCTGAATACCAGAATCAGTATATGAATGTATGATTTCATATCCAATAGTTGTCGGTTTTACTTTTAGTCATGCATTGCAAAGCATGACAAAAAATGCAAGGGATATTAAACAATTGCTTTTGTTGATTAAACGAATCCAGCTCTCTCTACGCAGGACTGAATATGAACGGCTCTTCCAAATGGCAGCTGCAAGGAAGTCCAAGGTCAAGGTAAAAAGCGCAGACACACAGGGTCGTAATCAGAGTCTAGACAGACAAGAATGAACTTCACACACGCCTGCATGGAAACTTCTGAGCAATTGAAACACTTGCAATCCACTGAATCCTGAATAAGCCCAGTCCGATACGCTAAAAAAGCATAGACAAGTGATGTACTATGTATTATGGAGCTCCAACACGACTAACAACATTGACTTTCATTTAGCATCTCACATCTGGCAACGTTTTTCATGAGTCTGAATCTAGGATTAAAATTACGAATGCCTTGGACATCTCACCTCAACTGTCTTCATAACTTACCAGTGCTGTTATTGTCTGAATGAACGATCGTACACCTGGAATAATTAAAAATGTATGACTAATGGTAAGAAAAAATCGGCAATATCAGCCCTGATAAGCACTCTCATGAGCGTTGATCTACCAAGGAAAACTTTAAAAGCCTTACACATTGATAAAAGCTTATTCCTCTTTGTAAATGGAAATTAATATTGACGTCGAAATAAATTCTTACATGTTTGGAAATAAGTATACATTTTACGCTCGTTTCTATAAAATTGTAGAAAGCGCATAAACAGTTCAATCTTTTGCTCCCTTTTTGTTATTTATTCTTACAGAATGGGCAAATCCACTTACTACTTTAGTATGAAATATCAGTAAGGTTTTATATCGAAAAAGTAAAAATAATATTTGCTCAAAAATCAAATTAAAAAAGAAAAAAGAAACAAAAAAAACTATCCACAATTTCGGGCAGAAATTCTACTCGTGTTTTTTTTTTTGCGTGTGTGTTTTCGCGCGTGCACTTCCTTTCTGCATTTAATTACATTTACAAAATACGTATGCTTAATTAATTACAAAAACACAACACAAAACCAGACCCAGACACATGCATATAGATATATTTGTTGTATGTATATTTACTTCAGTTAATTTAAAGACGTGAAGTTCGTATGTGTTCAACACTAAGAAAGGTATAAGGAACTGGCAGGTTAAGTCGAAAAGCGTTTGAGTTAACGCACTGTCAGTAAAGGTGCTTGCGTGTATATTATGGCCTTCTGCCATTGCCATTTACTAATTTGTGTATTGGTTGTGCTTCACGTGTGTCTGTGAAAGCATTCCCTGAAGTTTGACTACTTCTGCAGTGTTGATGTATTAATACAACAATAAGACTGTCTACAGTTTATCCTGGCCAAAATAATTAAACGATTACAGAGTTGTTTTCTTTTGTTTTTTTTTTTTTTAAATCAAATGCAGTCTTTACATTTGATCTGATTGAAAATCTCCCACCACATGGCAAAGAATAGAACGGTGTGAAGAAAACATAATAAAACACGTTATAGAAAAGTTTAGGCTTTTACTGGGGTGATTTAGCCTGGTATTACTGGTTGTAATTAAAGCCTAAGAGTCTTTAAAAATAAAACCTAGTGATATTACTGTTTTGACCTGTCATTCACTTTCAGACGTTTTCATACAACACTGAGCTCCATAATATTCGCGTTTGGCTGCACTTTTTATCATGTTCTTATAACGATAAAGAAAGAACTGCTCGGTGCTTTCCTGTTTCATTCCACATCCTTGTGAAATAGCTCAACATCAGGAATGGGTCGCTATATTTATGGAAATGCTATTACTCTTGTTAATATGTGCTTGATTTTGTATAAATGATATGATATGCGCACCTCATGTAAAACCACACTGTCGCTGGCTTATTCACTAAAGTGTTTCCTGTTTGGGGGTCTAGAGCGGAAGAAAGCAAGTAAATACACGCCATTGTCTGTCACTCAGACCTCACAGATGTCGCAAATGTCGCCAATTTCTCTGTCAGCCCTCCACACACACACCTATCCACCCCCCCAACACACCACACCAAACCTAATAGTCATTTATAAAGCACTTTTTGATCAAACGCCAATGAAGCGAACTGACAGTAAAGTTGATTTCATTGTCACTTCAAACATGTACACAATACACAGTGAAACATCATTCCCCAAGGATGATGCTGCAACACAGAAGACAAGAAGATGAGACTTCACTAAGTGCAAACAGCGCAAAATACAATAGAGCAAACAGAGGCCAGTACTGAGGGTGAATACAGGGTTGGGATTGGGGTTTGTGAGTTTCTCTTACATGAAAGTTGATTTTTGGACTCGTTCTTCAACAAGGAGATTTTGCTATGAGGAAAAAATGGGAAGCGGAGTTGTTGGTGCTCTAGTTGTCATGGAGAAACTGAGAAATCGATGGCGCCCTAGTTAAAGCTCCCCAGACTGAGCCCTATTAAAGCCTGGCCATGTTGGTACCGATTTCCTCTGCGCACAGAGTGCATTTGTGTGTGTAAGCGCTTGTGTGCGTGTGTCTGTTCTCCACATATGTGATCACACATGTATTGAATACACTCTATCTGCATTAAACGCTTGTCCCATAGAATGTTCTCAATGCTCCTTGTGCTTTGCCCGCACAGTTTTTGGTTATATTATGAAACAATTCATGTGGCCAACCTGCCATAGACTTGCTCAGCCTGATGCAATTGGCAGGGGTAGGTTTCTTAAAATGCCTTATGGTATAATATAGTGGCTTCTTCCATTTTTTACTGCCAAGAACATTTCTTCTTTGGAGACCACTCTATTCATCAACATACTTCATCATAGGAAAAATATATGTTGTAGTTACAGCAAAAACGGACTGGAAAAAAATGAAAACTATCCCGAACAAATAATGCGATAAATAACTGATTAAATTGTCAAACATTAAGCTTCCCAAATGGTTAAATAATTCACGCGATTGTATAGAAATGGTTTATGTATTAATTGTAAAGATCTTCAGACTCCCCATCTCTTTTACTAACCTGGTTCGTTTAAGAACAAACCACAAAAGGTATTTATTTGTGGCGTGGCTCCAAAGAAACCTTTTGGCAGCTTTGTTCAGAAAGTGTTTGCTACGATGGCAATGCCTTGCAGTTTAAACCAGGCCTGAGTAATGCGCTCTTGGCGCACAAGGGCCACACCTTTTGCCTGTGCACGCACGATCATACAGAGGGAGGGGTTGCGTTATGTGGTGCAAAGGGGGTCGAAACGAGCTCTAATATGTAACTCAGATGAATTTACACCCAGCTCGCCAATAATTCTCAACGCCTATGAAGACATTATGCGGTACCGCAGTGTTCCTACAGCCCGATCATGGAGAGTGTGATGCGAGAGAAGGGTATTAATGCATATATACATGCTGATGCCTGAAAAGAGGTATAGATTTGAATTTAATTGACACGTTTTCATACCTAAAAACGTCATTTGATAGGTACAAAATCATGCATGATAGTTCAAACGGTTGATGCACAAATCCGTGTATAAATCAAACACTGAGCTCTGCGGTAAGACTGCAGACAGTCATGCAGCACAGCCTGCAGGGAGGATGGAGTGCTCAGATGTGTGTGTAGAGCTCAAGCATAATAAGGCAAAAGAAAAAAGGTGGCTACAAGCTTCTTTTTACACAATGTATTGAACAGCGTTTTTTTTTTTTTTTGCTTTGTAGAAATTTAGAAAGTCACACAGCTGCATTCGCATTTTTTTAAATGAAAGACAAAATCTTCCCTGTAAAGTGATTCCCTCGACTCGTTATGAAAATAAAGAGAATAAAATCTAGATGAACCAAGAGGCGTTGGAAAATAAAAACTGGTGGTATGGTACTCAAACAGCTGAAAAGTATTTCCATGCATTGAATTTAGCTACTCCCTCATTATTGCTTGAGAAGCAAACATATATTAAATGAATTAATATTTTCCCCACTGCACTCAATGTTTTCAGAAACTGAATTAGCTTTATTCCGTGAATGAATTGATTCTATTATATGACCTTAAAAAAAAAATCACAGCTCAGCCGCGCGGGCGTCCAGTGTGAGACCCAATGTCACCCCCACTTCCAGACGCCTGCAGTCGGAAGTCCAAGTTCAAGTTAAAAGAGACGCTCAATTACTCTGGCTAGACAAGTTTTGTGACGGCCTGCTACGTCCGCCTGTTTTGTGTTTTGTAAATTTCCTTCTAATATCTTTTTATTAAAATAGCGACTGGATCACTTCGCCAAATAAATAAAGCCAAATTCTAGTTTGCATGCTGTACCTAATTTTAGGCCTTGACTCGGATTGCAGATCTCTCAGAAGAAGAAAGTGCTTGTTTGTGACAATAATTATGCACGAGGTTATTCTTGTTAACTGTTTGTAGTCTTTTATTTTTCACCGCAAGTCTTGCTCTAGGAGCACATGGGTGGAAGCACAGTCTCAACCAACAGATCATCTGGCGAGGTCTTTGTTTAGACTGATCGAGGATTTTCTTTTATCGATAGGTCCTATTGGCAGGTTGGACTGAATCGAGGTAACTGGCCACTACGAATGTTCCTGATTCAAATATTTCTAAGAAAAACGTAGAACTGATTTAGTGTGTAAGTACAGGCAGTACAGGAAAAATAAAAATTGTCCAAAAGGCTATGAAGGAAAATGAAGGATTGTGCAACATCCTCGTAGAAAGTATGCATGTTTCAGGTCAGTTTACTTTAGCTTTGTCATATGCATGCCTGTTTTCTTAAAGCAAAACTTTTTAACTTTATTTAAAGACAAAAAAAGCTGTTTGAGCAGGGCATAGCAAATACATGTACAGCGTGTGGACAATCTCTATTGATTATACAGCAATGTAGGATACACATGTATGCTACTTTGTTAATTAACTATGGTTTTTCGGAAAATGGGAGTCTTGATATTCCACAACATACCAAACAGCAGCAGCAGCAGCGCTGCAGCCCATAATGCAAGCTCCTGTAGTCGCTTAGAACTCTTTTTAGAAGTTGTCAGAGTTTTATATAATATGCCTGTATTAAAAAGCCTTTTTTACAAAACAGAAAAACAATAATAAAGGTCTTCTTAAAGAAAAAAGTTATTTTACTTGCCATTATTGTAATTAGTTATTATATTATGTTACATTACATTATATTATATAAAACTATTAGCAAACTCCAGACTACTGAATCAAATTATTATTGCATATATGTTCTAGTATGTAAGGATGCCATCTTCACGCGCATTGAGGGTTTTTGGTCATTGGTGTTAGTCTTGTTCTTGTATTCTACTACTGTAAATGAAGTCCTAAACAAACAGTCTAGAAATACATTTTGTACACATGAGGAACTGCACATTTCACCGGGCTGTTCTTCGAGTTACCCTTATTTTCATTAATCTCACAGACAGATGTACTGGCCAGAATAGCATGTTCATGTATATGAGCAAAACATTAATAATGTTAAGTCTATTCAAACGGACATATTTCACGGATCAGTCCCCTTATTGTAAAGTATATTTTATTAAAAAGCAGAGACGTTACAAAATAAATAATAACAAATAAATAAATAAATAAAAACATCACGTATAGAACGGTTAACCCGAAAAAGTAATTCTATAGACGAGTAAAGGCGCCAGCTGGGGCTTTTGATATGGCAAAAAAAAATAATCCAGTAACTACGAAGAATTTTTGCGACGTTACTTCTATGCGTTACGTCTATATGCTACACCTATATGCAATCTGTAGAGTACTTTCTGGAATTTCTTTTCACTTGTTCTGTGTTGCAAGGAAATAAAACGCCTTCTCAAAAATGTAAAAGTATTCCTTTCTTTATTTTTCGTATATTTTATGTTTAATTATGTTCGCTTTTAGCTTTTAGTCAATTTTTCAGTCAATTTCTACCTCAAAAAGATGCAAAGGTAGGTGTTGGTGATATACAATCAAAATATGCCGTTTTCATCTGTTGGTTTTTTTTTGCTGTTTTTTTCAATGATTCACTTATTTAATATCAGAAGAACTGGAAATGTCTTTTTCATTCATTCATTTAATTTGAAATCCCATTTTACATTTCCGGTTATTTTTTTCTGGTCAGCAACCAGTGCCCGGTTTTCTGGACAGTGAGCAAAAAGTGAATGCTCTGTTTGTATCCTATGTCTATTGTTCTATTGTTGGCTTGATCTAACTTCCGTGTTGAAAACGTGTCTTGGTCAAGGTCAAGGTCGTAGACGGGCAGTAGACTAGCTGGGTTGGCTTTGTCTTTTGATTTTTCATCTCTCTCATCTCAGTTAAACCAAATGAAGAAGGTCTGAAACAAGGACGCAGTTGAGTTGCTGGCAAATGATTAGAACGAGTTTAAAACATTAGCTTTGTTGATTTCCAAAACGGATATGCACACTTACAATGAACGAGATAAGTCACGTTTTGGACATAGAAAATAGTATATACAGTTATGCAGGTCTGCCTAAAATTGCATAGTTGTAGATGCATATGTATAATAGAGACAGAACACAAAGATATTCCAGTTTATAGCAAAACAAAGCGGTGTCTGGCTACATTTTGGTGATTGCACCCAATCCTAAGGCCGTTTAAGACTCTGAAAAACTCTCCCTATCTGTGAAGGGTGGTCTGAAGGACAAAAAGTACATAAAGAAAGGCTTCCTCTTGCTCTTTATACTAAATTGAAGGCACGGTGTGTCCAACATTTGAGCGCAAGGCTACTCTTTAAGATCTAACTCTTGAAAACAAGAGAATAGTGATGTTTAAACACGTTTAATGGCTTCAGAATGAAACCCATACCACATCCTCTTGGATGTATGCACAGAAGAATAAGGCAGAACAAGAAGCTTTAAAGAGGCATGAAGTTTACCCTGCAGTTTCATGGAATAAAAGCTACTTGGGTGAAAGCCCCAGGTACTCACTCCACAAGGATGAGAGCTAGAGTTCAAGTTCAAAGTCCTCTCTTCCAGACAAGCTAGGTGATCACGCTTGACCTCTTAGAAATGAAATCATGTATATAAACAAATGCCAGAAGCACTGAAATGCATGTAAAGTAAATAAGATTCCCATTGAATAATTCTGTCCAGCTCTATATTCATGAACCGAAGTTGAGGAGGATATTGATTGATTATCACATAATTGGCTAAGATGAATATAGTGCACGAGTAAATATTTAAATATTATTCAACAATATGCAATTTCTAGGCAAATTACAGGTAAATCATTACGGTCCAACTTTATGGAGGTATGGTGATATTATAAAGACCTACCATTGTGACATCAGATTCATATAGTCTTTTATAATAAAAGTCTCTTCCAAGAGCCTTGGTAATCCAGACAATAGCCTGCCTTTTTGCCTCGTGGGTTCTTCATAGTGAGCTTTGGAGCAATAAGACCGGCGCTACCAACAATTTCCCAGCCTTAAAATAATGTGAGAGACTTCTCGCCTTTTCATTTTTACAGCATTTTATTATTCATACCCTTGGGTTTAAATGTTCCCCTTTTGCTCATTTTATGGTCAGCATTTTCAAATAATACAGACCTGTAAAAACATATCTCAATAAATTGCAGCTTCACTTTCGTGCTTTAAACCGAGCATGGGTTAGTTGAAAACGGAAGTTCGAGTTCAGAAACCAAATCTTCCTTAGCGATAAACCAGGGAACAACGAAAAGTTTGATAGAGAAAAACTTCAGATGGACCTCGTTTTTGGTTCACTTCCGACTATTTCCTAATATGTATTTGCAGACTTGTGGTAATATTATTTAACAAAGGAAGCAGCTTCTGTGCTATTTATTATACTGTTAAAGAGTAATAAATCTCTTTATAGTAACATGACTGTTCTTTTAATGTACTCTGCAAAGTCAAAAGTACTACATGTCAATAATATAGCAAGCAGTTACATTTAATTGCTCAAATCATCTACTCATCTAGGCAAACAGAGGAACATAAAACCACAATGTGGGGTATTTTTTGTGAAACTTTGGCCCAAGGAAAAATAAAACTAGTAATGACAATAAACAACAACAACAATAATAATAACGCTTTTGTGTAACTGCTGTGGCAGTTTATTAGGCTCCTGTCTTGTATTTGTTGTATCTGGAATTAAATGCTAAAATTCGATAGTGAAAGCATAATTAACAGAAAATTAATGCAATTAAAGTAAATGTATTATGCATTACAAGAAATGTGTTTGCGCGAATGTAATATATGGGGTACATTAGCTACATAAATATGAAGATAATTGATGGCGCAAAGTTGATTTTGGATCATTTTTGGGTTAACTTTTTTGGGTAATGTTTTTTCTTCCAGTTATGAAAGTTCCCAAACAAGGAAATAAGAGATAGGTCCAGTCTGGCGGTGCAACGCTACTTCCAGATGAGCCTGGAGAACAGTGTTCATGCTGGATTCATCCTGCGAAAGCAACATTTTAACTCACCTATGGAAAATCTGAGAGCAATTCAGTCACGTGGGAAAAGTTGCCAAGCCTTTAGGTATGAACCCACTTCAAGGAAGTGGAAGGGTCATCTCTAAACGTGTTCCACCCTGAATTTGAGCTAAATATTTTAATGACGCTTAATGTGTGCGCCTCAGTTCCTGCAAGTACTTTTATTGATTTAATTGGCGTATTTACAGACCCATTTTTGATTGGATGAAAGTTGTTTTCCAAAGTCAGTCCCTCTATAAAGGCAAAATATATACAAACCAAATGCAATTTGAAATCGCAGCCTTTTCAGGATATAAATCTAGGGAGGTTATTTAGCGATGAAAACACCTCATTTTAAAACATTTCATCCTGCGTAGGATTTTATGGAGATCCCGGCAGAATTGCGGAGCTTGAGGTTTGAAATTCCTCTTATCAAAAGAACGCTGCAATTAATGTTGCTTTTAATTGGATAATTAACGCAGGCAGCGGCTGTAAAATGATTTGCATGAGCGAGATATTAAATGCTTGAGGGGAGTTTACATGGCTGTTGACTGAAGTAATTCAGACTCTGAACACTGGACAAGACGGTATGAATCTGTAGGAACATGGGCTTAGAGGGAGGAACAAATGTCGGGACATCTCATCAATTAATTATGTAGCTGTCAGAGAAGGACAAAAACATTTCGTTTGCAAACTTTCAGTTATATACATTGTAGACGGGAAGTCTTTTTTAATCATATTTGAGCTTAATTTAAATTTAAAGTTGTGCTCCAAATTTGACCAAAAAAAAAAGGGAAAATAAATCACCCAGAAATGATCATTTCCCCATTGTTCCTCAAATTTTGGAAATTGTGGGTGATTTTCGCAGTTTTTTTTTATTATCACATTCTGAAGCCTCCTGAGGAAAAGAAGACATTCTTTCGTTTCGTTCTCAAAAAATCAAAACATAATAACATAACGAACTAAAATACTGAACTGAAGTTATAGGTCGAGGGATGGTGCCACAGGAACTCCAAAGCTGATTGGGTGAAAAATAACAAAATGTGATAAGATTCAGAGTAATCATCCACTGATTGGCCACATGATCGGAGGATCGGGGATTCGAACCCCTTCCCAATAGGTTGCCCTGAGTTACCCTTGAGCAAGGTACCGTCCCTGTCCCGCTCCTCCCTGCGATGGACTGGCGACCTGTCCAGGGTGCGTCCACCGTCCTCGCCCTGTGTGCGCTGGGATGGACTCCAGCACTCCCCCGCGACCCCGTTTGGGACAAGCGGCAGAAAATGGATGGATGGATGGATGGATGGATGGATGGATGGATGGATGGAATTGTCCATTTGATGCTCTTTATTGCCAGAAGTTACATGAGAATCACTTTACATAAACAGTTATTGTCCCATTTAGGTAGATAATATTTAGTAGGAGAAGCATGACAAACAACTAAAAGCAACGGGTAACTCAAGTTAGCTGTAAATTAAATTTCAGCTATTGCTCTCAAGGTCAGAATGGAGAATTAGGTGTTCACAGGAAGGTGTAATTTGTTAATTTGCTTGGATTTGCTTGGATCAGCCACCTTAAAAAACTTTATATGCACTTGGCTTGTTGCTAAGCAACAGCCAATAATTATCAATCAAGTAAGAGAAGGTGAAACCTCTTTATATTTTAATCCTATTTCTGTTCTAGCAAAATCTCACCCTTATTCTCCTTGTACCTTCGTCTTCCTGTTTGTGTAACTGACATCTTTGCACAGGACCTTGAGGTCCGGATTTTGAGTTGGAAAGTGAAAGTGACTACTAATGTCATTGTGAGTACACACACAGTGAACCACCACGAAATTACACCTCTGAATTGCACCCATACATTTACACACGTGCAGCAGGGGGCAGCTATTGAAAGTGACCGGGGAGCAGTGACAGGGACGCTACCTTGCTCATGGGTACCTCAAGGCAACCTACTGGTCTTGGATTCAAACCCCTGATCTTTTGATCCTGCGGGCAACTTTCCCTCTGTGGAATGCTCAATAATTAATCTGTACTTGTATAGAAAGGTATATTTCCACTTATCACATTTGCAGAGATACATTTTACATACATTATATATCAGAAACTAGACTGAAATAATCAGAAATTAAACCTTTGATTTGCTTTTTCTTTCCATTAAAAAAAAGCTGAGAATGAGCTTGTAATATTCTAATATTCTACTTTTTAGCAGTCTGTTTATGCATTTTGTATGATAAGAATTCAACCTTAGTTAAACAGTCAGTCTGATTTCATTATAAATCAAACTAGAATGGTATCATTTTAACATCAGAAGATCAAAAAACAAAAATGGTTGAAGTTTTTTACATTACATAATAGCTTAGTCATCTGTGAAGAAAAGTTAAAGAGTTTTTCTTCATCACAGAGTTTATAAATGTGTGTATTATAATTATTAAATATCTGGTACAAAGTGAGTCATGTAGGAGTAACAGAGGTTTCAGCGCTCATCAAGGAAGTCCAACATTTACTAAAGGTCTGCTTTTGCAAGTCCACTCTTCAATAAATGGCTAAGTGGCTATGACGAGTCATATTTGGCTGTGTTCAACTTCTGCACAGTATTATGGAGAAAGAGAGGCTCAGTTAATTGATTCAATTCAATTTTGTATTTACTTACATTTATTGGTCTAATATGTATTTCCTTGACTGTCTCAGATATATCAGAAAAGAAATAGATTAGAAGCCAACTGAACAAAGAATAAAAAGAAATCATAAAAAGAAAAAAACAGAAATAAAAAAAGAAACCCAAAAAATAATGCATTGCAATATCAGTTTAGAGAAGCAGTCATTCTTTAGAGTCAAATTTAAAAAATGAAATCAAATAAAATGATATTAGAAGACTAGAATATTAGAAGATTTTTTTTTAGCTACAAAACTGTTAACTGTGAAATAAATTTCTATTTACGTTCTCATCAAATAAAAACTTTGGGAATTATTTAAAATAATCTATTTAGTAAATGGATATTTAAATGGTTATTATGGTAGTAAATGGTTTACTGGTTATTTTACTTTATGGCACTAGAGGTTATGGGAAAAATCCTGAATCATATAAATGAAGAAAAAAATTTCAATAATCAACTTTGCAAGTCAAATGTACTTTTTTGGGTTTTTTAAAATTAATTGAAGAATACTTACTACAATACTGTTTATATGTGAAAAAAGCAAATTGAACAAAAATCAAACTGTAAGAAGAGCTTTCTGCTACTTTTTTGCTCCTCCCTCTCGCTTCTTACTCATCCTCTCCTAAACTTCTCTCTTCTTCTCTCGCAGAAGAATGTGGATGCATAAAACAAAATATATAAATGTAAAATAAAGTATAGGGTTGAATCAAAGGTAATACAATGAAAACAAATACCAGATGCTATAACAAAAACAACAATAATAATAATAACAATAACAATTATTACTCTCACTCACTCATTTTCTTCGCCACTTGTCCTAATTAGAGTCACAGGGTGTTCCATAATAATTATAATAATTTAAGTTTCTGGAAATGCAGGGCATTTTAGATGTAGGTATTTAATCAATTGCAGTTCCTTAAAGCCCCATCTCCTGCTTATTGTGTAGGTAGAAATCTGCTAATGGACCATGTGGTATGAAATGATCTCCAGACTTGCAGGTTCTCTTAAAATACATATTGCTGAGAAAGTTTTAGGGCAGCGTGGCTGTCTAATACCACCATTCATTTAGAGCTCAAATGGTACAACGTTCAGAGAGTTTACATCTCAGGTTCTGTCTGAAATCGTTTCACATAAAGGCTTCAGCAAAGTTTGCGTAAGGAGTTCATAGCAAAAACGGTTACATGAAACGACAAACAGAAAATTGAGAAAAATAATAAAAATATCTTTTTTTGACAAATGAAGTACATCATCTAACACAAAACATAATGCATATCAGAATGGGCAGATTTTAGTGTCCAAGGATGTACCTTAAAGTTGTTTTATTCTTTTCAGCCCTGAAGATCTAACTTGTCGAGGAACACAGGTCCAAAGTCCTTGAGGTCCGAGGCCACATCTGTCCCAGCGTTAGTCCATTTTCCTTTTAGTTTATACCTTGAACAGCTGTGACCCCTGTGTTTTGTGCCATCTGCAACCCAGATATGGCCAATTTAAGAACTGCAATAGTGTTGCATTCTTCACACCACTAACATTTTGGGACTTAATTGAGGATAATGTCAGGTTTTTCTATAGGCAGCACAATCATTACATTTGGTTTTATATAGGCCATATACTGCATTAATGTAAACACTGTGAAGATTCAGTAGATTCAATACTTCATACAATGATGAAAGGCATGTCATTAAACATGTGCACAAAAAAAATCATTCAAATCACTTTCCTTCTTCATTTTTAAGATTAGTGTCATTAGTTACAAGTGACCACCCACTGTCTGAATATATTGTGTAGCATCAGCCAGTTGGAGAATATAAAGGCCAGTGTATGTGTCTTCTGATTCCCAAAGCTGCAACGTCATCATTAGAACTTGTAGTCAACTTCATATAGAAGGAGCTTTGTATCTGAGCGCTGACAGATATTGATAGTTTGCCAGCACTAGGGCACATAGATGGCCTAAAATGTTCTAAAATTATTTATCAAATCCAATAAAACTGTCTAGTCCACACCTGATTTTGTTGTAGTTATACACACAGTATATATCCATTTTTTAACCAAGCCAGACAAAAAAAAAAAAAAACAATTTTTTTGACAATATGAATGGCTAATAAAGAATTGTTTATAATGACATACATGGTCAAAGTAATACATTATATGGTATATATAAAAAAACCAACAAAATAATTCATGTTATCATTATTGCACTATAACAAAAAAAGTTATGGCATTACAATATCCAATTCTGGTGAAAGAATATCAGCAGTATCAATAGTGGCAATTTTGACAAAGCTACTATTGTGATGAAGATGTGTTTTCAGTTTTGGTAATGAGGTTTAATAAAGTGTATGTAAATATGCAGAAAATACAAAATGATGGCAGAGATGGGAACGTTGGTTTGGTACTAATAATATGTGTACAACCATTTTATTAAACATTTTTTCATGGCGTGCAGTGATATTTATAGACATTTAATTATTTTTATTTTGAAAGTTTTCGCTTTTACTATATTTCATGCCCTGCCCTTGCATCTGGACACATTGTGGTAACGAGAATTGAGGCATTAAATGCACTGAAATGTTTTGAAAACAAATGTTGACTTTTTAAATTATTTATGAATCCACAAACATCCAAATTAACAGACAAAATCCTTTTAATGTGGATACATGGCTTTGATTGGACAAATGTTGCACTATAGAGCTTAAATTTATAGAGCTTTAAACTTTGAACCCAGAGATAGGACACAACACTCTGTGTGACCAGTTAGCGGCATTGTCTGTAATTAGGTCAAGATACTGAAGCCTGTCCACTTCATCAGTATAATCTATGCGCGCATATTACATAGCACACATATTTCATAGAAACTAAATTTCACTTTTAGGGCCTTTTGGTTTAAAGAAAAAAACTAAATTGCTGTATAACCGACAATAAATTCAAATCAGTTAAAAAGCTTACAACATGGTGGCAGCGGTGGTCTAGTGTTTTGAGACTAGGCCCCAGGATCGGAAGATCGTGGGTCTGAATCCCAGACCAGTATGTTGTCCTGAGTTACCCTTGAGTAAGGTACCGTCCCCATCACTGCTCCCCGGGTGCTGGACATAGCTGCCCCCTGCTGCTCGGTGTGTATGGGTGAAAAGCAAACAATGCATTTTGTTGTGCTTCACTGTGTGCTGTGTTTTACAATGACAAATAATCACTTTTCACATTTATTGCTTATTTCCCAAACAGGTAGTTGCTCTATTTACTGCTCATTGCTGTAAATAAGCTGTAAAAATTCTTCTCAAATTATACACAGTAAGTAACTGCAGTAAATAGCAGTATCAAAACAACACTTTTTCATTACAAAGTATTCTATAGAGAAATAAAACCAAGCTAATCCTGTGTTGTTCATGTCTACTGTGCACTCTTCATCTCACTAGTGTAATATTTTTTTTACATATCTCTAGTAATAAATAAACTGCTCCACATATTTTACGTAAGCAAGCCTTGCCTGTTCAACAATATTCACTGACGTTTTCAAATTAGAGCAGCATAGCAGTGGCAAAACTGTATTTCAACACATTTTATTATGAAGTCTGCATTCACCGCAGACAAATGGCAAACCATTGTTTGCAGTGTTCATTTGCGAGGTTGTCATCATCATCATTCTGCTTAGTAACCTCAATCGTCTCCTCCATGCCTGCGTCCCCAGCCCACACCCCAGTCGGGTTTTGTCGTTTATAGTGTTGAGAAGTCTACAACAAGTTTCCACTATTAATCCACCCTTGGCACACATACATAGACACACACTCTTAAAATTCCAAAAAAGTTTCTGGCTTGGACATATAGGTCTAGGAAAACCACTTTCATTGTAAGTAGATGTGCAATCTCTGAAGATTCATTAACAATTGAAAAACTTTATGAAATTTTATCTTTAAGTGTCTCTCTACTGGAAGGTTCTTAGACAGAGCACAGAAGAACTAAAAGTGATTTGGGCCTCAGTGTAAGTGAACGAAAAACACTTCATCGTCATGTTGAATAATCGTGAGTTAGCTCTCTGGAAAATAAGCTTAGGTTTTTTTTGCCATGAGTGTCGAGCTGTGCCGTGTGGATCACACTAGGACTGGCCTAAAGTTATGACCAAACAGAAGAAAAATGTTCCTTTAAAGCCAGTTCTGTCAGGGGATGCCTTGTGTTTCCTCTCCCTAAGCGTGTCATCCTCTCTCTCTCTCTCTCTCTCTCTCTCTCTCTCTCTCTCTCTCTCTCTCTTTCTCCATAGTCATCATTTCTCTATTGTTCCCCTGCATTCTTTGACACCTGTGTAGGAGCACAGGCTCAGTTTCCATTACGGCATCTCCCTCCACTTAATTAACCTCCATCTGGTTCTAGTTAAGGTCCACTGATGTCACCGCTCCCCCCTCCTAGCAACCCTGCCACTGCCTCTGCAGCAACATGGAAGCCATTAAGGCTGCCTCTAATTAAATAACCAAGAAGCGTTTGTCACTATTTGTGTCTTTTGGTGGAGCCTCGACTGGCACTTGGAGTCAAACATTTGTTTTTCGAAAGCGCCTGTAACGATGCCACATGCAATGGGTCACACTGGTCTAGCCTGCAGCCGTGAAGTTTGGAGGAGGAAGAAAAGCAAGCCATGACAAAGAGCACTGGCATAAATCTGTGTCTTCTCTGAAGGTTTGTCAATACAGTCTCGGCATATGTAGATTTATGCCACGCCAGCTAACTTTTAAAAATAAAGCAGAGCCAAATAGAGCTCTGTGAAGCTGTGCCATAGAGGAAGAAACATTCTTACATTCCTAAAACCTCTCTGTTGAATGATTGTGTTTTAAAGAACAATACGTTAAAGTGTTTTTGGGAACCACAAGTGTTTTATGGCATAAACCCTTTCTGGTGCATTTATATTTTTTATAGAGCAACTGTATGGAAACCATATGGAAAAATGAGCCCTAAATGACCCCAATAACGCCTACTGTTTAACCAACTCATTTGCTATCCTTGGTCTACCCACCCTAATATCCAGTCCAGACGGATGGAGGACGTTCATCACATACTCAGACTCTCCAGCCATCTGATGACAACAACCAGTGCAGTTCACATGTCATGCCTGTTGTAATATCTTTCCCTCATGCTAAAAACAGTGCTCAGGTAATGTCTGGCTGTGGAATGTTCTGGTTGGTTAAAGCTGCATGAGTGTGTGTGTGTGTGTGTGTGTGTGTGTGTGTGTGTGTGTGTTTGTGTGTAAAGCTGAAAGCACAAAGCAGTGCAGCATGATGCAACATTTTAGAGGGATGGATGGAGGGATGGTAAACAAACAGCAGTGTGGGGCAAGCTCAAGGTCTTACCCTTTGAATTAAGTTTGTGTGAAGCTTCAGGAAATAGCAAGAGAAGGAAAAGGAGTCAGGGGGAGCTTTGCATGCTAACCTAATAAAACTTTCACTTTTTTTGGAGTTTCACTGTGGGAGCCATTAAATGGATTAATAATTCAGACAAAGAGAGATTCAGCAGAGTATATATTAGAGTGCATTGATTTGGTGTTTTGCAGCCAATAAAGATCATTAAGCTCTGGTAATAGCTGAAACTTTTATCAGTTACTGATACCATTTATCAGTTTTCATTATTGCCACTGGAACAGAGATCTGTCCGGCATTTTTCTCTGCCTTTTGAATTATAAACACTGGGATAAGCTCCAGCACTACACTAGTTAGGACAAACGGTTAAGATGATGGATGGATGGATGGATGGATGGATAGATGGATGGATACTGTCGCTGATAACAAAACATCTATTGCACATAAATCTTTATATAAGAATGTATAATAAAAGTAACCAGTAACCATTCAATCAGTGAAAAAGATTTTTAGGCCGCTCTGATACTTCTCATCAATATTTAATAATGCATTAAATATGTCAATATTTTACTAATTTCAGTTAGATCTAGTCTCAGCATCAGAATTTTTAATGTTTTATAGAATATTTATATTTTAACAATATGGAAACTGTAATGGGACTGTAAGAAGAGTTAAGAGTACATAGTGATTCCTTTTTTATGGCTATAACGTTATTATTATGGCTATAACGTTATATAATTGTTATTATCATGACAATTTTTGGAAATAGGCGATATGTTGATAAGTAAAGAAGCATAAGTGTGGCATAGGTTCTTACTTACTTGAATTTTTTTTTCATTGGAGATAATGTGAACTTAATATATTTCATGTTTTGTCTGATCATCTCGCTTCATTTGCAAGCATGCATCCATTCTTTGCATTTCAACATTGAAACATGGGCAATTTAGGGCCAGTAATGAGATGAGGAAAAAAACCAAACAAAAACCCCCCCCCAAAATCTCCCTCTCTATATACAGTGCTGTGCAAAAGTTTTAGGCAGGTGTGGAAAAAATGCTGTAAACAAAGAATGCTTTCAGAAATGGAAGTGTTAATCATTTATTTTCATCAATCAACAAAATGCAGTGAATGAACAAAAGAGAAATCTAAATCAAATCTATATTTGGTGTGACCACCCTTTGCCTTCAAAACAGCATCAATTCTTCTAGGTACACTTGCACACAGTCTCTGAAGGAACTCGGCCGGTAGGTCGTTCCAAACATCTTGGAGAACTGACCACAGATCTTCTGTGGATGTAGCTTCCTCACATCCTCCTGTCTCTTCATGTAATCCAGACACACTGGATGATGTTGAGATCAGGGCTCTGTGGGGGCCAGAAGAACTGATGCTTTGAAGGCAAAAGGTAAAAATAATCTGTAGATATTGATCTGATTGAGATTTTTCTTTTGTTCACTCATTTTGCATTTTGTAAATTGATAAAAATTAAACAATAATTATTTATATTTCTGAAAGCATTCTTTGTTTACAGCGTTTTTTCCACACCTGCCTAAAACCTTAGCACAGTATAAATATATATATATATATATATATATATATATAATAGTGATAATAAAAATTCAAGCACGTGAAGTCAGCAGGCAATTGTTATCATGACATAAATCAGTATTTATAAAAACCTGATGGGCAAAGCATCTCTAGTTTTTTAGTAAACACATTCTAAAAGACTGAAATACTGAAAAACAATAGCAGTAAAAAGCAGAATTACTATCACAAATGCCAAACTTTACTGTGCAAAAGTGTTATAATAATCGTGTCCAGAAGAGACATACATTTTTTAGAATCAGAAACATCCGGAATGGACCAATCTTTTTTTAATCAAAGGCTTCTGGGAAGGACTATCACAAGATGGAAAGGTGTTCTGTTCTGGCAGATTAGGTTTCCAGATCTTTTTTGGAAGAAATGGATGCTATGTACCCCGGATAAAAAATAAAAAAACAAAAAGCAAAAAGGAACATCAGTTTGTTATAAGCAACATGTCCACAACCCAGATAAGGGGTTGTCAGTGTCCTTGAAATTGGCGACATTAATGTCCAAACATGCACTGAGATTTTAAAGCTACCTTTAAGACATTCCTGCTTTTAAGACATTCCAGGGATGTCAATGCAAATTTCAACAGGACAATGCAAATTCTGGGTTCAGGTACTAAACTGGCCTGCCTGCAGTCAATACCTGCCCCGTTTAGAGAATGTGTGGAACATGTTGACCTGAAAAATGTCATGACGAGGACCCCATACTGTTGCACACTGTAAGAATGGGCCAAAATAACCTGAAATGCTTGGTATTTTCATTGACAGAAAGTATTTTGAGAAGGAATTTGAGAAGCAAACATTATAGAGTAGTTAATGCTTTACCCTACCAACTTTTTTGGAACATGTTGAAGGCCTGAAGTGCAGGAATGGATGCATATCGCATACAGGAACTTTATTGCATTGTATATTGCAATGCATTTGACCATAAAAAGCAAGAAATATTTTGGCTTCATCCTGTGTTATGAAATAAAATTAAAAGTAAATTAAGCAAAAGTATTTTTTAATTTGCCTTTCCCATCCTGTCCCAACCTTTTCTATATTGAGGTTATAATGAAACTTTCAATATATCACAGTGAATAACACAATATGGGCTGACATGTCGTGCAATCTTAATATAAGTGCTCTTCAACTTTTTTTTTTTTCAACTCCTTTTTGACCCAAGTTCTCTTATTGTTACAGGTTAGGATGTGATTAAACTCCCACGTTCCCCAAAGTGGGCATGAAACCTTATTCTTCCACCATTCCACTTCTCATCTTCTTTTGTTCAGCCTTGGTAATCACTATCCCACAGTTGTCAGTGTTCTTTTATCAATAAACACTTTTATGAGAAGACATAACGTTTGACTGTAAACATGTCTCGAGCAGCATGCCACCACATTTGTACTGCAATAGCGGCTGAGCTCCACATGAAAATAATTACATCCTTCACCGTTCTCGACGTTTTGTCTCTATGTGCCGAGAGAGAAGCAGAAAGAGAGAGGGAGAAAGAGAGAGAGAGGAAGAAAGATAGCTTTGCGATGTGGGCTGTGCTCCTGTGCTGCTTCTTGTTGTGGCCTATTCTCCTTAACACTGAAAGTCATAAAAGTGCCTTCTCCTTTTACAATGTCATGTTCAAACGTTGTACCCCCCTCATCTTCTCTCTCTCTCTCTCTCTCTCTCTCTCTCTCCTCTCTCTCTCTCTCTCTCTCTCTCTCTCTCTCTCTCTCTCTCTCTCTCTATCTTTGCTTCACCTCCCCCTTTGCCTATCTCCCCTTACAGCCAGAGCAGTTGTTTACCACCGTGCTCAAGTTTAGAATTTCAAGAAAAAAAAATCCTTCAAAATGCACAACTGGAATGATTTTTGCGGCCTGCTGTTCCGAAAAAGATTCCAGAGTTCCTGCTCTATTATCCCGACCGTTCTAACTCAAGTGGCAAAAAATGAATGTTTTCAAAACAGCCTGTCTTACTGAAACCTTTCCAAGGAGACATCAGAAGGCAGTTTCATCCAAACGGTGCCAACACAAACCCTCAGAGGTTTTTCTAGGCAAATTTGAAAGGAATTTCAACAGAGCGGTACATGCAATATAGATTAAGGCCTTCAAACTGTTTTCTTTAACAGTGAATATATTATTTCTGTAAGGGATTACTTTGTTGTGTATAAAATATCGAAAGCAAGGCCCTCCTTAAGTATTTGTTCACTTAAGGGAAGCCATACATGAACTAGAGCTGTGGACATGGACTGTCCAGCAATTGTCCTGTCTGTCTGTTGCTTGGCTAATGATTGCAGGCCTGCTGTGTGTATGGGCGAGTATGTGTGTGTGTGTGTGTGTGTGTGTGTGTGTGTGTGCAGACAGACAGATGCTAATTACACCATCTTTCCAACAAAGACAGAAGGCCCCCTGGCCATCCCTTTCAACACACATGCCACACAGCCAGCACCACCCACAGCTCTCAGCCCAACTATTGATGACCATTCCATCCTCAGTCTCAGGCTCGCAGCAGCTGAAGGCCTCCATGAACGAAAAATACAAGGAAAACCATTGAGCTATTGAATCTGAGGGTAGATGTCGAACATCCTTCCATGTTGACCAGAATGCAGCTTAAAGCCCTTACTATTTACTAGTTGGTGGATAATACAAGCAGCACATTTACATAATGCCATTTACTCAGAACAAAATAAACTAATAAAAAGAGGTTATGAATATATAGACATTTTGCTATTAATCTACTTTTAGTGCATATTAATGGATTGCCAAGCCAGTTAAAACTATAATATCTGTGTGGAGAAATAAAACCTGTTTGATGGACACTTTATTGAACTGCACTAGCCACTTTTACAGCTATACTTTTACTCATTCTTTAACAGAAACAGACTATTTATTTCACTTGCTTTTTTTAAATGCATATTTATTACTTACATTTGTTAAATGTCAAGCTTACAGTTTATTCTTATTTACACATTCTTATTTATATATTTTTGGTAGCTGAAATCGACTGGAACCAACACATTTCATTGCCATAACACTGCTCTGCTGCTGATTTTATACAAATAACAATTAAAAGTTGAACCTTAGCTACTTCTATATAACAGTATTCAAACACATAAACATAGGTTCTAGATAAATAATTTTTTTTTCTTCTAATCACCAAGAATCATTTTTAATAAAGCTGTCTTTGGTTAGAAAGTCATGAAACAAGTAGCAATCGTGAAGGTGTGTTCTAATGTCAAAAGCATAACTGAGCCTTAAAACAGAGTCTTAAGCAGGCCTGTTCAACTGGCTCATTAATAATCATTTGGAAGCTTTATGGGATCAGAAATCATTCCAAATCAGCGTCACCACACAATGTTTCCCTCCTGATAAGGAAGGGAAGAGAGGAGCCTGCAGTCACCTAAAGGGAGATTGCATGATGCACAAAAGCAGCAGGAACAACCATTTTAAAAAGAATAAAAAATCAACAACATTCACATTTATTCAGACACTGCCTGAAAAAATGAAAAGAAAATAAGTCAAAAAGACAATATATGAACTTTTTATATCATAACAAAAATATACAGTTTCCTGTGGCAATACGGGGCAGCGGTGGCCTAGTGGTTAGGGAGTTGGCCCAGCATCGGAAGATTGTGGGTTCGATTCTCTCAAAAGTAGGTTGCCTTGAGCAAGGTACCGTCCCTGTCACTGCTCCCTGGGCGCTTTCAATAGCTGCCCACTGCTGCACAGTGTTTGTGTGCATGGGTTAAAAGCATGGTTCATGGTGTGCAGTGCTGTGATCTCGCAATGACAAGGGTTGTCACTTTCACTTTTTTTTCTTTTTTCAATATCCAAACGACTTCTATGTCATTTCTAAACATTTTTCTATAGATTTTTAATGCATTTTTAAAGCATTTTAATGTATGATATTCAGAGATGGAAAAATGAAACAAATGACAAAGTATAAATGCGGAATTTCTGGTAAAACTAGAAGAACTGATTCAACTAGTCAAGTAAAAGCAACTACAGGCTCTGAAATCTCTTCAGAAATTTTCATTGTGCAAACTAAACCATACAAACATCATTCACAATCTGCAGCGATGGATACATCAACCGATCACCTGCTTGTTTGTTTTTTCCATTTATTATGTTGGGAACAAACAATGATGCAAAATAAAAATAAATTAGATTTTTACCTGTTTTAAAATTTCTGGAGTAGAAATTACAAATAATTATTTTAAAATGTAAAATGTAAAAAAGGGAGTAAAAGTTAAAGGTCAAACAGGAAAATAAATACTGAAGTAAAGTGCATATCTCTGACTGCTCAGGTACAGGTACAAAGTGTTTTGCTTCATTACTTCCAATCTTTGATGTTATTACTTAACACAAATTTGCATATGCTCAACACTTGAGTGAGAAGAGGGATCAAATCCCTCTTAAATGGTCATTTATGCTTCTGGATGTATTCTGCTTTAACACATGGTACCAAGGCAGCTGTCAGTGCGATTGATGAGCGCAGCTGGGGAAGATGTGCAAAGTGTCAGAGGATCTACAAACTGGAGTTGCCATATGACTTACATGGGATGTGAAGGCGATGAGATTTAAAATGATCTTTTATTAAATTTTTAAAAAATGTACACAGTTTTCTCCCTTATGCTAAAAAAAGTTCTCCCTTATGCTTAAAGACATTTTTACATTTTTTGATCTCTTTAGTTACACAGCTGGAAAGGCTTATGGCATGCAATGTAATGGCAACTGCCTAATTCATTACACAGCACACAATGTGTCAAGCTATTAAATGGACAAAATTTTACAACAAAATCTTTTTGAATTTAATTGAAAAATTTGATAAGTGCACAATTTCCAGTCCATTTGGTTCATATATTGAAACGCATGTGCGAAAACTAATTTCTTTTGTGATGTCACAATAGCCTATACATCTACAAATCATCAGTCTTTCCCGCTGCTTTGAAGGCTAAAAATAGCAGCGCGTCAAAAAAGAGGTCATTTGCATATCATTTTAAAGGAAAACAGCCTGTTTTATACTAAGAGATAAAAATGGATAAAAATGTTCAATACAGGACAAATGTAGAATATATTAAGGTTCGTAAACTGAATTGGTAACGTGATTTCTGCCATTGCATGACATACCATTATCTATAAAATTGGATAAATAAATAAATAGGATTTTAGGATATCTACTCTATATTTAATTATATTTAACAAACTCATTAAAATACCCATTAAATGTAACTTTGGATCGAAAATAAAACATTCTAATAAAGGTTTCTCTAAACCTAACCTCAAGTTAAAACTTTAATCCTAATGCTGTTAATAATCCACTGAGTTTTAGCAGTTTGTTAACAACTAAACCACCTGTACATCATCTAAAGGGGGGTATCATGATAAGTGTGTTGATTTAGGCCTGCAGTTGGTTCATTGTGAACTGTTTTTTCATGCTGCTCAACTTGGGTACTTTGGGTGAATGAGGCTGCTCCAAATCAATTCTAGATCTGAAAGGTGGTCAGTGTATGTGTGTGTGGCAGAGAAACAGAGTGAGAGACAGAATGTCTGGGAGAGAGAAAAGAGCCAGAGAGAAAATGCTAGAGGTGCAGAAGCTCTCTCTGCAGATGTCCAAATAAGCAGTAAATCACTGCTAGGACCTGAGGGTGCTCAAATGCTTTTTGACTGAATGTGTCTGCCAGCCCAGGGGCTGCTGAATGACTAAAACATTAGCAGAAGTCCTCAGGGCAGCCGCACACTCCCCCCAATCCCCAACCAACCACAGCCTGAGCAAACACACCAATGCACACACACACACACACACACACACATGCGGCATACACCCACACAGAGCCAAAATGGTGCCCATTCACACACTTCCAGAGATGGCCTCCCTCCCAGGCCTTGGAATGCTGAGCTGCGTTCTGTGTTGGCCATGTACACAAAGTGTCTATTTAGGTGTGCGTCCTCATTCCCCAGGGCCGTAAAGCTGCCATCGGCATCTAAGCTGGAGTTACAGGTGTTGCTTTGCCACAGTTGCCCTGCAAAAAAAAAAAAATTAAATTAGGGCCTGTTTTATGATCCTGCTTGTACAGAAGCCTAGGGAACCAGAAGTGACACAAAGCTACAAAACAAGTTAAAACCACGTACCCATCATCGCACATGCCACACACACTCCAGAGCTGACTAAGCGAGAGAAAATTGTTCTCCAGTTTGATGCATAATTTCAGCTAGCATTTTTTCTTCTTTCAGCTCTTGCTCAGTGTATTAGTGTAGCCCTGTTTCACATGGCTGCCCTTCCTTAATACCAACATGACTCTGCGATTGCCGTGTTCACAACTCATACTCTTCTATTTACCATTAACAAGCCCAACCTGCAGTTATATGCAAATTTTAAAGCTAGTGTAATGACTCAAGCTAATATTTATTATGTCCAGTAATATTATTGCTGCCAATAATTATCAGTCATGAACTGCATCAAAAAAGGCATGCTGCACTTTTTAATGGCTTGAAAAATTACAGCTTGACATTTGAGAGTCATTGAGCCAAAGCTTATGGGTTTATTTTGGAACGTCCAAGGCATCTCAAACCCTGAGGCTGCCAGTGTGTCAGCCACATTTTGGGATGGCTTGAGAAAAAGCGTACCAGATGCTAACATTTAGGCTCTTAAGACTCTTAGAAAAAAGCTCAAATCAGGATAAATCGAAATGAAAAGGTGTGAACCATGGAAAATCATCATTAAAAGGCCTATGAAAGAGTTCACAAGGCCTAAAATTGCTTTTAACATAACGTGAATGTTAGTTGGGATCATGCAGCTGTTTTAGAGTGACTAGCAACAATGTGTTTTCCCTTTGTAGCCATACAGAGCAAAGACTACACCTTGGACTAGGTCTTGCTTTGCAGAGTGCTGAACTAAGCTTGCAGTGATGTTTATGAATGTTTCACTGCCCCCTGCCTGACATGTTCACAACTGCAGAGACATATTCCCTGCTTTCCACCCTTCCCCCATAGACTCCACATCCTCAGCCTGCTATTTCAATAGCACAATCTGTCAGAATGTTCAGGATATTTTTTACAAAGTTTTAGAATGATCCTTGCTTTATTTAGTTGATAAATGCTGCAGTGTATTTTCATCCTTCCATGTTTGAAGAAGGTGTAGGCCTTTAGCTTAAAGTGCACTCAGAGGGTTACGGTCACCAGCACAAGCAGTTAATAGATGGTGTTGTAAAAATATTTTTCAAAGACTATGGAACATGTGCTGTCTTCTTCAGAAGGAACCATTGAAAACTGGTTTATTCATTGGACCATTTTTTTAATTGTCCTTGGTAATGTATAAGCAAGTGACACACACTAAATGGTATTGGTGGCGGTAGAGGTAGGGTACTTGCCTACAGACCTCTGGATCAAGAGGTCCCTGGTTCAAATCCCACCTCTAGCACTACCACCACTGGGTCCCTGAGCAACCTTAACCCTGAGTTGCTCCAGTGACTGTCCCAGTAATTAGGACATGGAAGTTGCTCTGGATAAGAGTGTCTGCTAAATGCTGTAAATGTAATGTTATTGTAAGCTCTGGTTATTGTATAGCTTATCATAAAAATGATCAGTGAATAAATGATTAAACTTTTAATTTGGACTCGCACCACTCATACCAGGATGCACTTTGAGTAAGGTAAGGCACAGAAATCTACTCTCTAAATTCAATCCATTTCAACTAATATTAAATAAATGTTCATCCGTTTTTCATGTGGCCATTGCATATTACCGAAGATGAAAAGTGTCAAAATTTTATAAACAGCAGCAGATACTCACTGCTGAGCTCATTAAAAGTAATCCCAACATAAATTATGCTTTCTTAAATGGGTGTCAATGTATCCTTCCTGTTGCCATGATATACTGAACCATGGTGGAGTTTGGCCTTAATATGCAATACCACTGGTGTACTGTAGGTGACAGTACAGCACCTTTCACGTTCTGCTGCTTGCAGCTACCCCCACCCCCCCACCCCCACTCCCCACCCCTCAAAAAGCAAATAGATCTTTCATATTCAACAGCACAAGACTGTTCCAGTGAGCAGAATTTATTAAGGAAGCCATTAAATACACCCAAGCACAGTGTCTTGAAGGGGTTTTCTGCTAGTGCACATCATTCTGTGGTGTGTTGACTTGTTAGTCTGAGAGATTTCTTATAAAACCTGGTCCTGAATTTGCAGACCAAGTGATAAGCTTATCTTATCAGCTGATCTTATGCCAGCATTGTTCACAGTTACAGTGTTGCTGTGATTTCTAGGGCTTTAACCTCATGTAGCCTGATTGTATGTCCATGCCCCTGAACAGAGACCCAAATGACATCACTCTGATAGGGAGTGCTCTGGATTGGAACCAGAGGCAGAGAGGCTATTCAAATTAATTAACAAATGACCTCAAATTAAAAGGGGAAGTCACAGATCACACCGCTGAGCCATTTGTCAAGACGGCATGCGGCACTCCTGCAAAATGTGGCTCCTCTCCATCAGACACTGAGTGCTTTATAAGCATGCCTTGAATGCAAATAGGAGCCAGCCAGTGTGGGAGAAGAGAGGGGGAAAAAATGCCAGGGCTTTATGCTTCTATATCAATTACACTGCATCTATAAAACAGCCTTTTCACTAAATCCGATCTATTTACATCCAAAGTACAGCGGCAGTAAAGATGCAGGCAATCCTATGCGCTGTCACGGGACACCATGTTACTACGCTGGGGTGCAATAAATTGTATATGAGGGGGCGAAGTGCCATCTTCTTCTCCACCCTCCATCTCTCATTCAGGAGCTTTAGAGTCCAGCCTACATTCTTAAGAATAAAGGTGGTTCTTTGTTTAGATTCCAAGAACCAGAACAAGAAAAACAGAAAAACTTTGAACTAGTGTCAGTTATTTAAAGTAATGTAAATCAATGTGCACACACTCCCTTTAATTGGAAGTCTCTTTAATTAATCTCTTTAATTAATACAGGTTTATCCAGCGTTTTGAGAGAACCAATAGTAGTTCTAATATGGATTTGCTCCAAGAAGAAAGCAAAGGTACCAGAGTGCATTCCAGTGGAGTGAAAATGTGTGTGTAGGGAACCTCAATCTCATGTAAAGATTATACACCAAAGGCTTGTTATAGTGCTGCACATCCAAGAATCTTTCCTTTCTGAAGAACATAAAAAAGCTCTCAATTGAGTGGTTTCATTGGAGTTTTTTTAAAGATCCATCCATTGAAAGTTCTTTATGGAAGCAGGTCATTCTTCTGTGCCGTTGCACAGAAGGGAACCCATTTGGTCCCTTGATTTTTAATTGCATACATGGACAGTCCAACAAACCAAGCATGTAAACAAACAACACTATATCTGGAGGTGAAGGATGGATAGAGAGAATGAGGGAGGGTGGGATAAGATGTCACACACTGGCTTGTGCAAAAGGGTAGAACTACAAAAGGTATAGACATAAAGAAGGAGGGAGAGTGCAAATAAGGAGAGGGCGAGAGAGGAAGACGTGATCAAGCAAGAGATAGAGGGAGGATGAGGAGAAATAGAGTGGAGGGAGAGAAACAGGAGTGTGGGAGAGATTTATGCTGGCTGTAGAATTTCTTACCCCCCACCCACCTCTACCCTCCACACCAACATCCCCCACTCCTGCTCACTCTAGCCCACCCTCCTTGGGTTTCTGAATCTTACCCCGGACACACACACCCGCCCGCACAAGAGCTTGTGATTAAGATTCTGGTGGGATGCGACTGCAGCACTTTTGCAAATGGAAGACTAGACATAATTTCCCTAAAATGCTGTTTTTTATCACCTATTTCCCCTCCATCAGCCGCCCAGTGCACGATTGATAGCTGATGGCACCTCTGACAACTTAACGGGTTTATAGCCAGATTTATGGGCTATCTGCTCTGGGCTTTTTACAGCTAAAACTCTGTAAAAAATGCTTATTTCTCTGATAAGGGAAGGGAGGGTGAGAATAGGTGTATGGTTTTGTGTGTGTGTGTGTGTGTGTGTGTGTGTGTGTGTGTGTGTGTGTAGTAAAGAAGAGGCGACAAGCAGTCAGTGCAACATGACTAAAAGAGAAGTACCTCTGCATTGCAGTCTGAGAAGCACAACTGTTTTCATCCTCTCCATTTTGTGGAACAGTTCTCATCCACAGCCCTCTGCCCAAGGTGGGGTGAGGTCTGACCACTGAGCATTGGGGTTACCCCTATTTAAAGGAAAAGCATTCCAATACCTTTCATTGCTGTCTCCACTTAAAGAGTTTTCAAATGTGGAGGTCCCAAATGCTTCAAATAATCTTTTCAATGGATCATTTTAGTGGCCATTCTAGAATTTTTTTTTTTATTTTTTATGTAGGGCCATAATAGGGCCACCATTCCTGTTTAGGAACCAAATAAATGTCTTCAAATTTAAAGAGGCTCTTAATTATCTCATAATGATGCCATATATTTGTTATCAAATTAGCCCTCATCACATGTTTGTAGCTCCTCAATATGTTATTTAATGTGCTTTACATACAGTAGAAGACACAGTAAAATATAATTTCACAACAACCATATTCATGCATGTTAACCTGTGAGCTGTGGAAAAAAGGAGACACCTTAATGAGACAGAATCCAGAATCTGGTTTTTATATGAACAAAATGCATTGTGGTGCATATAAAATAAATGGAAAGAAGTAATTGTTGTCAAAGTATCACAACAGAAGTAAAAAATGAAACTGCTGTTCCTTTTTCTTTATATCTCTATATTTTTATATTTTTTTTCTATTCTTTTTCTGTACATCTGTCACTTTTATAAGAGCCCTGTAATGCCCAAATTTCCCATTTGTGGGATAATAAAAGATTACTCTACTCTACTCTACTCTACTCTACTCCACTCTACTCTAGACACATAGACTAAAATCCGTTGGTTACTAAGATGTCAAATAGGTCGCCGGATACAAAATTTGGTAGTTTATGTTTTGGTAGTTTATGATTATGTTTAAGCCTCCTTAAAATAATAAAAACTGAGTTATTTTTTTCAAAACTATGCACATCTATATTAAATGTCTACCCTAACTAATGAGAATGCATTAGACCCCATCATCACCATTGGCAATGTGACTGTAGCCTGTGATAATAGTAATGACAGGCCACAGAAATCAACTGAAACCGAAACAAATTTCAGGTAAAAATCAAATAAATTTGTTCTTTGTTGCCAACAATATTTATTGACACATCTTTACTGCATAATCATGCATCCGGGGTTGCATCAAGTTTCATTTTAGGGAATGTTCTGCTATTTTTAGCATCAAATTTTCACACAGTGGTTGTGGAAACTTTCAAATAATTCAAAATATATAAGGAAATACAAGACTTGTTCAAACATTGAAAATGATTACTAATGGCTTAGTCTTCATTTCAAATACAAAGTTGCTTTAAGCAGGGCAGTGGTGTGTTTTCAATGCAGTGGTGGCCTAGTGGTTAGGGAGTTGGCCCCAGAACTGGAAGGTTGTGGGTTCGAATCCCAGACCAGTAGGTTGCCCTAAGGTACCAATGAGCAAGGTAGAATCCCCATCACTGCTCCCCTGGCACTTTAAATAGTTGCCCCCTGCTGCATGGAGAGAATTGGTTCACAGTATGATAAATAGTCACTTTCACTTAAGAGGTCAAATAATGAAGAATCTATACTAATTCTTCCTGAAGCCAGAGAATATGTGTGGGTATTACACACACAAATTAATGACTTGCCTTTAAATTTCAAAACAGAGGTAAATAAGTCTACTGACATATGCATGGCTTTTTCGCCATAAGTGCACTACATATTATCATTATACCATATTAGCTTCTTCAAACCTTTTTATATCCAAAATTTCAGCACAGCAATTTGGAATGAAACCATTTCTACTATTATTTCACTTCCTCAGATTGATTAGAGCAGTTCTAGAGCATTTAGCTCATCCGCTGGGCTTTGCATAGGCCTGTGTTATGACTTTCCCTTCAGTATCACCTCAATCTTACAGCTGACACTTTAGTGAATCTTTTCAAATGCCAAAAGCTACATCCACGGCCACTGTGACTGTGTGGACTTAACTAGTCCAATTTTTCGGATAAATCTAAGCTCCCTTATTCTTCTCAATTTCTCTCCAAACTGTAAATCTCTCACACTCAATAAGCCATTACCGTTCCCATACAGTAATCCTTTCACTCTCACTGTAAATCATAACAGACGCTACATGTTCGTAAGTGTGTGTTTATGTGTTCTTAACCGCTCAAAGTCATCGGCACCAACCACAAATAACCCAAACAGAGCCGTCTTCTCAGCCGCCTGGCTAATTGTGACAATGAGTTTTATGCGCCATCTGATTTATCTGTAAACATGGCCGACGAGGAGCACAGGCAGGAGTTTATGTGGTGAAACTTTATGTGGTGAAAGTTTATGTGTTCGTCGAGAGCTCGCTCATTTTATGTGTGTATGGAACAAACATTTCTTCCTGAATCGGTGGAGTATTGTTTATGTGTTGGCAGCTTCTTATGTAATGTCCCACCGAAGTATTTCCTTTTGGGCCACAAATCACACATGTGAACGAGCCCAGCTCATGTGGCAGTTTTCTGTGTTTTTATCTCCTTGAGAGTTTCTCTGGCTCCAATGCAGAGTCCTTCTCTAGAGGGTCTGCTGACATGATGAGTGCATGGTGTGTATGTATGCTGTATAGAGCTCTAACAGGCACTAAGCTGTATGTATCGTATATATATTAGATTATTTTAGATTACATTAAGTGTTGGGATCAGTGTGTTTGTTACATTGTAAAGTGTACTCTATAACCATCTGAAAACATGTATTATATGTAATAAAATATATATATGTAATATAATACAGTCTCATTCTCACTCATTTTCAACTCACAAACACACTAACACACTCACACCTAGCGGGCAAATTAGCATCTCCAATCCACCTGCATGTCTTTGGATGGGAGGAAACTCTAGCTCCCTGAGGAACCCAGGCACACACAGAGAGAACATGCAAACACCACACAGAAAGGACCTGGACCATCCCACCTGGGAATCCAACCCAGGATCTTCTTGCTATTAACAGTGTGAAGCTTAAACTGTGCTGTGATTTAATTTTTGCAAGTAGCATATATGTATGCCGCCTTATTCTATTTATATTTTACATCATTTATGACCACTTGCCATTTAAATGGTATCAAATCTTCTTGACAAAGAGAACAACAGAAATGCTGCAGAATGGCTTAAAATAAATTCTTGTTTTTGATCTTTACTCTAGTGAAAAGTAGAAGTAGAGTAGTAGAACTCTAGAAGTAATTAAGATTTCTGATGTAGTGCAAAGCAAGCCCTGGACTCTGGAGTGGTGGGAGCCTGATCTCTGGATGATAAATTATTCTTCATGATCTGGTAGTCTGATGGATTAATCTGAATTCCTTTTCAAAACCCTGAACTTTGGCCAAAAATTGGCCAGGCAAAGCACTACAATATTTTAACACAATTTGTAAAATGGTAAAGGATTAGTTAACATTGAATACATACATCATAAATATTATTCTTTTTGGTAACAGGAAGAGCTGCCAACTTACTCCTACTACTCATCCCACCTCTTTGTGTAAAATGGCTAAATGACATGATTCTTTTTTGTAGGTAGTGCTTTTCAAGATCTAATGGTGTATTCCATTTAAGCCGGGAAGTCTGAATTCTTAGGTTCCCGGTAGGAAACATTAACTAGAATGGCCCCTGAATAACCCTCTTGGAAAGTTGGAGGAACCTCACCAACCCATACAACAAATTCCAATATGTCCACTCAAAGCAGTAGTAAGAGCTGCAGTAAATATTCTGTTTATTATTCATTAGTCTTATTTGTGTCTCATTAAAGCAGCCGTACACACAGTGCTATTAAAACTCCAAGCAAACTAAGCCATTATGCTCTTTCAAATGTTTATTGCAAACAACTAACCTGGCTAGATCTGGTAATGTTAGCAAACCCTCCATTCCCAAACCATTAAAAAGCCTGATAATAACTGGAAGTGAAAATTTAAAAGAAATGTTCACATGTTGTGCTGGAATCACAGTCAGCTCAGGTATGATGTCATTCCTAGCTCTAACTTCCAATTTCCGAGGTAAATGTGCTTACTCATACTCACTTAAACTGAAAAAATGTAGGTTTATATGTAGTGATGTAGGTTTGTATAAAATTACAATGGCTAATGATTGCACTTTTCTTTAACATATGACTTTGGTAGTGTTCACAAATGGGCTGGAAATCCACACATGAGAATGAACAAGTTACCATGGATCAGGTTAACCTTTCTTGCATTTAATTTTAAGATTAACTATTTAATGTCTTATTTGAATTTGAATCATAATGTGAATTCAAATATTTGATGACTCAGTTTTCCTTGTGCTAGTGGAACAATGATTAGGGGGCATAAAGAAAGGGGTTATGTAAACCCTAACAGCTCAGTTAATAGCCAGTAACTTAGCTAACTCTGAATTCCATCATTGTGGATTTTTGCTCAGGAGACATTGCTGCAAATGAAGTCAGGCTTGGAGAAGGATTGTTGGTTTGGTCTCCAATGTAAGCCTTCTGTCTCCCATTGAAAGCTGTTTCTCTTCATCCTGAACTATCCTTTTTCAAAAGTTCTTCCCTACTTCTAATTTATAATCTATTCTTATCCTCTAGATGATATGGCTTCACTATGTTCTATCACGGCTATGAATCAAAATCACATCGCATGAAACACTCTAACCAAGCCTTTTCCAAATGGATCCCTGGCACTTTCAGTTCTTTTTCTATCATGATCCCTGTAGCGAATTTCAAACAACAGTTCCATATACCTATAGTATATCAAATTTGCTGGGGTCTATAAATCTGGTCTCATTACAAACAAACTTTATGTGATGTTCCAGCGAGTGCAGAAGCAGATTTCCAACCCATGAATAAGGACTAACCTTGCACTATGGAAACATTCTTGGAAATTCACCCTTGAAAATCCCTTTTTAGTCCTGGCTGAGGTCTAATTTTGGTCTGGGAGAACTATTGAATAAGCTGTAATATCAGATCTGAACCTACAGGGTCATAAGCTAAGGCCAATTTAGCAACTTGACAAGCATGGTAGCTCTCAGGCACTTTGATAAATTTAAAGCACAGCCCTTCAAGGTCAGCCTTGTTATTCACGTTGAATAATTACCAAAACAACAGCTCTCTTTCTCCGTCGCCAGACCCAAATGCCTTGAACGTTTCCATTACTCTTTTTCCACCCTGGGTGTCTGGAGAGGTGGTGGAAATTTTACAAGGAGGAATCTGAAAATGGAAAATGTGTGCTTCTCAAGCATTTTTTTCTCCTTCTTAAACTCAGCCATCTTCCTAACACCATAATGTCCTGAGTTAATGTCTTCCAGAACAAAAAAGAAACTTAATTTCTAAAAAATCGAGGCATCATAATGTTTTTGAGCCTCATATATTAAAAGACAGTAAGTCGGTGCCCTTGTGTACTATTATAGTCAAAGCTATGGCCATGTTTTATGTGCAAATGTAGCTGAATGTAGCTTTTATGAAAGGCCTCTTTACCAACATGGGTGCAGTATCTGTGTAGAAGGAGCAGAAATAAAACTAGTATTCCTGGGCTTACTGTGTAACCTGCACTGCGTGTAGATCTTCTGTGCCCAAATATCTACTACACTTTTAAAAATCAAGACTCTTGGTTTATAGCCTCTGTGTATGTTACATGGAGATTCTACAATTTTTTCAAAACCTTATTGGTTCCACAAAAATTACATACAGTGCTTTGCAAAAATAAAAATGCCCCCCCCCCGGCATTTTTCATGTTTTGTTGCCTCACAACCTGGAATAAAAATGTATCGTTTCAGAGTTTGCACCATTTCATTTATAGAACATGCCTCAATTTTGAATGTGTATTTTTTTTTATTGTGAAGCACACAACAAATGGGGAAAAAAATAAAAGAAAACTTTGGCGTGCATAACTATTCACCCTCCTAAAGACAGTACTTTGTAGAGCCACCTTTTGCAGCAATTACAACTGCAAGTCGCTTTGGATAAGTCTCTATGAGCTTGCCACATCTTGCCACTGGGATTGTGGCCCATTCCTCAAGGCAAAACTACTCCAGCTCCTTCATATTGGATAGTTTTCACTTCATCTTCAAGTCTGACCACAGATTCTCAATTGGATTGAGGTCTGGACATTGACTAGGCAATTCCAACACATTTAAATGTTTCCCCTTAAACCACTCGAGTGTTGCTTTAGCAGTATGCTTCGGGTCATTGTCCTGCTGGAAGGTGAACCTCCGTCCCAGTCTTAAATCACAGGCAGACTGACACAGGTTTTTGCTCAAGAATATCCCTGTATTTAGCACCATCCTTCTTTCCCTCTACTCAGACCAGTTTCACAGTCCTTGGTGCTGGAAAACATCTCCACAGCATGATGCTGCCACCACCATGTTTCACTGTGGTGTTGGTGTTCTTGGGGTGATGGGATGTGTTGGATTTGCGCCAGACATCGCATTTTCCTTGGTGGCTGAAAAGTTCTATCTGGGGCCTTGCAAAAAAGGTGTGTTTATACTGACAGATCATGTGACACTAATATTGCACACAGGCGGACTTCATTTTACTAATTCTGTGACTTTTGAAGGTAATTGCTTGCCTCAGGACTTTTCAGGGGCTTCATGGCATAAATGTATGGAATAAATTTGCACATGTCAATTTTCAGTTTTTTTTTTATTAGTATTTTTTATATATTTCTTTCTCATTTCACTTCACCAACTTAGACTATTTTGTGCAGATCCATCACATAAAATAAGATTAAGAAACATTTAAATCACAGGTTGGAATGTAACAAAATAGGAAAAAGCCAAGGGGGTGAATACTTTTGCAAGGCACTGTATACTATGGTTTCGCTCAAAAGAGTCCTGTTTGCTACCTCTAGTAATATTTATCATCACAGGGAGTATAAATAAGTATGATATGCACAAAGGTAACTTGTGATGTTCATGCATGTTTGTTCATGCTTAGAACTTGGCCTTCTTTGGGAATTCCACAGCACACCTCTGGAGTTCTGGGAAACAGCCCAAAATCCCACAAGTGTGTTCTGCCTGTAAGATCTCTATGGGACCTAATCATTCTAATTATCCACAAGCAATCAGCACTGCTTTCTCTGACCACCTTTTTTTATAGCCCATTAAAAAACAGGTACATCAGGACTATTCGTACTCTAAATGAACAGCTCTTGTACTGCAGCCATTAAGAGCTGAAAGTGTTTTATTTTTCTCAAATTCAACTGGA
This sequence comes from Hepsetus odoe, assembly GCA_017165825.1. Taxonomy (NCBI): domain Eukaryota; kingdom Metazoa; phylum Chordata; class Actinopteri; order Characiformes; family Hepsetidae; genus Hepsetus; species Hepsetus odoe. The sequence goes on from CM029385.1 coordinate 5,101,006, forward strand.
CGAATCACCTCCAGATTTCCACTTTCAAAAAAAAGCAAAAAACGAACGTATCGTGCAAGCAGGAGACTGAGACCAAAGGAAAGAGTGTGAGTATGTGAGGGTCAGTATCAATCTTTCTTATACTTGTCCACATCTAGAGGACAACATATTTGTGTATTAATCCTAACATGTCCAACGGCTTGGACGAAGGGACTCTTTTGGTTGCATTTTCCATTATGTTCAAAAAGTCTATAAAAATGAGAACCCTCAATGAAACGTGGGCGCTGTCTCAGAGAAGGCCACTTCTAAAAGAGTGAGTAAAAAGAAAATGGTCCATTTTCTTGGTTAACATGCAATCAGGGTTGTCTTGCTTTCCATAAATCATCTGAAACATGTGTGGCTTTTGTTTGAACTTCCATCTGTAATGAACATCAGTGTATGTATGTGCATGACTGCATCCTTCCATACTACATTATGTACACATATGCCATTGCTTACTTACTAGCTCCCTCCTTGCTCTCAAATTTTGCCAAAGTTTGCCGTCCCAGGCCTGTCCTCATTAGTGTGAATATTAATGCAGCCAGAAGAAAGGAGGGGCAGAAAGAGAACAGGGGAAGAAAATGGAGGAAGGAATTTGGAAGAGCTTTTTAAAGGGGGCCATTTCATCAGAATCGTTATTTTTTTGCGGTCCTCTGAAGGCTCGTAACAAGCGCTCTATGAAGAGACACACGCCGCAGTGGGGCTTCATTTAAAACCTAAAGGTCATCGTGCAGGGAAAGGTCTCCAACTCAGCCAAAAATGAAAAAAAGAGGCAGATAGAGAGAGGTAGGGGTGCGAGGGTTGTTTAATATATAGAACAGAGACTGTAGAGAAATAGGGAAGATAAAGGAAATAAGACAAACTCGAAGAGGCAGAACATAAATTACAGGCAGAACATGGCCAAAGGCCTCAGTAATAATATACAGGTGAACACAGTTAGTTGAAAGTTAGAAAAGCCTTCGTCAACTTGATTTCAAATGCTTAAAATTAGGTTTCATTAGAAAGAAAGTCTGTGATGGACTGGCAACCTGTGCAGGGTGTTTCCTTGCCTTTTTGCCCTGTGAGAGCTGGGATAGACTCCAGCACCCCCATGACCCTTAGTGAAAGGGATAGCACACATGGAACCACAATGAAATGCATTCAACCAATACACAAGGTGCAGCATAGGGCAGCTATGTCCAGCACACGGGAAGCAGTGATGGAGACGGTACCTTGCACAAGGGTACCTTCTGATCCTGGGACATTTTCCCTAACCAGGCTCTACACATTTTATACTGCAGGCTCTACATATTTTATATTACATATTGATTTTTTAATACACTGTTTTACCGAATTACATTCTATAGTGCTTAAATGTGATAATTCTGACAGAGGTCAGAGGTCAGTAATTCTGTAGGGGGTGATATATCTGCTGTTGCACCATAAAAGAAGAAATAGTTTGGAACTTTGAATGACTGACAGCAAATGCAGAGTAAATGAAGAATGCTGGATATGCCTTAATGGTTAGATGATCAAATAATAATTTATTGATTACAGAAATAGTCATTAGTGGAAATAGTACAGATAAAGCACTGTATGCTTAGTTTGACAGATTTAGTTTGACTTTCTGGACATTTAAAAGAACTGCAACACAAAAGTGTAAATCTGCCTGGCAAGCTGAACTGGCACTGTCACTTTAATGCAGGTGCTTGGCAAAGTTAGACCCACTGGCGAACATCCAGAGCCTTAGTCAGATGTTGAATTTTTTTTTTCTTCCCTGTGTACAGATTTTTTCCACTTGAACTAACAATTCTAGCCTGAAAATTACGCTACCATGCCAAGACATGAACACATGCTCGCTCTGCAAATGGCAGAGGCAATGAGGCTGCGTTAGATAGTGACCATTCCAACCCCCAAGTGTCGGCATGCATGCATTGCTTTTTATCACAGGGTTTGAACTGCCACGTTGGTTGTGGTCGGAGTGGTTGCTGCGTTAGTATCCCATAAACCTGCTGAAATGCAGGCCGTTAGTATTTGCAGAGGCTCTGCAATCACCACCCCTCCCCTTCTGCGGCAGGCGAAGGTGCTAATCCCAAGGCAGAATAGTTGCTTGTTTATCTACAGAGTTCGGTTTAATTGCTCGGTGGCTCTTTGATTGCCCCCGCATAGCAAGGGAAGCCCAGAGGAGCTGTGGCGGAGGTGACAGGCCCTGATCTAGAGCCCAGCGCACCACTCTGATAAGGCAGGGCTTCCACTTTACAGTCCCCAGCATGCAGACACACACCAGGCCGCTTGTAAAAAGGAATGCCTCAACTTGCTAGTAAAAGAGGGGGAGGAGAGAAAGAGAGAGGAGCAGAGAGAGAGAAAAAGAGAGAGAGAGTGGGGGATGGGTCTCTAGATGGTTGTCTAGGGCAGGGCAGGAGCCGAGGGAGGAGAGGAATGTCACAAACTCAGGAATAATCTATACACTTTCCTGGGATCAGTCTCTCTCACTGCAGTTCCCGATCATCCTCCTCTTTCCCTTTTAAAACCGATGTCCAATTCCAATCATGGCTGCAGTAAAGCAACCCTTGTAAAATACACAGTGCGACAACACTTCCTCAGGCTTCCCCTGTACGAGAGGCCTGTTGGACCACTTTGCTTTGAAATATGGCACAGACTTGGCTGAGGTAACATTAATGTCACGGATGGCTCTGAATCTGCTGTGCCCTCCTGAGGCCGAGCCGTGCTGCCAGGCGTCATTACAGCATGCATGAAGCTTCAGCCTCAAACTGTGCACGTTTGTGTTTGCGAATATGCAAGACAAGTCCCTGGCAAGAGGATGTACCCTGCCATGCGTCACCGCCACAGTCAGTACAGGCACAGCGGCCGATCAGATGGACGATCAAACACTAATCATTCCCTCACGGCCCATTCCGAGCAAAGCTGTCATTAATTTTGCGGAATTACATCAAATCGGAGACATTCTTTATGCGGCCCACGGCCTACCGACAGTTATACGATGGGTACTGCTGCGCTAAGCAGATGGGGCAGCTTGGCCCTGCATACTAAATAGTCCTGTCCCCCTCTCTTCATTCCTCCCTCTCTTTCTCTCTCTCTTTCTACCCCCTCCCTCTTTCTCTTTTCCTTCTCTCCCTTGTCACTTACATCCTCGGCGTTCCTTCTCTCATTCTTTGTCTTCTCCCCTTCCAGTGCCTTTCACTTTTTATCTATCCACCCCCCACTCTATCCTCCGCCCCTTGTTCTTTCATCAAGACTACATCACCGCTGCTTACCTTACAATAAATTAAAATGTAAACATATATAGCCCTTCCCATGTTTCACTGGAATCATGACAACCGATCCATGCCCAGCCCGCAGATTTCGTTTCATAGCAACTGTTGCCATGTTAGACATCTTTAATTAAAATGAAAAAAATCCCATTTAACATAATGAGAAATTTTAACACACAATTCATTTGCTGCTTTAATTGAATACATGTATTTATTTTGGCATGTGAAAAGACATTTTTGGCAAAGATGGGATCTGTTCTTGGCAGTACATTTTTTTTTTCAAGCTGTCTTGTCCTGGTAAGCTACAGTGACAAAGTCAAGCTCAATAGTATAGTATTTCAAACTGAAAACTGAATTTTACGTAGACCTTTTGCAAATATCTTGCATTTCTCATTGACACTCATTGGATAACTTTATGAATTTCTTAAGCATTCTAGAAAGCTTGTCCAAAAAATACCAGCAAAGAGGTTGGATGCATGGATGTCTCAATTGGACATGGGGAAGTATTGTTCATTATCTACAGACTGGCACACAGCCTGGAACAATGCTCTCAATAACTTCAAAAAGCTTATAGTTTGTGGCTATAACGTTTTTTTTATTTGTTCAAACCTGGGAACCATCCAGCATACCAGCCCACTTACCAACAGTTGGAAGTGGAACTGCTGTAATAAAGAATGTATCATTAATGAATGCAAGGAGAACTGACTTTTCACATTACAAATAAATTAACCGTAAATCTGGTCCCCAAATCAGAACTGAGGCGGCTCCCGCATGATTCCCTGTTGATAGAAAAAGGTAAAGAATGAATGCTTAATTTCTTCATACAGCACCTGCCTTCTTTTTTTTTTGGCTTCAGTTGCATCCTTGCCTTTGAACATCACAGAAAGAATGAAATGGCATCCGCCACCAAGAACAATCTTGAATAATGACCAGTCTAGGAATGATCACACCTGTCAAGAGTCTGCTACGTAACCACCCTTTGCAAATTACCCAGCAGACTCTGCAGACGCCATCCCACAACAAAGCCGCCTGACACCTATGATGACTTGGGCTCTCTGAGACTTTTATCCTGAGCTAGAACGAGTCATGATTCATATGACACACTGTTGAAAAAACACACTCTTTCTCATACATTGCTTCGATGTGCTGCCAGTCTTGCTGCCTCAGTCGTCAATCAGCCCTACAGCATCCACACCACTCATTGGCCCAGACTTGAAATGGACAGGTATCCTGAGGTGGAGCACAGTAAGGAAGAAAATACCAATCCAATTTATACACAAGCATACACAGCAAAATTGCTAATAACAGCACTTACAGTTTTAAACTGGCCTCCTGTGTGTAATTTGTAGTCATACTGGTCTCGGGCGTAGGCTGGAGGTGTTAATATAACACTGTTGGTTTTACTATGTGCCATCTGTGAGTTTGTTTGTTTTTTTTTTCTGCAGTAGACTTCCTCTACCTCTACCTTTGGCTAAACCAGCAAAAAGATGACATACAAGTGCACCATCTGAAAGAGGCTTTCGCTCTGGGGCAGACATAGTGCTAAGTACTTACTTGTGTAGCAAGATCCATTAAAGCTGAATTAGCAGACTGAAAATGCAGCACAGCTTTTAAGCGGTCAGCCCTGCAAATGCTTGGTTTCTTAAACATGCTTATGCATTTAGACCATTCGTTGGGTTTCCCCTCCTTTATCTTCCAGTCTTGAAATAGATAGATTGAATAGAATAGATATCAATAGCTAATCTATGAACTCCAATTGCTATTGATTTATTTTTAGTGTCAGTTTGCAGCACACATTAAAATGACCTTTTGCCCTTTTTGGTCAGCAGTGTAAAGCTACAGGACTTAATGACTGCATATATGTCAGTCTGGAGCATCGCTGGATAACAAGAGAGAGCAACATAACTGAAATTGCCCTAAAATTAATGTAGTCTTCAAAATCTGCTTTGATCTTCTTTCTTCTTCTTTTATGTTCTTCTTTTATGCTTTTCTGCTCCTGTATTCGCCAGAGTAGATCATCAGTTTATGCTTCATCTTGTCCTCTGTGTCTTCCTCCTTCAAACTGACCACCTACTGTCCTTTCTCTCTACATCCATAAACCCCCTCTTTGGTCTTCTCTCCTTTTGAAATGAAAAGAACATTTTCAGTTCCTTTCAGTTAGTATTGATTTCAGAATTGAATCAACAACCTAAAAGCAATTTTCTCATATTCATATCACCCTGTGCAAATGGGAGGCCTATACTAATGAACTAAGCCCCATCTTAAAGTGTAGGGAAGCGGATGTATAGTCTGATTTTTACTTTGGGACCACCATGGCTGAATATAGAGTAACAACCTAATTATTAAGGAATGTGAGTACAATGGGAATGGCCTACAGTGTGGTCTGTTCGCCTCAGCACTGCCAAGGTACTCTGTGTTCTGGCTTACACTGCTGCGGAGTTTAACATGTCCCTGTTCCAGCACATTTAATCACAACTCAGAAAAAACTTATTAATTAGTTGATGGGCCAATTCTTTGCTGAAAAGGATGATCTATTACTATGGCTCTCTGGGACTGGGATATAAAATACAGTGTTATTGCATAAAATCATGGCAGGGCGATTCTTCCTATAAGAGTATTTTTGTTCCCTAGATTTTTAAAGAAAACAAAAATGAAGGAATATTGTTTCCACGGCTTTAAAATATGCCACGTCTACAGCATGCATATTATCCTGTCTGTTCTGCTTCCTGTCTGTGTGCGGCTTCTTTTGTTTTAAGAGCTGAACCTGCACATTTGATGAATGTAAGTAATTTAAAGATGTATACCTTGCATCACATATGATTTTTTATTAAGCACCATTGTCAAAAAATTACTATTGCAGTGTTTTAGTTCCAAAAATAGCCAATTTCACTTTATGTAAAGGCTTAATATTGAATTCAAAGTGATACTCAGTTGGGTTAGCAAGATCAAAAGCTCCAAATTGTAAAAAATGTAATCACCATAATGTTACTACCATTAGAGTCCAGTATTTGGTTATGAGTGCTTATTATTTGATCGAGACAATAATAAACCACAAAATAACACAATACTGATGCAATTTCTAAATGATACTTGCATAAATATGGTAAAAATCATATATGCCTCTAAATTAAGAATTACCAAGCAGTGTAAAGGGATCAAACTGCTGTGGACTAAAATAAGTCCGTGTTTACTGTCTCTGATGTTGTGAAGTCAACGAAAAAAGACACCAGGGCCTGACAGGGTCTGTAATTATATAGCAAAACAGAATCCCAATGCAGGCTATAACTCTGGACACTGCCAGATCCTCTTATTGATTCTGAAAAGAGTAAGAAAGCAACAACCCACAGGTAACAAGAGGGAGGGAAGCTGGGATTGCTCCCCCGAGAACCATAGGCCTGAGGGCAGTTCGTCATCCCACAAGGTCGAGAATGCTCCCTCTCCCTGCCATCAATCAAGCCCTGAGCCCATCCCCCCTCTGTGTGCAACCTTCCAGCACCTTCCATACACTCAGCTCAGAGTCCCTCTCTGTTAAAACCATCCCAGTGCCTTTATTGGGCTTCCTCATTTACTGCCTGCATACAATTAGAGACCGGCAGGGTCGGCCATCTTGTCTGCAGCCGGCCACTGTGGGCTGCAGTCTATGATACAGTAGCCTTGATCCCATCCCACAGGCAGGATATTGAGGTGTTTAGCTAGTAGTAAAACATCAGGGAAACTCTGGACATTATGAGGATGATTAGGAGTTGTGGAGGATATAAAACCCTTTGTGGACAGTGGACAGCATTCCAAGGTCTAAAAGAAGTGAAATGTCCACTTAAATACTACAATCTTTAGCCTTGGGTGGGCAAGTGTTACATCAACACTTATACTTTAATTAGCCTATATATCACAATGACTTATGACCTCCCAATAGCGGAGAACCTCAATGCATCGCGTGCCAAACACAACACGCTTCCTCTCTCCAGTATAACCGTCCATCCATTCACTCGCTCCACAAATCCAAAAGATAATATGGCTGAGTAGTGTTTTACTGCAATCTGGAGCATTAGCTTTAGCCTGCATGTAGCCAGTTAACTTTTCATTAAGCAATTATAGCTTGGAATGCTTTCAGACTCTTGAGATACCTTTTTTGAAACATAAAATCATTTGCAATATACTGATTAAACCAGAATCTCAATGAATCAGTCATATCAAATTCAAATGCTGATGGCAGTGAAGAGGAGCTAGGCCTGTAAATGTGCTTATTTAAATAAGTGGGTATGTGTCTTTTGACCACTAAATCTTTGTAATGCAGCTAAATAGGCCTATCAGAAATCACAGCAGACTAAAGATCATCATATGCTCCACCTCCACACTCATAAAAGGGCTTTTCCTCCATGATGGAGGGTTAGTTAATGTGCACTGCCACCTGCTGTTTAAAAGAGATTAGGGTTTGAATGTGCTATGCTGCTAATGGAATGAAAAATGAAATTATTGGAGCTGCCACACACACACACACACACACACACACACAAAAATACACACTCCCAGGGAGCAGTCTTGGGGACCAAACCCTGCTCAAGGGTACCTCATAGTAACCTACTGGTCTGGGACTCAAACCCAAAACCTTCTAATCATGGAGGTTAACCCTTTTCACTATGGCGCTAATCCAGCATTTGTGTGAGACAATGCTTTCAGGATGTGCCACATTCCCAGTCAACCTGACTGGGAAATAAAACACTAGAAGTAATGAATGTAACATTAGACTTCCATGTGCTGGGCTGCTTCTCAGGCATGTGGGGTCAGGTTTCCTGTAGTCAGCAGGATTTATCATTCATATTGCTGCAATCAGAGCATTGACAGCTATCTTGGAGCCTGTTCATCTGCCTCCTGGTTCAAAATGGGATTTCTTAGTTCATCAGATAACATAAGTGGAAGATCAGCACTGTCCAACAGGAGGAAAGATGGGAAAAACCTCAACTGTTGACTGTCAAACCCAGTGGGAAACACCCCCTGAATTCCTCAGGAAGGGTGCAATGGGCCTTGCATTCATGAAGTCGTTCAGTTTCTTGATCTGTTGATGATCAACTTTTTGTGCAGCAGCAAACACAGCCTCCCAGACACTGTTCAGAGAGGTGGACTGTGGACTGACCTCTGTGCCTGTTACTGATCCAGCCACAGGCCCATCCATCTGGTCCATCAGGAGTCACTCTCATCTCATCAATCCATAAAACCTTTAAAAATCTGTTGTGAGATATTTCTTGGCCCAGTCTTGACATTTCAGCTTGTGAAAGTGACAACCCTTGTCATTGCGAGGTCACAGCACTGCACACCATGAACCACAACGAAATTGGACCTCTGCTTTTAACCCATGCACACAAACACCATGCAGCAGTGTGCAGCTATTGAAAGCGCCCGGGGAGCAGTGACAGGGATAGTACCTTGCTCCGGGGTACCTCAGGGCAACCTACTTTTGAGGGAATCGAACCCACAATCTTCCGATGCGGGGCCAACTCCCTAACCACTAGGCCACCGCTACCCCAATTGCCCCCAATTGGTTTTAATTGGTCTAAGCTTGTGTGTCTTGTTCAGTGATGGTGGGGTTTCAGCCTTCCTTACCTTGGCCATGTCTCTGAACTGAACACTTTGTACTTCTGGACACTTGTACTTCTAGGTTCACTTCTAGAATATGACAGCACTGGAGGATCATGGGTTTGTGGTAGCTTCAGGTTTGATTTTTCTTAAATCTTTGGCAGTTAATTTGCGTCTTTTTTCTCAACATGTTTCATTCGACCCTGTCAAACAAACAAAAACAAAGCAAAATAAAAAACAAAACATCTGATCTGGGATTCAAATCCATGACCTTCCGATCCTGGGGTTTATCTTAAGCCTAAAGTTGAAAATTGTCAAATAGGAACATCCCTCTAAGATACTTCTCTACTTTTCTAACTATATTATTAGGTTTTCTTTATTATTATTATTATTATTATTATTATTATTATTATTATTATTGTTTTTGTTGTTATAATTATACTTTTAGAACTTTTAAT
>CM029385.1:5115169-5205169 GCA_017165825.1 Hepsetus odoe
GACAGGATAATAATGACGATAATACAATTATGATTACGAATATTTATTATTATTATTGTTAATAATAATAATAAATAATAATAATAATAATATAATAAACATAACTGAGGAATACAATAAAGAGGAAAAATAAATAGTAAATAAAAAATGAAATGCAAATTTAACTAAAAAATAAAACTAAATAAAATAAAAAATAAACTAAAATAGGAAAAAATGTTTTTTAAATATGACTATACAATATAAAAAAAAGAATAAGAAAAAGTGGGAAAAACTAATTTTGTGTTACTAATAAAATATAATAAAAAATAAAATAAAAATGATTTTATTATAAATAAAATAAAGAAGGCCATAAAGAATGTACCACTAATTTGCAGCAACACAAATGTAGGTCACTTGAATGAGTAGACTGCAGACTACATCTGCTTTTTCATTACAAACTGTGTAGCCCAATACTTTTCTGAAAATTTAAATAGTTTAAATAGAGATGAACAAGTAGCACCACTATAAAACATGACCGCAGCAATGTTAAACAAGGATGTAATTTTATTTTCTCTCTGTGTTTGGATTGTTGATGTCACAGGCCCTGCGTTTCTCCTTGACCATGGAGAAGGTGTGGAAGGTGGAGTTTCGGAACGTGGGCAGTAGCTACTTCCCTCAGAGCCGAGTGGAATGCCACTACAGCATCAGCTCGCAGCACAGCTGGGCCAGCAGTGACTGGATTGGCTTGTTTAAAGTGAGTTTTAATTGCATTTCTCCCATCTTGGAGCTTATTGTTGGCCATTTTTTGAGACTGTTTCTGTTTCTGCAGGTCGGGTGGTCATCGGTGAAGGACTACCATACCTTTGTGTGGGCTCTGGCTCCGTCCAGCTACAAGGAAGGGAATGATGTGAACTGCTGCGTCCACTTCCAAGGTTTCTCAGTCTGCCTGACGTGCTCTCATCTACAAACAACAGCTGCACTATTGATAGTTTGACAGTTTATATTTTCATTCAGTTTAAAATCTGGTGTCTGAACTTCTCTCATTTTGCACTGGAGCTACAAGCAATGGGATTCATTAAGTGAAAGTGAAAGTGACAACCCTTGTCATTGCGAGGTCACAGCACAGCAGACAGTGAACCACAACGAAATTGGACCTCTGCATTTAACCCATGCACACTCAAACACCGTGCAGCAGTGGGCAGCTATTGAAAGCGCCTGGGGAGCAGTGACTGGGACGGCACCTTGCTCAAGGGTACCTCAGGGCAACCTATTGGGAAGGGGTTCGAACCCCCGATCATGCGACGAACGCCCTAACCACTAGGCCACCGCTGCCATTATGTGTATTTTCCCCTTTAGAAATGTATTAACTTGTATATAAATACATATGTGAGATTTTGACATACTATAATTTGTAAAAATAGAAATGCATGCTTCGGTATGGACAGATATGTCGTTTCTAAACACTGTGACCTATTTGGCTGACCAACAGGGTGGTGGAGGTCTATTGGTAGAATACTCGTCTATGGACCAAGAGGTTGCATGTTTGAATCACACCTCCAGTGCCACCATCATTGGGTTCCTGAGCAAAAACCCTTAACCAAGGTGTCTCCAGGGTGGCTCTCCCTGTAGTTAGGAATTGTAAATCGCTCTGGATAAGAGCGTCAGGTAAAATGGTGTAGATGTAAGTGTAATTATTTGCATATGCAAATCCTGTAAATCATAAACCTCCAGTACTTCTACTCTATTTTAACCTCTTGATTCCAGTTCAAAACTAAGGAAGCAAACTCTGCTAACATATGATGGTTGATTAGTGAAAAAGTTGTGTAAACGAGATTTTTATTCAAAGCATCAATAAGCGGGGTGCTCAAATCACCACTCGTCAACCTGTCATTGATCACCTCTTATTGAATGAAGTGTCCTATAGCTTAACGGCCCCGAGGAATAGATTAGACTGCAGAGAGGAGTCCTGATCTGATACGGTGTGCTTTAAAAAGATCGTAGACCGTGTGAGTGTCTGCGTATCTCTGAGGATCTTAACGTGCACAGTCAAGAATGGCTTTGTTGAAGGGGGGATGAGTAATGAAGATGGGAGACAATGGCACAAAGACCTGAGTGAGAGAATGCTTTGGAGGACACAGCAGTACTGCTTCAGTCACTGACAGAGCTCAATGAGGTCATCGATGAGCTCATCAACAGTGGATGATTGGCCACCTGCAGGAAATGCGAAATCTCTACACCAGTGAAGATGATGGAGCTTAACAAGGGAGTGCTTATATGTTTGGCTATTTAATGAACGTACACTTAATAATTGCAGGACAGTCAGTCGGGGTTTATTGGTTGTGCATAACGAAAGACACAAGTTTGCAGCATGTTTGGACATTTAATTTATGCAAAACTAATAAGACTGCACATAAAGTCAATGTAAATTAATGCTTGAAACACAGGCTAAAAGTATGCATGCACACAACATTTTTAGAAATTCCAAATTTAGACTGGGATATGCACCAGCCCCCATTTGACCCTGGTTAGTATACCAGGAGAACCACACGGAACTAAAGTGCTTCTAAAAAGACCATTAAATGTTGGTGCAGACTTAAAAAGTGTCCTTAAAAAGCCCAGTAGCAACACACTGATCCAGGATTTAATTGTAGGTTGACAGAGACCCATGACTTTTAGTGGACAACAGTGTCTTTGTTTAGTGCAGATGTTAGAACTTTCACACCTGCTTGTAAATAAATAAAAAAAGAGAGAAAACTCAGGCACAAAACTGAGAACTCAATCATTACAGACATTGATTTGAGGCCATTTGTTGTAATCTAAGAACAATGCCTTTCTTTCTTTTGTTCCTTCCTCTCTCTCAGCGTGTTATCTGCCAGGGCCCAGTGCTGAGCACTATCAGTTTGTCTATGTGGATGGAAAGGGGGAGGTGTGCTCCTGCAGTGCTGCTTTCACTTTCTCTGCGCCCAAGCCTCTGGAGGAACTGGTAACACTGGAACAGGGCGAATTGGGCACTGAGGAGGGGGAGGACATGCTGCTGGTCATCCCCAGAGCTGAGCTGCTGCAGGTGAAGACAGCAAACTTTTTTCGAATAGTGTTATCCCAGATCAGCGCTAACCCGTTACACAACAGTGAATGGGAGGATGGAGCAAAAAGGAGTTCTGTGTTGTGTTCCGATTAAAATCTCTTGATGACATCAGGAACTCAGCCCTTCTTAAGACCTAAATTAAGTTCTGCCAAACAACTGTAATCTAGGAATTGAGTCATACTTTGCGGCAGATTAACTCAAGTTAAAAAACCTTGAATCAATAATCAGTGTCATCATTCCACTAGTCAATAATGTTTGGACAGCTTGAGGTACTAAACTGAACATAGGCTGGAGGTAAAGTGCAGGCTGGGGTTCCTACCTCTTAAAGATTGCGCAACAAAGCTGGCAGTGAAATGGTCACTTGTATCTGCAGCCTTGCTTTGAAAACATCCAGCATACTTGTATCAGAGCCAGCCAAACCCAGTGACTCCCAGCTGCAACTGGTGACCAGCCGCATGCAGTTTAATGAAAACACATCATTTGGACACAACCCGAGGCCCATTACCCCCCTGTCAAGTGTCCCCGTGCCACTTGTAACGTGGTATTTGAAAACATCTCTACAAATTGGAGCAACCCGATAAATCATCAGCTGTGGATTGTTGGGGAGGAAATTTTGTCCTGAGCAAAATTTGTGACATCCTACCCCAAGCTGTGAACATGCATAAAGGAGGCCTAGTTGAAAGTGATGAAACTGGTTTGGGCCTAGGCCTTTGGAACATGTGTTATCTAAATTCATCAGGGTGGAAAAATGAACTGCCTTTGTGTTAGTAAATGCTAGAAAAATAATACAATGGAACGTTATAATAGGACAAACATTTAGGATCATGTCATGGTTACCGAGCAGATGAGCTTGGATTACAGAGTTTGGAAGTTTCAGGCCAAGAGACACAGTTTCTATTTATAACTTCATCCTTTGTGATGGGTGTACAACTCCAGCCCTAAAAGGTCAGATTCCTGCACAATTTGGTCTTTTTCCTGCTTGAACACATGGTAGTGAACATACACCAGGGGCAAGAGCGGCATATTTTATACCAACTCGGGATTAAGTGCCTTGTTCATAAGATTTCATGAGCATGTGGGAGCATGAACGCTCCCCCCATTTTCCTGCCCATCCTGGAGATCGAACCAGCAACCCTCCAGTCACAAGCCTGATTCTTTAACCTGTTTCGTTAAATACGTAACAGTAGGTCACGCCATTGGACCAGTAGGTTACCCTGAGGTACCCTTGAGCAAGGTTGCCATCCACTTGCTTGTGGATTTTGGAGATGCCCTTATATCCTAGCAACACGTAACAACCATTGACGTAGCTGGTCGTGCATTGCCACAGGAAAATAGGGCCCTCATTGTGAAGCATCCCAGTTGTATAATTGCATGCAACTACACAATTGTGATGGGCATCATCAATATCACATGAAGCTGCTTAGATGCAAATTGGCCTGCACTGACCTTTCAAAGCAGACCACAGACACATCAGTGCTTCTGTGCTTCTGTACCCTGCAGCTCCTCGGATTTTGATATAGTTGACAGCGGGATTCACATTGGCGCCTTGGCTTTTCTAAGCTCATAATGTTCATCAGTATAAGAAAGCAAGGCATGACTTTCCCCCACACCAATAATTACAGTGAATAGATTTATTTGTATCCCTTCACTTTATTACAGCTCTGCTTAGATAACAGGCTTTATCTGTCTTTTTGTTCCCCCCACCTTATTTTATTCTGTGAATTTAGCTCCTGGCCTGTAATCGTTTTCTGCAAAAACAGAGACAAGAGTCACATTCAATTCATTTGATTTAAGTTGTAGCCTACAATTTTCATGCTCTTTCTCATTAAAGTGGTTTCTTTGTGTGTATATTTTACAGTCGACTAGTTTTCATCATTACTCTTATTTTTGTGGAGGAAAAACATTAATCCAAAAAATCAGGTTTCTTTTTTTCTTCAAACTCCTAAGACATATAAGCATCAAAAGTGATCAGCTCAAAAAAAAAAAAGTTTATGTTTTTATCATTTTGGAAAATGATATATCACATATGGAAATTTGCACCAAAATAGGGTTGAATGAAATTGTTTTACATTTTCTCTTGCTTTTTAAAATTGTTAAAAAATGTATAAAAAATTTATTTTTGAATGAATGAATTATTTTTTTAAATTATCATTCTTTTTTTTTTGTTAGTGAAAGACAAGCAAAAAAAAAAGAAAGAGTTTACAAAGGGCTGGCTTTGCAGCTGAGATGGACTGTATGGATTGGGGAAGGAACATTACTTTTAAAGAGAATGTTTTTCAAAAACACCCTAAAAAAGTAAGGCAACTTTCTTCAGGTGACGAGGGCCCTTTAATAGTATCCTTTCAGTTGGATGTATCTGATCTCCTGAATGCTTGGGTGAAAAAATTACTGTATAAATATGATTTCCTTTGTGCCCGTGTTGCCCAGGGCCGTTTGCAGGAGTGTCTGAAGGAGAGGTCTGAGCTGTTGCAGGCTCTGGAGATGGCTGAGAAGAGCCAGGAGCGAGAGCGGGAACGTGTGGACAAGGCCAGAGGAACCTGGGAGAAGAAGCAGAGGGATCTAGAGCAGGAGATCTCTAAACTGAAGCAGGAACTCGGGCACACCAGAGAACAAGTGGTGGAGATGAAGAAGCAGCAAGAGGTACAAGGTTCTAGAGCTGCAGAGAGTTGATTATGTGGATCATGCAAAACATACAGCAATAAAATTATATGTCAATAAAATGATGAATCATTCACTTATAGAGCTCATATGATCTGGCCAATCAGACAGATTTTAATATGCTACCGGATGTGTGTGGGGCATTAGCTTCTATAACGGTAGAAACATATATTCTCCCACTTCTGCCTGTCAAATTTGAAACTCTCTGGTCAACCCTTAACAATAAAAAACGATGCTTCTGCCTTGCCTGCAGAGCTGAAATAAAATAACACACATATTTGTTCCTAGAATTTATTACTCAATAAGGTCCAAAGCATTTCCCTCTACTTGCAAGATATATCAGAGTTACAAGCTGTAGCACCAAGCTTTCTCACTATCTCTCTCTTTTTCTCTCTTTCTCACTTTTAGGAGTTGGAGGCCCTGAATGAAGTGTTGTACGAGGAGAAACAGTCCCTCCTGGCTATGAAAGCTGCGGTCGAGGAGAGGATCCAACAGCTGGAAGAGGACATTCGGGTGCTCACCCAGAGAGGCCTGGAGAGAGAGACTGACCTGGAGAGGTCAGACTGTTTATTCTCTGTCAGTCTATTTATTTTTATTTCCTACGTTTTGTGCCGTTGTCTCCATCTGCCAATTTTCTGTTTGCATGTGATCATTGTCTCCCTCTGCAGGATGAAGGAGCGAGCCAAGAAAGCAACAGCACAAAAGAAGGAAGAAGAAAACGAACGCAAGAACCTAAAGGTATTTATGGTACTTTATGACCCTTTAGCAAGTTACCGTCCCCATCACTGCCCCTTGAGAGTTGGATATAGCTGCCCACTGTTGCACGTGTGTGTATTTGGTTAAATGCAGAGAAAGCAAAACATTTTTTTGATCGCTGCTCAGACGTTTCTGCACCTTGATTGCTGCGAGTCCAGCTGCGGTAAATGAAATTGATTGGACATGATTGGTAAGGGGGAAAGTGAAAGTGAAAGTGACAACCCTTGTCATTGCGAGGTCAAAGCACAGCAGACAATGAACCACAACGAAATTGGACCTCTGCATTTAACCCATGCACACTCAAACACCGTGCAGCAGTGGACAGCTATTGAAAGCGCCCGGGGAGCAGTGACGGGGACGGCACCTTGCTCAAGGGTACCTCAGGGCAACCTATTGGGAAGGGGTTCGAACCCCCAATTCTCCGATCATGTGGCCAACGCCCGAACTACTAGGCCACCGCTGCTCCGGTGCACATCTCTGATTTCACAGCTGAAAATGCATATCAGCAAAAATCAAGCCATGAGGTTAAAGGAACTGCCTGCAGAGCTCAGAGACAGGATTGACACAGATCTGCTCCAGATTAAAAAAAAAATTATTCTGCTGCACTGCAGGTTCCCAAAAGCACAGTGGCCTCCAAATTCTCAAATAGAAAGAGTGAATCATCTGCACCTGGTTCTTCACCGCTTCATGTCGTAAGTTAGACGCTTTGTCCTGCTTGAAGGTTCAGACGTAGATCACTGTGTGGATTAACCAACAAAAAACAATCCGACTGCACAGGTACAGAGACTGGAATGAAAATGAGAGTCTGGAGAACCGTTCCTCAGCAACACAGTCTGACTCTGGACTAAATGAGTTGTGGCTCAAGACTTTAACATGGTACAAAATTTCCCCAAAACAAAAAATTAGATCTCATAAGTTGTCTTTGCAATATTTATGAGTTTACAAATCATGCCATTTTTCTTTTTATTTAATTGTACACATCTTTAACTTCATGGGCTTAATGTACACAGGGCCTAAAGGCACGTTCACACCTCTTTATTTAGCGCACACATTTTCCACCAATGAGTTGACGAGGATTTATGGCCTAAAAGACAACAGCCTTATCGTGATTTGATCTAGTGATCTAGGCCTTGAGGACACACAACAAATTTAGAACGACACTAAATGTACATACACATACATCACAAATGATCAGCAGGTAAACCTTGTACTGTGTTCACTGTGTTTGGTTTTTTTTTTTTTTTTTTTTTTTTCTTTTTTTAAGGTGAAGCTGGAGCAAACCGAGAAAGAGCTGCACAGTCTTTCGACAGAGTTCCAGAGTCTGAGGAGCTCTCTGGCCCAGAGAGACACACACGCACTGCAGCTGCGAGACACCATCACCACGCTCACACACAAGCTCAACAATGCACACAGGAAAGAGGTAGATATATTTACACACTGGTGAAACATTTTTTAAAAGTGAAAGGTCCACAATATTTTGGGTTGAGTGTCCCATTTGAAGACTGTAGTCGATCTGTAGTCACTGCACATGCCATATCAACACCCATGATATTTGCACCTCAGTATAAAGTCTAAATACATGTAATATGGTGTATTTATATAGTGCACAGACTCCCATGAACCCAGATATTGTTAATATTTAAGAGGAAAATATGAGGCTAAACTCCAGTATAGTTACAAGATTAGTAATTACTGTGCCATTGTGCTGCCATACTGCACCCCAGAGTATATCCATGTACAAAGAGAAGTAATGTAGGGTAATGTGTGTGTGTGTGTGTGTGTGTGTGTGTGTGTGTGTGTGTGTGTGTGTGTGTGTGTGTGTGTGTNTGTGTGTGTGTGTGTGTGTGTGTGTGTGTGTGTGTGTGTGTGTGTGTTGTAGGCAGCAAATGAGGCTGCTCTGGCAGATCTTCGTGGCGTGCAGGAGCGTCTGGGTGCCAGCGAGCGCTGTGTGGAGACTCTGAGGGGAGAGCTGCGGGACATGGCCTCCCAGCGGGACAGCGCTCAGGCTGAGCTGCACCAGGCCAGGCTGCAGGCAGCTCAGCTCACCCTGCAGCTCGCGGACACCAGCCTGGCCCTGCGAGAGGGACGTGCCAACTGGGCCCAGGAGAGAGAGAGTCTGCAGCACAGTGTTGAGGTGAGAGGTCAGGATGACCTGTGGATGGAGGTGGCGCAGAGGAAGACCATGGGAACAACCATAGCCTTGTCAGTGGGCTTTTAATTTTTAATATTGTTCTTAAAAGCCAATAATTTATTTGTTTCATTTCTAAACATACTAAATGTGAGGGTTCTGCAGAAAGTATATGCAATAGCGGTGTTGCTATAGCAACATTTGTATTGCCAATGTATTTAAATCATTAAGGCTACTTATCTGTTACTGAGAAGGAGTTAAAGAGCAGATTAAAGGCCCCTAAAGCATGATGTCTAAAATGTGGCCGTCATGTTTAGGGTTTTATGACTTAATAATAATAATAATAATAATAGGAAGATGAATATATTAAAAAGTAATAATAATAATTGTAATACTGATTAATAATAATAACAACAACAATAATAATAATAATAATAATTATAATACTGTTATCAGTATTTTTATACAACTGCTGCTATTACTGCTACTACTACTACTATTATTATTATTATTATTATTATTATTATTTATAGAGCACTCATACATTCGATAGCTAAAAAATGCTTCACTTCGGATTAGATTAATACTAAAATTAAGTTAAAATCTAAAATGAAAAAAATTATTTAACTTTCACTGTTTCTGCAGTTTATAAATGTAATTAAAGAAAAGGCCTCTTCACCTGTATTTTAGAAAGGGTATTTGCAGAAGGCAAGTACCACCAGATCTCACATCACAATTTGGAACATGAACTAAAACATGCTATTTAGACCTCTACAAACTAGATGACTAGATGACTTAAAATAAATAATAATAAAATTAAATAAATAAATAAATAATTTTTTTTAAAAGTATGCAATTTTTTTCTATAACTGGTCACTTATATTCAAGAATGAATGATTAAATGAAATTCTGACCAGGTTGCATGGGCAGGTAGAGCATAAGAACAGCAGCTGAGGGAACTCAGGCTGGGTTTCAGGTTAAAGGCCAGCGAGGTGACGGTGTGTTCTGCTCTCTGAACAGATGGACAGAGTGCGTTTGGACAGGCTGAATGATGAAGTCCAGCAGAAGGAAGAGCTGCTTCAAGAGGAGAGGATGGAGAGAGAGAAAGCAGAAGTGGAGCTCGGGCGAGAGAAAGACTGCAACCGGGTGAGTGTGAGCAGATGACACATCTTGGGACTGGGTCACTCGTTTGAAGCTCACATGTATTTCACCATTTGAAAAACCAAGATGATTTCAGAAAACTGCATCTGGCTGGTTGATAATGTTGCAGTCAGTGGTTGCCTAGAGATTTTGGACTAGGCCCCAGGATCGGAGAGTCATGGGTTCGAATCCCGGACCAATAGGTTGCGCCTTGAGCAAGGTACCGTTCCCATCACTGCTCCCCAGGGGCTGGATATGGCTGCCCACTCCTGGATGGTGTGTGTGGGTTAAATGCAGAGTGTGCTGTGCTGTATATCAGTATTATAGGCACAGAAACATCTGAAGTTTTTTTTTTGGTCAGCTATTCCTTTGTGTGTGTGTGTGTGTGTGTGTGTGTGTGTGTGTGTGTGTGTGTGTGTGTGCGTGCGCACGTGCAGGTGCAGTTGAGCGAGACTCGGCGGGAGCTGCAGGAGCTGAAGGCCAGTCTCAGGGTGGCTCAGAAGGAAAAAGAGCAGCTGCAAACTGAAAAGCAGGCAAACTACAGCACTCAAAACACATAATCTGCTTAACCCTTACAGCCCATTGCGTTCCCTCCAGCTATTTTCCACACAGTAACCCACCATTACATTCACTGGTGTTTTAATATCAGCCAGAATTGGCCAGCCAAGAGAAGATGATTCAGATAATATGTGATGCACAGTAATAAGCATGCCTTTATACATATGTATTGCTATCAGAGGACAGGCATTAGTCAATCGAGTGTGAAACATGTCTGGTGATATAACATGCCTGAGTCTCTGTCTTTAAAGCATAGAAAGTGTTGACTTTAATGTCACATGCATCTCCTTGACCTTGGCTGTGCATGCATGCGTAGGAGGTGATTGAGTATATCCGGCAGCTGGAACAGAGGCTGGAGGCACTGAGTGAATCCAAGTGGAGTGCAACTGCGCTGCTGCAGAGCAGTGAGTAACGGGTTACAGGCTAATATTACAGTGTCATGCAACACACGCTACACAGCCTCATAAAGGACTCAACTCAGCACAGCATTAAACAACCCAGACTGCAGTCTCACACAAGCTGAACGACTGGCAAACCGCTTTCCCTGCACCCGTATTGAAACCTGATATTGAGCCTGTGTTCCTTTTTCTTAAAAATAGCTTTAGAATAAGAATAATCATATTGAATAATAATAATGTTCATGTTGCTCAGTAAAAATGAAAGCCAGACTTTCTAGCACTGTGACTAACTAGCTGTTCAGATCATATGATGCCAACTGGTGACCAGGGCTGAGCAATGAATCATTTTAAAGGAAAATAATTGGTGCAAAATTCAAATCACAAGGGTTAAAATTAGAATTATATCCTAGATTCTCCAATAAGGGGACTTTTAATAATAGTAACAACAAGATTATGCCAATAATGTTAAGCTCGAGAATTGGCTTATTAAATTAAGGAATCAGAATTCCCAAAAAATTGGAAACTCAGGGTCTGAGTTTGAAGAAAATCATTGAAAAATGGCATTTAAATTGGAATTAAAATACACTTTTAAAAAAGATATTTCATATTTTCCTCAAATCATTCCGACCTACTTCCTTTAAGTGTTCAAGAAGTAGGCGTACGATCAAAGTTATCCCACGGGGAAATACACAGCTGACAACGTGACATCACGCACAGTCAGTGTGAGTTATCTCAGACTTGTTAGATGGTTGGACTGGTTTTTTTGGCCCCTTCAGCGCCACGCTGTCTAGTATTGGAGTACTACCACCTCCATGTTAGTGGAGCAGTGTGTGCTTCAGAAGAACTCAAGAAAGATGAATTCAAACGCAAAATGCAAGATTAAAGGAGCAGATTGTAGAATATTACAAAGCATATCTATCTATTATGTCCACAAGATGATGGGGAGGGAGAAAATTCCATCCTTCCATCTGAACCTCTCTAACCAGGGGGAGGGGGAGGGTGAAACATATTAAGTGGACTAATGTTGTAAGCCTTATGTTGGTTTATTGATGAGCATGATTGACAGTTTTATTCTGCGCTTTTGTGCAATGAAACAAAGAATTAAATCTTTTAAACATTGATGCACACAGTTCCATAACTCTGCACATAAAATTAGATCTGAATCTGGATGACAGTGATTCCCGCAAGATGTGTCTTTGGCACGCAGGTCGTCCCGACAGCCCCCTGACGGACTCGGAGGATGAGAATCCAGAGGCTCTGCAGGAAGCGCACTCCTCCAGGGCTTTGAGCCACTACGGACTGTGTGAGCAGCCCCAGCCTGACCTCCTCTTGCCGGCCACTCCTCCTCCCTCCCCCCGACACCACCACGCTTCCCATGGAGTGGTCATTAGCCAGCCGGCTCCTCTCTGCTCCCCTCACCAGCCCAGCAGCGACACTCTTGCACACAGCTCTGAGTCGGTGAGGCTGCTTGATCATTCGTCTGGTTTTGGTTGGCTTTTTAACGATAGATGGAGAGAGGTTTTTGAAAAGTCTAGTGTGCATCTTTTCCCACATTCCCCTAGTGTGGTCACTACACCGGACATCTTTTCATTTTGTCAACTTTGTCTTAAAAATAGAGGCGAATGTGCGTTTCAGTTGTGCCGATTCTGTTTTTATCCATGCAGATCTATTTTTGGTAATAACACAGGTAGGACTTATAAAGAATATAAGCAGTTTTTTTTAGACATAACATTTTAACATCCCCGGAGATGCCACAGCTATCCATGGCTGGGAGTCCAAGTCATAATTGACCTCGTTCTCTCTGGACGACCCTTTCTCTTCCCTTTTACTCAGCAAAAGCACAGGTGTCTGTTACCTGACAGAACAGAATTAGCAGTTAATGTTCCCGTCCCAGCATTATGGGCTGTCCAGTGACGTTTATTATGACCCGGTCTAGGGTCAGACAATAACAGAAAATGAAAGTGTCTCCTTTGCTGCCAAGCACCACACCAGCTAAGTAGAATAAAGGGCACCACTTGAAGTATGAGGCAAAGCTTATGCCAAAAGCACAAGCAAAGCTACTACTAGTTTTCCTGAAAATGAAAAGATAAAAACAAGGTTTTAAAAATCCAGTCCTTTTTTTTTTTTTTACAGGTTTCTTAACAGAGCTTCTGTAAATCTCACTAAAATTCATCCAAGCTGGTCTAGAGAGGGAGACTTCCAGGCTAAGGGAGGAGTAGCACTCCCAGATGCAGTAGCAGTAATTTGTTGATGCTCAAAGAAAGCAAACGGTAGCTTTGACCTTCCCAGCTTGGTGGTGATGTATAATAGCTGGAATCCCAAGAAATGGGTTAAATTGGCCTAAAGCTGGGATAAAAAAATCTAAAAATGGAACGAAGTATAAAGATTTAGGTTGGCAGTTAGTTCGGGGCTAATTGGTGGTCTCAAGCTTGTTTTTGGCTGATACATATGGCTGTCTAAATACATTTATAAAATATAAATATAAAAGAGTATAAAATGTTAAAATTAAATTACTAAAAGGACTAAGGCTTGCATTCTTGTGTGTCTTACAGGAAGAGGAGTACGAAGTGGCTCATTCAGGAGGAAACAGCTCTGGAGAAGAGACAGCCCTGCTCCTGCCTGACCACAGAGACAACACTCTTAGGTATACACAGACACACACACACACACACACACACACTCACACACTCACACAAGCCCATAAAGTCCCTGTCATACTGTCACGTTCGTATTCTCCGTCACCTCTCCTCATGTTCGTGCACTCTGTCCACACATGCGCCCACGTCACTGTCAAGTACACACTGCCCTCACAAGTCCTCTGTATATCTTCTCCTCAAGAGGTCTGACTGTATCACATACACACACTCTCACACACTTTCTCAAGAGAAGATTTATGGCGACAGGCGGAATATGGCGCAGAGATGGAAGTTTTGAATGCCGCCTCATAAAATTAGTGAGGAAGAGGGACGAGAGAGAGGGATATGGATAGAGAGAGCAAGATGGAGTGAAAGAGACTGGAGGAGAGAGCGGCTGATTGGGGGGAGTGCTGCGATGGGAGGACAGAAGGACAGATAAGTTGACAGCAAGCCATAGCAATGATTTACCAAAAGGGTAGTCAGCGCTCACTGGCCAATTTTCAGCATCATTAAACCCATCTCTCTCCCACTTCATTCTTTCCCGCGATCGCTCACTCGTCCTCTCCTCTCTCCTTTTCTTTCCTTTCTCCCCTAATGTTTTCCTCTCTCCTTCTGTGCTTAACAATAAATACACCACTCAACGGCAACCAGCCACAAGATTAGAACCAGATCAGGTAAAGTGGGAAAGATTGACGATCTCATTACAGTGACGCTTTTCAAGTGCAGTTGAACTTGAAGAGTCACTGTAGCACAGATTGTTGGGAAAAGTTGAAAAGTTTAATCCTGGCTGTGATATAAAACTTGCTGTGTATAGAGATGGAAAGCTGCAGACTGGTCAGAGAACCCATACTGACCCTTAGCCACCACTCAATCAGTCAGTCACTCACTCTTGTTCTAATTAGGGTCACAGGGGTGCTTGAAGCCAATCCCAGCTCACAGGGCGAAAGGCAGGGAAACACCATGGACTGGTTGTCATCCCATCACAGGGCAGACACAGACAAACACACCTACAGGCAATTTAGCATCTCCAATCCACACGTCTTTGGACAGTGGAAGAAAAAGGACACAAACAGTAGGTTGCCCTTAGGGACCCTTGAGCAGGGTACCGTCCCCGTCACTGCTCCCTGGGCGCTTTCAATAGCTGCCCACTTCTGCACGTGTATGTATGGGTAAAATGCAAAGGTGGAATTTTGTCTCACTGTGTGCTGTGCTGTGTTTCACAATGTCGAGAATAGTCACTTTCACTTAATGGCAGAATAATGTTTTGTGCTGCACAGCTATTAAGAAATGGTTTTAGGAGCAAATTCTCCAAATCTCAATCCAAGCATCTGTGAGTAGTACTGGACAAACTAGATGGGTCTCGACAGGTCTCAACAGGTCAGGGCAGGTTTGGCAGCACAAGGTGGCGCAGTATTAGTTTAATGTTATGGCTTATTAGTGGTGGTCTCACAAGTCAGTTTTGCACCATTTACATTTCTGGCATTCAGTAGACACTCTTATCCAGAGTGACTTCCATTTTCTAATTACGGAGACGGGCTTCCTTGAGCAATTTAGGATTAAGGGTTTGGCTCAGGAACCCGCTGGAGGTGAGATGCAAACCTGAGCCCTTTTGATCGTTAGTAGAATATCCTACAACTAGGCCACCAACACCAAAGAATCTGGTTGATTACTTTGGACAAGACTCACCTACTTTAAAAGGCGATGTCCATTTAGCTTACATGCACAAACCGATGCTTTTTACACAAAATATCAGGGTGACGGTTACACCAACGCATCCAATTGCTTTGCTGTTGGAGGTTTAAGTCAAGATTAGGCAGTTTGCCCACTTTAAAAAATGAGAATATAGCAGCATCTTCATTTTTCTGCTACAGGTGTTGATCAGGAGTGCTCATAACTGCTGCTGAGCTCTGATTGGTTGGTGAGCTGCTCACATTGCAACAAAGCCGTTCCCTCTCACTGATGTCATGAATGGACTGGTGTCAGGTAGTTGACACACCAGCCAGTTAGCCCTCAATGGCAAGAAATGCTTGCATGAATCTGCTTAAAACTTTGTGTTTGCCCAAGTTTTAAGAACACACACTTCTACACCCTGACCAAGTTAACAGCTCAGCAAGGTTTAGCACAACTGCACATTATTTAAGCCTGAAATCTCTCCTTTCAGACTTTGGATTTGGTCGAGAAGTTTATTGCAATACGTATTTTTATGGTAATATATATCATTTCCACCATTAAAGTTTTTGTCTTGCGCACCCCCTAGAGGCAACCTGCACAAAGCTGGGTGCAGCACACTTTGACAACACATGTAAAACATCCCACACTCGAGGCTTGCAGTTTCATTACTAGATAACCTCTAACATATGCACATGACTGTAATCATTCATTTTGATGTTTTGAGTTTATTTGTGTAGTGGTATTGCAGATTTTGTAAAAATTCATTTCAGTGTAGTGTATTTATATATATATATATATATATATATAAAACTCCAGTGAGGTACTTTTTCTACATGAAAAAAAAGAGATTTTTCATTTAAACCTAGAAATAAACAGATCGCAGAAAAAAAGCCCACAATTCTGTCCTGTTTCTTGGTTACTATTTAAATGAAAGCAAATTTGGATTGATTTATAAAGTGCTTTTTGTGCCGTTAAAGGGAACACACTAAATAAGAAATTCTGTCAATTTTCAGAGACTCTACCTTTCATTTAGGTTATGAAACTGGTGCTTGAATTTGTAACACAAAAAGTAAATTTCCTGCCAAACATTTCTAGAAACACTGATGAAAGTATCTCTGAATTAATGACTATATATTAGAAGACAAATGCATTACTCACTCACTCACTCACTCACTCTTGCTCATTTTCATAGCCACTTGTCCTAATCAGGGTCGCATCTTCCTATCCCATCAGCCTTTCCCCGCCTTTCACCCTGGACAGGTTGCCAGTCCATTGCAGTCTATTGATTCACTCATCACAAATAAAAAAAATGTAGATTTTCTTTGCAGTCTTTCGATTAGCTCCATTTGCACTGAGAGGCCTCGTGTGCACCCTCTAGTGTTTGTCCACCCTGTCTTTTCTGCAGCGAGATGAATGAACAGGAGGGAAGTGGTTCTGAATGGCTCCAGTCCTGATTGCCTTTTGTCTCCTGCTTCTTTTCAGTGACCTGGCAGAGAGCCACTTGTGGTGAGGAGCAGAGCTGCAGCAGCTGGTTGGCCCTCGCGCCCGGATGAAGCGTGTTACCCGTCTTCGTGCCGCAGCACATTCGCCCTCACTGACATACTGACAAACCGTCTGAATATGCAATTTGCTTTAAACTTTATATGCACTTTCTGTATGCACAAGCTACTACACCAGTCAGTCTCCCACTTATACCTGCACAAATACATAACACATATCAAGCTTAGCTCTAAGGAGAGTGAATGAACTGTTCGGAGGAGAGTGCGTGTATTGCGTGCACCTTTATTAACTGTCTTTGCGTGTATTTACAGAGTGTTATTAAGTTAGTGTCTAGTTTTCGGTTTTGCTTTACAGCTATTTATCTATAAGGCTTATTGTTTATTAAGACTTCGATCATTTTAAGCATGTCACCTCCGTTGATCTAAGTTTCAGAGAATAAAAATGTACTTTAAGGCTCGATAAAGTTAACAGCCACCTGAGCAGGTTGGCATCAAACTAGGTGTCAGAAAGGAAAAAAGCATGAATGTATGAATGGTTTAACGAATGGCAGTTGAGGTCGATCCTCCGACGATAATGAACGTGACACAAGCGGCACTTTAGAGTCCTAAATTCTTATTTCCCTTTGAGGACACAGTACCTTTACCTTCTTTTAGGCAAAGCTTAATACTATAACAATCACTTTGCTGCATGAAAAGCTTTATTCTTATTTGTCCCCTCAGTAGGAACACTCATAAGATGTGTTTAGTTGATAAGTACACATGGAATAGAGTTAAATATGGTCATTTTCTGCACTTTGAGCACAGTTTGCATTTAAAAGTTAGAATAGAAAATAGAGGAGTAAAAAAGATGTAGGAAATAATAATGTTAGAATATAAAAAAAAAGTACAAATAAACATAAACTTGCCCACAGGCCACGTTTAATGTAAATTTGTTCAATGTATTAAATTAAATTAAATTAAAAAAATCATTCAAAATCAGAGCATCGAAATGTGCAGCAATGTGTTCTCTGTAGAGGATGCCTGAAAAATGAAAGCATGTGATCCGACCGTGCGAGCAACCTTTTGCACACAGCTGCATATTGTAAACCCATATTCAATCTCATGCAAAATGTTCAGAATGTCAGTGGAATTCTCGTCCGCTTGTTAGATGCATGCCGCAGTTCTCAGAGAGAGATGTGTGCAGAAAGTCTCTGTAGCAGATGAATGACCGTTTTATTGCAAAAATACCTGACGATCAAGGAATCGTTAGCTCTCCAGTTAGCGTCGGCATGCCCAGCTGTTTCGCAGCCCGGCTTTTTAATCAGATTTTTAATATTAACAGTTGGATGAAATGCCATGTGACTGTCGTGCCTCCCTTTTTGCCACTTTTAGCCTTAGCGAAGGGTGCCTGCAGAGGCAGCACACGTTCAATCGCTTCTATTCTTACAGAATATAACGACCTGCGAAGCAAATGGTGAAGTAAAAATGTGCATCTGAGTTCTAGACTGTGCTTTTATTCTGCTTTGCTGATTTGATATTAAAGGTGTTTGTGCTTACTTTTGCATTTAGGATTTGAGTACCTGTAGCTTTTAATACAGGCTGTTTCATTATATTCGCTCACTAGTGGTCATCACTTGTTACACTGTATCTATTTCGGTCAACCCTAATGCTCTGCCACTCACTTTTTTCTAGTGGAACATTTGGCCGACTGTTCAATGTAATCAGTCTTACACTTACACGGGATAATAGTGCAGTAACTTTCAAGCAATTAAACCGTTCAAAATTGAAGACAGAGTGGACTATTTACAAATGTTCCGCCCTGGGGGCTCTCATGAGGTTTCATACTGTTAGGACATAAATTTAGCCTAGACATCAGTGTGAAAAGTCTCATTCCAGCGCTGCACAAGTCTGGGTTTGACGACACTCTCAGCTATGAAGGCAAAACACACCCTTGTAGCTTCTACCATTGTGAGAAACCCACTTCTCAAGATAATCTTCAGTGTCTTGTCGGTTTCATGTTTGCTGTACCAAGAGGTCCTGAGCTTTACCCCTTATCTAGAACCTCTCAGAGAGTTGCAGTCGTGCTCTTGTCTTCAGGGCAGCTGTGTTCCTGGCAATAAGTCCCTTTTTATGTTTCGATAATTTCACATTTGTGTTTTTTTGGGGTTTCTTTTGCTTTTTGTGCAATTAATCTTATATTCACTTATCCAGTATGTATTTTCTAGACTGTGCAGTACTGTATGGGTCTGGGAGGGTTTCAGTAATAAAATGTTGTTAATGTAATCTTTTGCTCTCCAGTCATTATTTGAGTGAAGTTCATTCATCGTTTGACTGAACTTCTCATCCCAGCCTGGATAGCAGGGATGCTAGAGTGAGTCAGTCTATCTGTCTGTCCGTCCATCTGTCTGTCTAATAATCTTATTGATACAGAGTTTCCTTATACAGTCATATGAAAAATAATTCTTTGGATTTTTGTTTATCATTGGCTGAGCTTTCAAAGTAGCAACTTCCTTTTAATATTTGACATGCCTTATGGAAACAGTAGTATTTCAACAGTGACATTAAGTTTATCGGATTAACAGAAAATATGTGATATGCATCATAACAAAATTAAACAGGTGCATACATTTTGGCACCCCAATAGAGAAATTGCATCAATACTTAGTTGAGCCTCCTTTTGCAAATATAACAGCCTCTAGACGCCTCCTATAGCCTTTGATGAGTGTCTGGATTCTGGATGGAGGTATTTTTGACCACTCTTCCATACAAAATCTCTCCAGTTCAGTTAGATTTAATGGCTGCCAAGCATGGACAACCTGCTTCACATCATCCCATAGATTTTTGATGAGTCAGGGGACTGTGACGGCCATTCCAGAACATTGTACTTCTCTCTCGGCATGAACGCCTTTGTAGATTTCGAACTGTGCTCTGGGTCACTTTCTTGTTGGAATTTCCAACCCCTGCGTAACTTCAACTTTGTGACTGATGCTTGAACATTATCCTGAAGAATTTGTCGATATTGGGTTGAATTCATTCAACCCTCGACTTTAACAAGGGACCAAGTCCCTGAACTAGCCACACAGCCCCACAGCATGATGGAGCCTCCACCAAATTTGACAGTAGGTAGCAGGTGTTTTTTTTGGAATGCTGTGTTCTTCCGCCATGCAAAGTGCTTTTTTTAAGACCAAATAACAACATTTTTGTCTCATCAGTCCAAAGCAATTTGTTATAAAATGAATCTGGCTTGTCTAAATGAGCCTTTGCAAACAACAAACAACTCTGTTTGTGGCGTGAGTGCAGAAAGGGCTTCTTTCTCTTCACCCTGCCATACAGATGTCCTTTGTGCAAATTGCGCTGAATTGTAGAATGATGTACAGATACACCATCTGCAGCAAGATGTTCTTGCAGGGCCTTGGGACGTAATCTGTGGGTTGCCTGTAACCATTCTCACAATCCTGCACATATGCCGCTCCTGTATTTTTCTGGGCCTGCCAGACCTGGGTTTAACTGGGTTATCTAAGTAACTGTGCCAGTGGCCTTCCGATTTCCTGATTACATTCCTTTCAGTTGAAACTGACAGTTTAAACCTCTGAGAGAACTTTTTGTAGCCTTCCCCTAAACCATGAAACTGAACAATCTTTGTTTTCAGATCTTTTGAGAGTTGTTTTCAGGATCCCATGCTGTCACGCATCAGAGAAGAGTCAAAGGGAAGCACAACTTGCAATCGACCACCTTAAAGTGAAAGTGAAAGTGGCAACCCTTGTCATTGCGAGGTCACAGCACACAGTGAACCACAACAAAATTGGACCTCTGCATTTAACCCATGCACTCAAACACCGTGCAGCAGTGGGCAGCTATTAAAAGCGCCTGGGAAGCAGTGACAGGGACGGTACCTTGCTCAAGGGTACCTCAGGGCAACCTGTTGGTGAGGGAATCGAGCCCACAATCTTCCGATGCGAGGGCAACTCCCTTACCACTAGGCCACCGCTGCCCCAAATACTTTTGAATCTCATGATTGGACACACCTGTCTCTGAAGTTCAAGGCTTAACCAATTTGGTGTTGCAAGTAATCAGTATTGAGCATTCAAATCAGCAAAATTACAAGGGTACCCAAATTTTTGCACAGGCATACAACTAAATACTGCTTCACTACAAATCTTTGTTCTTTGTTCTAACACCCCATTACTGAGATGTTCCTTGGAAATGAAAGACAACACTGTTCTCTTTTTTGTTGAAAGTAGAGTAAAATATTATGCAGGCCGAGAGGGGTTCCCAAACTTTTTCATATGACTGTTTGAATGTGATCAGACTGAGGATTGGACAATGGTTAGAAACTTTTACAGTATTTACCTAAAATCTTTTTTTAAAGAAAAAAAAAGTAACAAATATCTTTGTTTTCCATAAAATAGATTGAATTAGACTGAATATGACCATGGGAGGAGGCAGCGGTGGCTTAGTGGGTAGGGCGTCGGGCCACATGATCGGAGGATCGGGGGTTCGAACCCCTTCCCAATGGGTTGCCCTGAGGTACCCTTGAGCAAGGTGCCGTCCCCATCCCGCTCCTCCCTGCGATGGGCTGGCGACCTGTCCAGGGTGCGTCCCCCGTCCTCGCCCTGTGTGTGCTGGGTTGGACGCCAGCACTCCCCCGCGACCCCGTTTGGGACAAGCGGCAGATAATGGATAATGGATGACCATGGGAATGAATTGTAAATAAAGGTAATCTCAGGTTAATCTCAGGTTGGTGGGGGCAATGGGGGTTAGGGACTGGGTTCGGAAGGTTGTGGGTTTGAATCCCAGACAAGTAGGTTGCCCTGAGGTACCTTTGAGCAAGGTACCGTCCCCATCACCGCTCCCCAGGTGCTTTAAATAGCTGCCCTCTGCTGCACGGTGTGTTCAGGTGAACAGCAGGGGCTGCATTTGGTTGTGGTTCACTGTGTGCTGTGCTGTTTCACTAAGACAAAAATAGTCACTTTCACTAAATTAACAACATTTAGTTTGTCGTTTATTCTGTTTAAGCGATGTTTCACATAAGCTCCCAGGAGTTTTTTGCTTTAGTTAGGCTGAACATCCTCATATTGGGTCTATTTTACAACTTTAAAAAAAAACTATTTAGCCAGTACTGACGATTTACCCCAGCAGCTACTCCATGGGTCATTACAGAACTGGACAGTTGCCCTCTAATAATCCTCTTTTGCCTCTTAACCACTTTTTTGCTGACCTTCACCCCATTTTTCTCTTTGGCTTCTTTTTTTTTTAGACCATCACTTTCACTCTCTCTCCCTCTCTCTGTCTACCCCTCTCTCTACCCCTCTCTCTTCCTTTCTTCTTCTGCATTCTCTCCATTCCCCCATGTGCAGGCTGACGGGGGCTAATTATAAAATCAATGGAGCCGGGCTGCCTGCTTTATGGCCTCCTCTAAAACCTTAACAGGGAAATCACTGTAGGATTGATGACTCCCTCACTCTTTATCTCTTTTAATTAGAAATGTAAAAGATATGAAGAGCCAGGGGCCAGAGGGTGCACCCAGGTTTTAACGGCTTTCTACCCCTCCCTCTCCTCTTTCCCCTTGGCCCCAGATTGGGCTTGATGCAGCTCCTCCTCCAACACCTTTACCTCCAGAAGCCTCCATACCTCCTCAGTGGAATCGATGATATGAGCGGCTTTTGTGGAAGCATTTCTCTTCCATCATGTCAGAAAATATACCTCCCTGCCTAAATAGCTCAGTTACATCCCAGATTCACCACAAGATGAGAACTTATGGAGCCACCAGATTAGTGGCTTTCTAACCACACCCCATTGCAGTCCCTGGAATAGAGTGCAAAACAACTAAATTGAAGAGTTGTCCTTCAGATAATGCACCATATTTAAAATATATTCATTGAGAAAGCCATCCCTTAGCAGAATGAAATTCCATTTGTTGGCACACACTCCCAGTGTGAATTTGTTTTCTGCATTTAACCCATCCAAACAAACCTAGAGTGAACATACACATCAATGCCAGCGCCTGGGAGCTACTGGTCCGTGACTCAAACCCACAAGTTTCTGATCATGGGACCTGGTCCATAGCCACTAGGCTATCACTGTACCATACCAAGCTATAGATAGGCTTGTTTGCTGGAACTGCTGGTTCACTCTGAGCTGATTAGCCTCATTAAAAAAAAATTCCCTCCTCCAGTACTCTCACGTTACTCACTGAACGTTAAGCACTGCTGTGTAGTGCAAGGCCAGGAGGAAAAACACATGCTGGCCCTTTAAATCCCTCAGCCTCCTGTTCCCATAGCAACAACTTATTGGGTTGAATATATGAGGCCATTTAGAGGCTCCCCATAAAAAAAGAGTATAATGTATGGACCTTGTTTTAATCCGAGCCCTAGTTTATTGATTTCTCTTTAATGAAGTTTAATTATAGCAATCATTTAATTAACAGTACCATATCCCACTTTATCACTTCTCTTAATCTCTGTATAAAAATAATTGTATATTGTAGGCCTTGGGCATAGAGAAGGTCTGTTTGTGTATACTAATGAGAGAAAACATGTTAAAGTCAGTCAGGAAGTCAATTTTAATCCCTTTTCTCCATTAGGAGGAGTATTTTTTATATATTTCTTTTGCAATACGGAGTTAAAGGAAGAAAAGGTTACAGCATGGTGATGCATTGCACTGTTGTCCTAAAGGGAGTAAGTTCTGGGTTCAGTCCCCACTGCAAGGAAAGAGAAGAAGTACTAAATTGGCCCCTGGGTGTGAGTGTGAATGGGTGTGTTTGTGCATCTTTCCTGTAATGAACTGGCAACCTGTCCAGGGTTTCTTCACCTTTTGCCATATAAATGCATGACATAGACTCCAGCCCCTCTGTAACCCAAATAGGACAAGTGAGATGGTTGGATGGATGGATAGAAGGATGGAGGAATTGGTTATGCATGATTAGATTGGTCACTGTACTTTGGGGAATCTGGGCAACCCATTCTTACATATGACAGTGAAAGTGACAACCCTTGTCATTGCGAGGTCACAGCACAGCACACATGAACCACAACGAAATTGGACCTCTGCATTTAACCCATACACTCAAACACCGTGCAGCAGTGGGCAGCTATTGAAAGCGCCCGGGGAGCAGTGACGGGGACGGTACCTTGCTCAAGGGTAACTCAGGGCAACCTACTTGTGAGGGAATCGAACCCACAATCTTCCGATGCGGGGACAACTCCCTAACCACTAGGATGCACATATGAGAGTAGCTTGGCTGTAACTTCCACTAATAACCTTCATTTTCTCAAATCCAATCCTAACCTTAATCCTAACCTCAAACCCAAAGTGTAGGTGCTATTCTTAATCCAGGTTCTTATTACTCTAATCAGCTTTCAACACCGGTCCAATGTTTAGGGACTAGGCCCCAGGATCAGAAGGTCATGGGGTTCAAACGACCAGTAGATTTCCCTGAGCAAGGTACCGTCCCCATCACTGTTCCCCTGGCACTTTAAATAGCTGCCCCCTGCTGGACAGTGTGTGTGGGTGAAATGCAGAGGTTGAATTTCACTGTGTGCTGTGTTTCACAATGACAAAATTGTCACTTTTTCCACTTTCACTTTCAACACACATCTTGTGGATCTTCTACGGAGAGCTTCCCAGATAAAGTAAGAGTGAAACGTATATGATTTGTTGGACTGGCTTATCTTTCTGTGATCCATTATCATGTAGAATAATCCGAACTGTGCATCTAAGCCTGCGTTGTTATTGGTTATTATGAAGAGGTGTGTAGACTACAGTAGCCTTTGTTGTCTGCACACCCTTTGAAGATTAATGAGAGTGTCTGAGGCCAAGCCATTTGTCCTGGGCCCATCTGCATCCATGCATAATGTGGGTTTATGTTCTTGCGCTCTAGAGCAAGCCTTTCACTAGTGCAGCAGTGCATCTTATCCATGGAACCAGATCGCCCCCTACTGGATAAATAATTCCTTCCACTTTTTTACAGTAAGAGAAGAGTATCTATCCATGTCACTGCTGTTTGATGTGGCTCATCACTTGCTTTTGTGTGATAGGCCTTTTCCATTATTGAAGGGGGAATTGGTATGTGTGGTGAACTGATTTACCAGTTGGGTCTTACTGCAGATGTACTGACTTATGCAGATGAATGAATGTCTACAGTGAAGCCTTTAAATCCCAAATTGCCTCTCCATGTCCTATCGTAAGACCTGCCATCTCTCAGCTGGGTAATTAATATTCTAAAGCTGTAGACCACATGGACAGTGCTGGAGCAGAACCAGAGGCTGCAGTGGGCTGAGAGCCTTCATCTTATGCTGTTCAATAAGGTGTCCAAAGGTGCATGCCTCTGAAAATGACAGTTTGGTTAAATGTGAAGTTGCCCAGATTTCTATACGAAAAAGTATTTCCAACAATGAATCATTGTTAGTCCTTTAATAATAATAATAATGCTTGGTTAATATAGGTCCAGGTAACTCATGCGTTCATGTCCAACAGCTGTGAAGAAAACTTTGTGTAGCTTCTTGGCTGAATAATCATTAGATAATATGTAATTTTCAAGACCTGTGAAAACTGTCACTGAAGGACAAAACTGAATATGAGATAAAGACACATTTTATACAAAAGGTCTAATGAAAACTGATTTAAACTCTGAAAGTTAGAGGGAGTTAGAGAGAGAAGATTGCACTGGTTTGGACATGTTCAGAGGAGAGATGAGGATTATATCAGGAGGAGGATGTTTAGGATAGAGCTCCCAGCAAAGAGGAAAAGAGGAAGACCAAAGAGGAGGCTTATGGATGTGGTGAGAGAGGACATGTAGGTGGTCAGTTTCAAGGAGGCAGATGCAGAGGACTGGAAGAAATGGGAATGGACAATCTGCTGTAGAGAACCCTAATCGAAGCTAATGGAATCTGATACATAAAAAAATGAAACCCCAATTTCAATTCAAGGCAGGACAAATACAAATGGATTTTGGGCCCATTTAAGTCACAGGCCTCAAATTTGTTCAATTTAGCCAATAATATGTTGGTGTGCTCTAAATTATTTAAAAAAAATATCCTTCAGGCAAACAGGTCTTTAAATCGGGGTGCCAAAGCTTCTGCGCCCAGTGGTACCGTTCTGAAAACTTCCAACCCTGATTAAACACATCTTTCTCACTGATCCATTTAATGTTGTATTAGCTGAGATGAGTTTAGCAGGAAGGTAGACCTACAGGAGCGGGCTCGATGTGCACGAGGGAACAGGGCACAAAACTCAATGAATTAAACAGTACACGAAAGGAACGGTCTCACAAAAAGTCATTTTTATTGTGCCTCTGAACGTTTATATGGCTTTTCTTAATATAACAGAGCTGGTTGAACATGAACAGAGGATCAAGAAGACCTCAGCCAAAATCAAGAAGAAGAAAAACGAGACAATGTGATCTCAACATTCTGTTTGCAACATAGCAGTGTGTCACAGAGGGACACAAACCTGCAGAAGGCGCCCAGGAGAGAGGTTTTGGTGTGTGTAAGTGTGTGTGTGTCTGTGTGTGTGTGCGCACAGGTGTATGCAAATGGATCAATCCAGTACTACAGTACAGGTATTGCAGTACACTAAAAACATCTGAATTCAAGGACATAATTTGCACAGAAATAAAATCTTTCACATCAGCACAATTGTCTCCAAATGTAAGTCAAGTGAAGGACAAATTTGTGTTGATAGATTTTATCCATGTGGAACGAATGAACATATTTTAAATTCATTTCTCAGGTAGCTCTCAATGTGTGAGTGTTATTAACTGCTTAGTTAATGCATAGTGAGAACTGACCGGTCCATGCTTAGCCCACATATGCATCCTTTATTTTGGCATAATATACGTATTTAAGCTGCACGTTTTAGTCTTGTAAGAGTGCATAAAGTCACACTCTTGTGTAATTGGGTTAATGTTGCATGGAGGCTAATTTTCATTATCCAGTCTAGTTCCAATTAACTGGGATTACTGCTCAGAGGCATTGCACTTACAACTGGAAACACAGCTGGAAGCGACAAAATCTTTGAAACGCTGGTCCAATTTCCCCCAGCTGTAGCTAAGCATGTGTAGATGGAGCATGAATACGTCAATTGTATGTACCAGTGTTGTGTCTGCTTGCTTTAAGGCTTGTTGAGAAGGAGGATAGAGGCAAAAATGCAAACTGCTTGCGGGTCACCAAGGAACGGATTTGGGAAACAGTGTGTTTGTGTGTGTACAGGACATGAGAAGAGAGATATGTGTAAGTGTGTTTGCCCATGTGTGTGTGTCCATGTGTGTGTGTGCGTGCGTGAGAGCTCACATTCATGTTACAGCACCACACGAATGACATTCATCTGATGGCCTAAAACACTGCAGGCTCCTCAGCAGAAACAACCTCCTGATCCCAGAGACACCCAAACGCATGCAGCTGGTTTCTGTACTGCAAAACTGAAAACCTGGTCAATTACACAGTCACCTAATGGCATGCTGTCTTTTTTTTTTTATTTGTTTTTCCTTTTTTGGCAGTTGACGATCAAAATCTTACAAAAAACAATATCATTCCTATATCGAGGAGCATATAAAAGTTGTACAATGGCTTCGACTAAAATCTGTAACGCCTCCACTTCCGGGTAGGACATCTGAACTGATCCAACATGTTCCAAACCGCGCTCATAAATATTGCTGTTTTGTAGCATGCCTGCAGGCAGCTAGTGTTTGGTCCTCACCGAAATGCCCTGAGTCTTGAGTTTCCATGTTATACTTATATATAAAGAGTTCTGTTAACATGCAGGATATGTGCTTTGCAAGTGTGGGAGTAAGATGTGGCTATGTCAATTTGAAAACATGTAAGCCTACCAGTGAGAGCATGCATCACATAAGCCCTGATCTTAGCAAAGCACCTGATCTGAGGGGTCGTGTCTTGCTAAGCTGGAATCCCGGGCTCTGTGTGATTAGTCCACCAGTCAGCACCTAGCTTGCCATGTCTTACAACAGCATGACTGAAGTGCTACATATACGGCCAATAGCAGACCTCCCCCTGAGCACTCTGAATGATGCGGGATTGAAGTGGAACAATCTAGGTCGACCTATCCATTCTCCACCCCCAAAAACCCCCAAGCTACTCTTGATAGGTTGAGCAGCAATTTTGAATGAAAAATCTCAATAAACCTGTTTGGACATTGCTCAACTAGGTGAACGTAGAAGATGAGAAGAGAGGTTTCTGTTATCTTAATGTTACAGTAATCAAGTTAACACCATAGCTTCTGACACTGACCCCTAGAATGGCTGACGTAACTCACCAACTCTGTATCTAGGAAATGCACCTTCCAGCTCTGACCCTGATTGACCCCACCTAGTCCTTATAATTATTGCCTTTTGAAATCTCTGACAGAATGAGGTGTGTTACATTTGGGTTGAAGGCTGGAAGGCAAATCTCTAGGAGGGTCACCAAGCAACATTTTCCTGCTGCCAAATGTACAGACTTTTCAAAAATGCCTACCCTATAGCTTGGCAGGAAATTCAGGCAACTTTAACAGGGATTTTTCCCAGCGGGGGAAAAAAAAAACAGATAAGCAACACTGCTGGTAATTTATGAGATGATTCAATCATGGACGTTTCCTGTGAGGCAGGACAAACATAAGTTCCTATTGTTTGGCCAATTGCGTATCACATTTTCTCATTAGAGGCTTTAGCAGACGCCCTTTGATGCTTTTCCAACCTTACAACAGTTGCTTAGGATGAATATATTTATGGGCAGTTATGGGCAGAGCTTGGATAGGTCAAATGCTAGGACAAGGATCCTGCATCATGATAAATGAACAGAGACTTTTCCTCTCTAGAGTCTGGCTTTAGAGCTTGAACTCTCTTCCTATTAACAAATCACATGCTTTGGCACAAAACACACTGTTCAATTGGCAAGAAAGTCACTGTGTATTTCATGACCAGAATTAATACCCAAAATGCCAATCCAAAAAAAACAACACAGATCTGCCAACTGGGAGTCATTAAAGAGATGTTGCTATCGAATTGATTATCGTCAACGTCTACAACGAGCCAAAGTGCCCAAGAACCCAGCCAAATAGCCGGGTAGAGACTCAGTAGAGGTCTGCCAGTTAATAGTCATTCAATTATCTCTGTCCGTTTCTCCTCGGAAAAGCTTTCCAAAACAATGCATAAGTGAGGAAATGTTATATAAAGACGAAAAAAAATATATAAAGGTATATAGATATGTATGGGCTTAAAATTGCATAAGCAAAATTGCTTAAAATGCAAAAGTAAAGAGAACTATATCAAGGCTGAAAAAAAAAAGTCAAAACAATATTTAAATGCAGCAAGAAACATCAAATAAGCATTAGCTTTTTTCTTCTTTTTCTTTCTTTTTTCTTGCAGTGTTCTGGAGAAATGTGACTTTGAACCCGTGCACAGTTGACTGTTTCATGTTGGCTTCTGTCGGTTTGGCTGCTTCTTTATTTTCCATACAAACGCGATAGTATAAAAAAATGCTGTTGTCTTTAAAGTCAGTTGTTTAAGTCTCACGTCTTCCCTCTTTGCCCTTTGAAGACAGTTCCTGAGAAGATGCTTGCAAGTCTCTGACCCAAAATATCTCTCATCGCTGACCATGAGGCCTGAGTTATAGGTGGCTAAATTGATAAGGCTCTAGGATCGCCCCTGATGAGGGCACATTGCTGTGATTGGGGGTCAAGAGGGGGCAGGCCAGGGAGGGTTAAGGTCTTGAAGGGAGGGGGTGCTATGAGGTGTGTGAGGGTGTGTATATGGACAGAAGGCCTTCTCACTGAGCTCTCCCCCCATGGCTTTTTCGGGACATGTCCTGGACATTGGGTTCCTGACCACCCCAGGCCTCTCCATCACTGTCCGTTCCCCTTTCCTCCTCTACATCATCATCGTCGTCATCTTCCTCCTCTGGCGACGGCTCGCTGCCATTCTCATTGGTCCAGCTGTCATCCTCGTCTTCACGCTCCGTCTTCATGGTCAGAGGTGGCGCCGGTGGTGCAGGGGGTTCAGCCTTGCTGTCTTCTGGCTGCTCCTCAAACGCCTCCGGATTTTCCAGCATCTCCCGGATCAGGGGAGGCATGGGACCCGGAATCTCCATCTTCAAAGTAACCGCCCTCTCGGCTCCTGGTACAAACGCAATAAGAAACAGTTTAGTTGGGGGGGTGCAATGTAGAGATGTCCCAAGCCAATCACATCCTTCTCCTTCTTATTTGCAATTTAGAAGACTGGAGACAACTGAGGCAGTTTGAGGTAGGTATATTAAGCCTGATCAAGTTAAAAATTGAACGCTTTAGCACCCTATTTACAACAGTTTAAATAAACTGCTACTGATTGCACAGTTAAAAAGTCAAAAGCTAACAAACACTTTCTTCCACACACGTGTGTAGAACTAATTTAAGCCAATAAAAAGAGTCCAGAGCTAGGTGAAGTATAGGTTTTCCCGAGCAACAATGCTTCCTCTGCCACTGGTTCTCAACCCATGTCCTAGAGATTTAGTGCTTTTCTTGCTCAAACATACCGGTTGCACACCCGGCCTCAGCAAAGCATTAGGATTATATCTTCACCTATTTGAATCATACAAGTTCATAGTTCATAGTAGAAATTCCTGATTGTCAAAGTTGAAGATGCTGAGATTTTCACTGGGTGTGACGAGGATGGACAGAACTATAAATGAGTATGTTAGAGGGACAGCTCAGGTCAGATCTTTTAAAGACAAAGTTAGAGAAGCAAGGTTGCGTTGGTTTGGACGCGTCCAGAGGAGAGACGAGGATTATATCGGGAGGAGGATGTTAAAGATGAAGCTGCCAGGAAAGACCGAAGAGAAGGTTTATGGACGTGGTGAGAGAGGATATGCAGGTGGTCAAAGGAGGAAGATGCAGAGAACAGGAAGAAATGGAAACGGATGATCACCTGTGGTGACCCCTAAACGGGAGCAGCCCGTAGTAGACATTCCTGACCTTATAATCTTTTAATACATTGAGACGAATGACCTAGTGAATAAAAATAAATGTACTTTTTTAGTACCATTGCCATATTGAAGTGGTAGAGGGTTTTCAGCAGCTACTGATAGTTGCTGCTCTTTCACACAATGCAGTGCCTGCATGCAACTCCCTAGAGATTGCACTACCATTTAACTATGGCTGTTATTCTAGAACATTTCTGAGAAACCAAGCCCAGCTCTGCAGCCTTTCCCAGCTAACCATGGAGCTATCTTTTGACCTGTCAGAAGATGTGAACCAATGATAACAGCAGACAAACAAGAGATTGTGGTCTAGTTGCTCAAGCATAGCAACTATTACTTTGTAGGAAGAAAGAAAAAAGTTACAGTATATAATTTGTAATATGATGCGTTCTTTTAAAAGCTTGAAATATGAAATAAACCCAAGAAACATTTGGAAACTAGTTTATGATTTATAAATCCACATGAAGCAAAGGACTTACAGAAGAAAGAGGAAAATACTTCCTGTTTAGTAAATCATTAAAATAATAAACTAATCTAAAAATAGTATCTGTTGTTTTAATAGTGTCTAGTAGGCCAAGAATACAGTAACTGCTTAAAGTTGCATGCGTTTGTGCATAAGCTTTGTGGGCAGCTGTGCAGGAGGACTGACCTTTAGTGCTGATGCCTCGCAGATCAGTTATCTTCATCAGCATACGAGGGAACATGTGAGGTTTGTTAGGCCGGCGGCGACGCGCATAAATTTTCAGTGCCTCCAGCAAAGGCTCCTGCAGACGGTCTACATGCTGAGGGTCTTCCAGATCCATGCGGTCTGAAAAGATATGCAGAAATTTGGCATCGAAATAAAACAGAATGATCACAAGAAAAAATCACAAATAAAAAAGTCTTTGCTTAGAAAATAGAAATTAGATAATAATTCCAGTTAATGCTACTCCTCCTTGGACATTTATATAACATTCCCCAAAATGACTCTTCAAAGGCCTACTATTGTTTGGCCATCCTAAACTGTACTTGCTGAAATAATTGGCAGTTAAATACACATACACTTAAAAAAACTTTATACTACAACTTTAATAATAATAGTGACGAGCTATCAAGATAATAAAGCAAATTTTGCTCAGTTGTTTGCATCAGTTATGCAGGTTCACAAATAAAAAGTAGAAAAACTAAACAGTTTACACTGAAAAAAACTTGAGGCCTGATGGGGCTAGATGTCCCCAAGGGCAGTGTCCTTTCTCTTTGCAGATAAGACATCAAACTCCTGCAACAAAATGATTCTCTCCCACCAGCAGAGGGCTGTATTAATGCACTATAAAGTCAAGGTCTAGTACCTCCACAGATCAGACAGATGGCGCTGAGAAGGCCTGTCTCTGTGTCATCCATCTCCAATGGCAGCAGCTGCCCAGCAAAGGCAAACACCAGATCAGTGAGAGGGCCAAAGCCTGCATTGTGCATCTGTGTGCGGTTCAGGGTGAGCCCATCTGAGAAGGTCATGGTGTCCTGCTCCGGTGTGTAGCGTGTGCAGATCCGCAACATCTGACAGAAGAATAACAGCCAAGAGTTAAAGTCCTTGTAGTCATGTTGACATGCATATCATACTGTCTTTTTTTTTTTCTTTTTTCCATTTAAGGCATTTCAACAGGAAAAGGCCAGTAAAAATGGTCCAGAATGAGCTGAAGATACACAGATTACATGCAATTAATTTTTTAGTTTTTTGCTTGGAGAACACGGAATCAATGAAACACTTTAACTGTAGGTACCTGTTTCCAATAATCAATACTTCCTTAAACTAAACCAGATATGCTGGTGATAGAATTTGGCAAGAAAACTTGCAATAACTAAGACAAAACAAGAGACCAAACAAGTATTTCATCCATTTTGACTATATTATATGCTTTATGTATTTACTGACTATACACATCTTTCCAGCAACTTGTTTCCTTGCAGACTGTACATAGACATTTAACATAAATTTACCAGGATGTCCAGGCAGGCAGATTTGAGGAGGGTGATCTGGTCAGCGATGGTGAGGTTTGTAAAGCCGGGGAGACGCTTTGCAAACTCCACGATCTTGATGATGCACTTGGTGGACAGCTCACTGAACTTATCCCACAGCCCCAGATCCAGCTGCACGCGATGATCTGAGCTGGAATTCTGACGAAAGAGAGAGAGAGAGAGAGAGAGAGATGGGGGAGGTCAAGTGAGGCATTTTCAAAAGCTCAAGAGATGCATCTGTATTCAAGTCACATGAGCTGCAATACAGTTTAATTTAGCTGCAAGATAATGGGTTGCTAAATTTAGGCCCCTAGTTGTGCTAATATCACCGCACAGAGCTAAAAAGCTCACGGCATTACAAGAAGACCTCTTTCTGTTGACACTTACACCTACATCTTTTTTTTTTTTAGCTCTAAATTTAAGCACTTCAAGTACCATGCTGACAGTATGCTTGTACCCTACACCATGTCAGATAAAAGGTG
Organism: Hepsetus odoe; assembly: GCA_017165825.1. Classification (NCBI taxonomy): domain Eukaryota; kingdom Metazoa; phylum Chordata; class Actinopteri; order Characiformes; family Hepsetidae; genus Hepsetus; species Hepsetus odoe. The sequence continues at coordinate 5,148,074 of CM029385.1, forward strand.
TGATAGAGGTACTTTTTTTGTTCAACAAGGTACAGACAGTGAAAATGTACTACATTAGGTCCAATACCTAATAACCTAATGCATTTCCATTTCAAGCATTTAGCAGATGCTCTTCCAATTCCTAACTTCAGGGTCAGTCTCCCTGCAGCAGCTTGGGGTTAAGGGTTACGCAATGCTGGCAGTGGGATTTGAATTTGCGACCTCTTGGTTCATAGGTGAGTATCCTACCTCTAGACTACCACCATCCCTACACACCATAATGCTTCAAGCAGAGCCAAACAGAGTCAGTGCGGATTCAAAAATATGCTGCAGTGGAATATAGTGGAGTTATGCTCCTTATGGAATGGTACTGAAGGCATGCCCTTGAGGGGACCACCCCAGTGACAGGTAAATAGCCTTTTCTCGAGCGTAGGAATAAACACACAGCTACTCACTGTTTTTTTCTGTTTTTACAAAGAAAAGCAGAACTGTCCCGTAAAATATGCAAAATTCAATGAAGGACATTACCATGCAATAAGAAGAAGCTGTTGTGTTTTAATGTTAACACTGGGCTGTTGGCTACTGTTATTATGAGATGTTTTACTTCACTTGACCCTGTGTTACGTTGCGATTTTTGGAATTAGACAGTTCTGCATGGTTCTGTGCTGTAGCGCCGCGTGTATCTGTGTATATGGGAGAACACGTGTGACTGCTGTGGGGTTCAACTCACGGTGGTGTATTTTCCCAGCTGGCACAGTGAGGGGCAGGTCTCCTGGTGGGCTTTGCTCACTTTGTTCACCAACTCCTCCAGCTCTCCGCTCAACTCGTAGCTTTCCACCGGCACCACCTCCTCTTTCACATCCTTCTTCTTCTTATTGCGGTCATTCCGCACAGCTGAAGAACACACAGAGGATTACAAATTAGCACTACAATCATTACACACTTGCCTCAAACGGCAAGGTACATGTTATCCATCATAGTAGAGCTAAAAATAGCCATCGTAAGGCTTGAAGTCACGCTGAACAGGATGTTGAAGATCTGTGTAAATGTGACTTTTGCACCCAACTATCTTACTTTTGCATCAAATCTCTAAGAGCTTCTCGTGGCAATATACATCTGACCCAGAGGATCGCATCTCCACATTGCCAGGCATGTCCCCCTTCTCCCAACCCCCCCACTCCCATCCTTTCCTTCCTCCCAGGATATCCAGTAATAGCAAAGGCACAATGTGATCCCGGTCTCTACACACACCCCGCACATATAAACACACACATACATGTCCCCGCGGACACATAGAGGGGTCAATGTGCCACTCTGTTGGCACGATCGCTGCCATGACCCTGGCAAGTGAACAAACACACGGCCAGCTCGCAGTCTTTCAACTTGGCACTATTGTCTCTGGCATGACACAAATCTGTTAATGCCAGGGCCATAAAGACGCTTTAGGAAGGGCTACCAATAAAAAATAAAATAAAATATCACACCACTTGCTGACTGATTGATGTTAGTGACAGAGACTCATTTAGAAAGTTAAAAGCATCTGAATAATCGCACCAGACTTAGCTGACTTTCCCAGGCTGTTTTTCCCCCCTCTTATATATGAAACATATATGACGATATATGAAATACTGAAATGAATGTAGTAATTCATTAAACAGGTAGAATTTTTATGAAATTCTTCACCAAAGTAGGCATACATTTGTGCCATTTTAATTCATATGGCGGTGTAAAAAAATTCAATTCAATTTAGATGAAATGTGTTAATACTGATATGGAAATGCTACCACGCTTCTTTAAAAATACTACATGGAAGCAGTTTAAAATGCTTTTTTTTTTTTTACATTTTAAGCTGTAGGCCAGTTCACAGAAGGCCAGGCACAAAACACGGAATCTGCCACCATCCTACAACAAGCTTGGACCGAAGAACAGACTAGTGTAAACTGTCGTCAATGGAATTTGAAAATAATAAACCTTAGGATAAAATAGTTAAGTGGTTAACCAGCTTTGTACTACTTTGTACCACTGTAATATACCAAGTAAAGAGCTTAAATATATATATATATATATATATATATATATATATATATATATATATATATATATATTTTATTTTTATTTATTTATTTTTTTTAAATAGATACAACCTTTAAAAGTCCCTTTACCATTAGTGAGCTGTGTAAAGTGAAAAAAACTGTAAAATGTCCTTTAGATGCCCTTACCACTTATGATTTTTAACCGTCGCGACATTAAATTTATCCCTTTAGTTGTGAACCTGACATGTTTCACACAAGTGACCCAAAAAGCTTGTACAGCAGTACTACTACAGAATCTAAAGCTAAAACAGCTAGTATCTAGAACTTTCATTTTAGCCTTCATGTTGCCTTTCACAGGCATATTTCACAGCAAAATACAGACCACACATTCCCCTCTGGTGTGGTTTTACCATTACATTGTTTGCGGTTATGATCACTGTGTATGGTTATGTTCTGCAGACCACAAAGGCAATAAAAGAGGTAGTTACTGTGTAATTACTTTGCATAAAGTCATACATTATAGAGGACCTTGCAGTAGAAGTCTTAGTATGTAGGAACCTACACAGGGCCAATTTCTGTATCTGATTATAAAGGTTGTTGCTGAATAACTGCTTTTAAAAGGTTAGGATTTATTTTACAGTCTCATATACATTTTACTGTACTATTTAGGTTTTATCAGTAAACATGCTAATTACCTTTAAATGAGTTACTGCACTGGGCTAAGAGTACTACTCTGTTGTCTATATCAGGCATGCATGCTTTTACTTAAGTAGCTACTTGTCACTTTGTTCAATACTGAAAAATAGGCTTTTTTTTTCTCTAATTTGTTCACCATGCACTGAACTTGCAGCCAGTATTATGTGTAAAGAATGTCTATTTACCAAGTAAATTCTGAATATTGCTACATAAACTCGGTACCTTCCATCTCTGAAGTGATATCACACCAAGAAAGAAAGATCAACCGATGACAGATATGGTTTATACAGACACATCCTCTCAGTGACTGCTTGTTCTATATATCTGTTCTGGATCAGCAGCAGGATCAGTCTCTATGGTTTGATGTCAGTGTGTATGTATCAGTATGTCTGTCTGTGGGCGCTGCCAAATGCCAGCCAGCCACCTCACCTTCCTTGGACATGCCAACCTCAAAGCACTTCTGCAGGCGGCAGTACTGGCAGCGGTTGCGAGTGACTTTGTTGATCTGGCAGTTCTTGTCACGGTGGCAGGTGTAGACCATGTTCTTCTGGATGCTGCGCCGAAAGAAGCCCTGCAGCCAGGCGAGAAAGCATTTTAGCAACAGGCTTTAAACAGCACGTCCCCCATTCTTATCTAGTCTCCTTGTCTCTTGTCAGCAATCGCTTCATGAGCAGGACAAAAATATTTGCTTGTCGCCCCAACCAAAACATTCTCAAACGATTCCAGGCCTTGCTCTTAGCAAATTATGACAATATGTCATCAGGGTGAATGTTGTCATGGTAATCTTTGATGGCTATGCTGTGGATATTGTCTCAACACTGAACAAAATAACCAATATAACTCACGCAGACCCAAACAGTTCCAGAAACCACATGCACCTGAATTATTGTTAACCTACTATACCATTTTAATTTTCATCTTTCAAGACCCCGTTTGGGACAAGCGGCAGATAATGGATGGATAGTTTCCTCTTGAAGAAGCTTCAGCAATCAGTTTACCTTCAGCTCCTCTCCTTTAAACATGTTCCGTTTTTTGAGTTCCAGCTCAGCAAGACTAAATATTATCATGCGTATCACGTACACCAGGGAAGTGATGTCATATTTATACCATGTCACGCATCCTTAGTTTAGGCCCATGCTCTACATTGTTGGATTCTCCGATTGAGAACCGTGGTTCGAAGAGTCAGTGATGCGAAGAGGTCTTGAAGCTATAGCAAAGTTTATTAACAGAAGAGTAACAAAGTTCTTCTGAGGGAATCCAGTCTTGGTGCTGGAGGGTCTAGTTTGGTATTTGCCCTGCTCAAACACACTTGACTGAGCTCAGCAGTTACCAAGTTTAGTACAGCAGGGAAATCCCAAAACTGTACTTCGCTAAAGTCCTCTAATAGTGGAATTGGACACCACCATTACTGACAGCTTTTGCTGATACTTTTTATTGGACAGTGCTTTTGAACTCCAGATTTGTAGCTGGAAGCCCCACATTGTAACTGTATTCTGGCCTTTGATATCCAGGAAATCAGTATTTGGACTGGTAACACTCCAGAGGAATGTGCACATAAGTACTTATATTGGGTCAGGCTGTTCTCTCGCACTTGTGCCAGACCAACCCAGACTGAGTGGCTGCATCAACCTTGGAGAACTAATGTGGCCTAAATTCTTTTTTTCCCCCCTAAATATACCACAGATAGATTTGCAAAGTGGTCTTTTCAAATCAGATTAGGGCCACACACATATTCATACCAAAAATGAATTAACTTTTTTTTTTTTTTGATTTGGAAATGCAAACTGCACCTCACATCAAGGCACCATGACAAATGGAACAATCCCATCACTTGCTAACATTTAGACTTGTTTTTCCATCTCATGAGCAGCTGCAATTTTAAAGTTTTGTTATCACAGCGACTATGCATGATCATCGATCAAAGACGTGGGCCATGCCATTGAAATGCATCGAATAGGTAGCCTCTCTAGCTGGAACTCGTACCTTGCAGCCCTCGCAGGAGCTGACCCCGTAGTGGTAGCCTGAGGATTTGTCCTGGCACACGAAGCAGGGCTTGTAGATGCGGGGTGGTGGTGGTGGTGAAGGAGAGCTAGGAACCATCTCCTCTGAGCTGGTGCTCTGGGTCTCCACCGCTAGAAAGAGACAGAAAAGGAGAGATATACATAAGGCCATGCTGTCTAATCACCTCAAAATATCAACAAAGCACTGGAGGGATTAATGTGGCCCGGATTGTAGAGGCTGCTTATGTAAAATGCAACTTGAAATAGCCACAGAATCCAGAAACCTCCATATTCCATTGCGTGATGCACTCAAAGTGCATTTTGCTTTGGAGCTATAGGACTAAAATAAATAATGGGAGTATAAAGCTACAGTTAAGCCAAATGTCTAAACCATCACGTACTTGCTATAAATCACATTGTTAAAAAAAGACAAATAGACTCGCTTATGTGGCTTCTAACACTGCGTGGTATATAAAATAAACTTAATATGGTCTATAAAACCTGGCAAAAGCATAAATAACTAAACCACTTCTGCTTTTCTCACACTGATATCTTGTAGTGAATAAGGGCGAGTGCAATATGCCATGAATATACAGGCTTTTAGCTATTAATCATCCTTGCCATAAATAACACTACTGTATAGTGTCTTAAGCCACATAAGCAAGTCTATTTGAGATTAATACAGCTGAACATGGTGTCCGGTGAGCAAGCTTCCATTTATTGTGAGCTACAAACTGCAGCCGTACAAAAGACACAAATCATGTCTTCTGACCTGCAGGTGGGGTGAAGGTATATGTAAATGTTTGCCCAAACTATCATTTTAAACAGTAGATGCAAGCCTGGAAAGGTGTTGGTTCATTTACATCTCCGTTTCATGTAAATGGTGACAGATTGGTGAGGGTTAAGTGGGGGTGACATGTCTGTAGAATTCACCCCCCCCAACACCTCCCCTTGGCCAGCCTTCTCCTCAGGGGGTGGGAATGCAGGAAGATTAGTGCAGCTTGATTGACAGACAGAAAGAAAAAAACAAAACAAACAGTTTAACACTGAGACAGATAAGCAGTAGCCCTGACAGATGTGCTGATAAGACGTGTAGCTCAACTCTGCCACCGGCCGTGCAGTGGGCCTGAGGCTTCCTTGTTCTTTAGCAGCCGCCTTCTTGGCTCCTGAGATGCTCCGCTTTATAGGGGTGAATACCTTTGACATTCTCAGAATTACGCACTAGGTGACATCTGTCTTTAAGACAACAGTCAGATGAATGAGTAAGTTCATGCATGTTTAAAGAAATACACACTTGTTGCAGTTCCTCCAACAGAACCTAGGTGTTCCCTATAATGGTTGGTTCTTTAAAGAACCATTTAGTACATGAGATTTGCAAACAATCTTCCTCCAGGTAATGTGCAGGCTCCATACCCAGGTTTTGCCTGCAATCACCTGAGCCATGAAACATTGTGGAACCTTTTTCAAGCCCATAAGTTCGTAAAGTTTCTTGAAGGAACCATCAACTGACAAGAACCCTTATGGCACCTTTATTTTTAGAAGAGTAGAAAGGGATATCCAACCACCGTCATGTTTTCTGATATTCACTTATGTACATACACCAGTGCGCAAGAAACCAAGAGTAACACTTCTTTCAACTTTCACCCTGTTGTCACCCTCAAACTTCACTCACCTCCTCCTTGCACGCCCCTGACACACAAACCCTATTTTTCTCTTGCTTCCTGGCCCTAAATTCCTCAGTATGGCCCTGGTGGTTTTTACTAGAGGCCTAGGCTCGTAAGACTGGCCTATAAAGGTGCTCTCAGGGCTGGGGCGGAGGCCACAACCCGGCTGCCGGGTGCTTTACGGGGGCTCAGTCACCTCGGGCAGCCATTCACACCACCAGCTGTAGCCCTTACCAGTAAAAAATAGGGAAGGGGGGGGAGAAAAAAAGGTCCAATCATAAAACGAGAAACAGGGAGGCTTTAAAATTCAAACTTTTTAACTACATTCCCATCCCCCTAGCCATGGTCAATGGAAAGAACAGAGGCTAGCCTAAACTTAACCTTCAAACCCCCTCTCTCACACACACCACAGGGTTCAGCCAAAGCACCAGCTTGGCTTTTTTTTTACAAGAGTTGGGAGACTTCAAAAAGAAGAAAAGGGGGCATAAAAAGAGGAATTTGATAGAAAACAGAAAAAGGGACAGATGAGGGAAAGGGGGCAGGGAGAGGAAAGTCCTCTGAGCCTACATCCAACATCTTGGTTCATGGCCATGATTATGCAAAGTTCATGCAGTTTAGTTGAACAATGTCTGGTATATATCAGACTGTTGATTCTATAAAACTCTATAAACCACATTGAAACGCTTAAAGCAAAAATCGCTTTTATCTGGATGGACAACTGGAACAAGTGGCACCAGTACAGCTGAAATGCATGCAGCACAATACTGAAAAACAAAAGAGGAACAATTGAATTAGTAACACTCTACATATCAGTTTTCTTACCACACCATGATATTACATAATATTGTTTCATCGTGCTTGTTTGTTTCTTTTCCACCCCCCTTTTTTGAAAGATGAAAGCGATCACAGTCATTTAGTAACATTTTCAGAAGCACATGTGTTCATGTGTTAGAGAGGATGCTATGGCACCAACAACTCAGGCATTGTCACACCCAGATCAGAAAACAGCATGTTCTCATGTTATTGCATTGTTATTGTTCTCATGCAGCGACTCACTGTATTCCTTTAAAGTAACAAAAAGCAAAAAAAAAAACCAAGACTAAGGGCAGACCCGAGCTCCAGCCCGTTTGTTTACAAAGAAATGGAGGAACATGGTGGCAGCGGTACAGGTGCCGACTTTTGGCTTTCAAAAGGCCAAATTGTGGGTGGCGTTGTGAAATGACTGCTGACTGGCACCGTTTGATGGGCCAGAGAGAGAGAAAGATAGAAAGAGCCACAAGCAATTGAGGGAAACCAGTATGGGAGAGACACAGAGCCGAAAATCCATCAGTGTCTGTCAACAGCCCAAACTGGTTCCTGCCGTAAAAAGGAAAAAGAAAGGGCTTCTCTTACACCTCATTCATACACCCTACCCAAAGCTCACTCAACACTTCTCCCCAGACAGACAATTGAATGGGCCGTTTCGACAGGACACTACAATCCCCCCAACCACACACACATTTGTGAAAACACCAGGCAACTTCTTATCAAGGGCCGAGGCTGGGACTCCATTTGCATGACAATCTGCAAACCGAGCAAAGTTAGTTGCTGGCTGACAGAGGGACAGGTTGGGGTGGGACAAAAAAGGTTGGGGGCAAGTGAGTTATCAGTAGCCACAGGTAATTTCCTGTGAAGTATCATTTTACTCCTAATCCCCTTTTAAAGGCCTTTATATGCTTCAAGTGCTGGAGTTGAACGGGCCCACAGTGCCTGTCAACAGCATCTGTTGCACTTCCCACTACTCCCCATCCACAATGCAACACTATAACAGGGAAGGTAGTACCAGCACATACACTGACAACCTTCCCCACTTGTGGTTCAACACTATTTCCCACATTGTTACAACTCCCAGCACCACCAGCCAAATAAGTACATGGTAAACAAACGTGGCAAAAATGCATGATGAGCAGTCTGGACAAATTATATGGGGCCACATGACCAACAGGATGTGCACTGTAGCTACCGGTGCCACTCTTATTTTTGTTTAAATAAATCTAAAAGCATGTGTGAAAGAAAAAGCTTGATGTGTTTTGCGTTGCAACATTACTTTTAGCTGAGCAGCATATGACACACTGGCTGAGGAACAAATATTCTTTCACAATAGAACAGCAGATTTTGTGTACGTGACTGTGGGTGTGATTGAATCTTCAGTGGAACACTGTTCCCAGATCTAGTCTTGGCATGCGTGTAAGCGCGTGCATGTGTGTGTGTGTGTGTATGTGTGTATGTGTGTATGCAGTTGTTTGTGTGGGCACTCACACAACTAGAGTCTCCAGAGCACCCAATTTGATTTGCAAATATAGTTCTGTACTCGTCTCAATGCCTTTTTAAGTGTTTCAGTGTGCTCAGCATGTGCTTATGACCTCGCTGCCTTTGCATTTCTCAGCCTAAATTCCTTACTTCCTGCCCTTAAGAAGCACCTATTAACCTGGCTTTTAAGTCCTGCACTTACTCACTCGCTTCCTCACTCACAATAAGAACACTGTATATTCTTCGTGAGGGGGGCAGTGTTAGCACTTATGTAGCTTTTCTTTGGACCATTGAAAGGGAGGAAACCCATACCAGGTTCTCTTGAATGAAAGGATGGTTGCACGCTCAAGTTAAGGGCTAATGAAATGACACCTGAAATGATCTGCAAGGTCACATGGTACATTCTTAGGCTCTGCTGTTATGGTTAAGTCAGAGTTTAATTAATAATATCTTACTTGCAGATGGAATAATAGTTCACTTAGTAGATCATGTGAATAACTGGATAATACATTGATAAAAGAAATCATAGTAATTTGCTGTCCTAATGAGGGATGCATTGCATCTCTGGTACTTTGTGCCCAGGCTGGGAAGACAAGCTGCTTTGTGGCGGCAACAGCCAGCACAGCAGAAGGCGCACAGATTGGGCAGGTCGTCTGGAGCAGCGTGATTGATGGGCTGGCTGGCACAGGCTGCACGAGCAGGAGGCCCCTCTCGGAGCTGTGCCCGATGGGCAAGGACACTCAGTTTCCTGAAGAAGGGGGGACCAGGTGGGGCTCTTTTCTCTCTCACTTACTCAGTCTCTTTTTCTGTCTCTACCCACAGCTTCCTGCCATCTCCAGTGCATGGCTGTCATCACCACACTTCACTACAGCACGACCACGCTTCCTTCCTCCTCTCTGCTTCACCCTTTTCTTTCCGTTGGATGTGTTTTCTGATTGCAGACTATCTAACAGAGAGGCTTTCCCCCTATTACTCAACTTCGGTGGTTAATTTGTTTGTAACTTAATGAGGTGTATCACATCACTGCCCACTAAAAACCAGATGAAATGTCCTTGTGTGCCAAACACTTCAATATGAATAGGAGAATTCATAAGCAGTTACTAATTTTTGAACATTACGGTTTAGCCATAGTCAAATTACTCTCTGACAGTCTCTTTGATCCATAGGTGTTGCCCAAAAAAGGAGTAATGGCAGTTTCTGTCAACCGGTGTCTGGGAGTTCATTACCTGAAACCCCACTATTTCCTTCTCCTTTCCTTTCTCCTCCTCTCCTTCTCCCCTCCCATGCCTTGGTCTGTTGAGAGGAGGAGTTCTTCCTGTCCCAGTGAAGCCCTCTCTGAAAGGAAGCCCTGTGATAAAAACTGGGCCTCCAGCCAGGAGATGGCTCAAGCTGAAAGAGTAAGAGAAAGAAAAAGGACAGAAACGGAAAGCACCCTTGCTTACACCCAAAACTGGTCACAACCAGAGAATCAGCCTTAGGGAATTTGCACCCAGTTAACCAGCACATAAGCATGAACACATTCACACTCTGGCTGGTCTGTGTGCACACAAACCCTCACTGTTATTCATTGTGTAGTTGTGCTGTTGAAACAGGTCCTAATTGCAGATGCTTTCCACAGGAGGTGGTCATCAGGTGCTACAGATCCATGTCATCTCTTAAGGGTTTGGGTTCCTACCCTTGGAGACAACAGGAATTACCCTTGATGGCAACAGTGCACATTCAACACTGTCTTTCTTCTTTACAGCGCCTCATAAACCCTCCTTTTGACCTCCTTTTTTGATGTGACATTTGTTCACAAGAGCCACTCCTCAGTGAACAACACAGATCCTTCAGAGAAATGTGTAGAAGGGAACAGTTCTATTCATCACTCCCTTCTAGACCTTAACCAAGAAAAAAACTGTTCCACCAGGATCCCAAACAGCAGGGTCACCCTTCACCCATGACCTAAGGCTCACATGAGCACTGTCATGGCCGGTGGTCATAGCGACCTTGTAAGTCAGGCTCTGGGACCTATCTTGGCGATACAACACAAGCAAATCATTGCGACACTGTGACTGGAGATGGGATCCAAAAGAGACAGATCTCTGGCATTGCTGTCAGCGCCATCCGCCAGGTCTCATATGTGCAGTCAGAGTCTAGGGGGGGACTGTCTCCTCCAATTCCTCTCCACTCCAGTGCCTGGTTCACTCTTATACTGACACAGACACTTGCTGCGCATCCGTCTGCAAGCATGGGAGCCAGTTGGTCAATGCTCAGCCTAGTCTAGCATTCAAGTTTTGATTCCCAGGCTGCTGCTCATCCAAACGCACTTCCTTCCTCCATCTGTCTAGCTGCATGTGCTCACCTGCCACGAGAGGGGGTCCCTTTTACGTGTTCCCCAGTGTTTCACGTGGCCCTGCACATCAGATTTGAGGCTCAGGAACTCTTTGTTTGGCTCCTATTGCTTCCTTCCCCAAACAATAGAAACCACAAATGTAGAAGTAGCAGGTTGGTTGACGCCTTGGTGGTAAAACAAAGATGGTAAACAACACAAGGGCTTATTCTTATGTTATATAGAAACACCACTAATTGCTCCTCTCACAGCAAAAGCACTGATCTTGTTTACTTTCTGAAACCAAGCTGCTTCATTCACTGCAATGTACACTAAAATCCTGATGAGAGCGGGGGCTCCTGCTTTCCTGTAAATCAAGGTTTCCCTGCCGTACCACCCTGGGGAATGGCTGATTCGTGAGATCATGTGTCCAGGATTGGGAACAAATCAGCTATTGCACTTGGAACATTTGGACGTTTACCAATAAAAGCTTGAAGCGGGGCTTGCAGAGTCATGCAGTATTACAAATAAGTTCCAACAATTGTGAGATGAGGTTCGAGAAGTTTATTCAAGTGTGCAGCAGCAGGCACTCCCCATTGCGTTCCTGTCTGTCTCGCAAGCTAATTTGGTGGCTTGAGATTCAGGCTATTACTGAACCTTTGTTAAGCAATGCTGAAATGCCCTTTGTTTAGGCTCTGTTTCCTGTGGCACTTACAAACTCCCAGACTTAGCTTCCACTACTTGACAGAGCATAAGGAGCCAGCGAGACTGTGGCTTCCTGTTGTCTGTGTGATTTGTGGTTTAGGAGAACTGTATCTGAGCATAAAAAAAATCTGATGCACAGAAATAAGAACCTTTTCAGTACCACACTTCATGCCCTGGCACAGCTTGGTTATATGAAACGACACTGGGGGTAGTGTGAGAAACTTCTGCTTTGAGTGGCAGAAATCAAGAAATGATGCATGACTACGCGGGTGGAATTTTTTTTTTTTCTCACTTCTGTGGGGCAGTGATCTCTGAGAAGAGATTGCCCAACAGTGAAGGGTGTGGACTGGCAGCCTTCAAAGTACCACGTGTTGAATGATATCCTGTTGATGAATTTCGCAGAAAAGAAAATGCTCTTCGTTTGAAATGTAGGCAGCATTTTAAGGGGGAAGCACCAGCCCATGGATGAGCCACTACTCACCACGACTTGTAGTAGAGCACAGCTTTTCTCAACAGGGCAGAGGTCATGAGAGTCTCAGGTAATTCTAACAACTGGCTTGAATGAATCATTCCTGCTCATGATAAAGACTCTACAAATCTCGTTCTGTGAATAAGAATCTACAAATCTCCTTCTGTGAAGAGCTGATTGTTAACCATTCTTGTCCCATCAAAGCTCCCTGCTTAGGTAATATGCATGAGGGTGCAGGCGGACAGTTCAAACTAAAAGCCAGATTAGACCAAATACAAGATTGAACACATATACTGTCCAAAAACAGACATGTAGAGACAGAAACAAGTGTTCAGGAGGTCATCCAAAAATGTATTTGCATTGCCCAGCATGGCCCAACTGTAATATTTCACCATGCCAGTCAAGCAGAGGTGGTGTTTGCATGGGACTTTGTAACTTTGCTCTGCTGACTACAAGCCTGAATGTGCTGCAGTTGTCTAGATGACATGAGGTTTGATTTAACATTAAACATCGAAAACTGGAGTGGGTGCACAGGCTCTTGCTCTTCCCTGGCATGGGCTTACTTCAGTGTGAGCCACAACCCTTCAGTACGTGTTCACCATCTAATGCTGCCTGGATGTCTTTCTCCCCTTGAAAGATGTCAGTTAAGAGTTTGACTTCTGTTCAACTGACTTACTACTCACTAAAAAAGCCATCTTAAAAAATAGCTCATTCATGTGGCCAGGTGTTTGTGGTGTGCATGTGGTGTGTATTCACAACAACAACAAACCCTAGCAACACTGCAGCCAGTCAGTCAACAACATGGCAGTAACAGAACCTCTCCCCTCACACTGAGCTCACACATGATTTGAGACTGACTCAGATCCTGCCAATGCCTCGCCTCAAGAGGGAAACTAGTAGGTGCTGAGCCTCTCAGTAAACAGCCACCAGAGCCAGAGACGAACGGACGAACATGCTGGCCGATCTGGGAGAGCCGAGGAGCCTCGCCCAGAGATCCCTAGGGCGTGACGCGAGTTGCAGCCCAGTTTGCAATCTCACCGAGATGTGAAACATGGAAGAAGAGAGTCAGACGACTAATTAGATCGCACTCCGGGGTGGAGCGTGCTCTAATTAGCCGTCTGTCTCTCCTCTTGTGGTAGAAAAGAGGCGGGTGGTAGAAGAGAGACAGACAGAAGAAGAGAGACACTCTGGGGTGGAATACAGGTAGGGCCTGTCTTTTCTTAGATCCTATACAGTGATAAAATCTTTAATACTTTATCTGGAAGATTTTTAGACTCTAATTCCAGGGCATAACGTCATCCAGGATGAGTGAGGTGAAAGTTGGGAACTTTTTGGGCCAAACTATTGCTTTAGTTGCTAACATACTCAGCACTTATATTTGGCATATAAGGTTAGGCCATGTCAGAGGGTTGTGCTCAGTGTTCTGCCTGCTGCAGCATCTCATTCATACGGCAGTGAATCCAAGTCTTAGAATAATCTTGTATCGAACAGTAGAGTCAAGATGATGAGATCATCCAGAACAGTGCTGCTTTTCGATGGGGCGGATCTCCTTTATTTACAGTTCCCTGACCCCAGTGAGAGTCTCCAAACTGCCATTACTATAGCCAGCCAGATTCTGGCGGCTCATTGTGAAATCTCTGCAGCCACGTCGGGGCTCTTTTCCTCCTGAATCAACAGTATTAACATACAGGTTCACTACATACTAAAGCATTTTTTGCGCACATATATTATGATTCATATCCATGTAGCTCATGACATCAAGCACTGAATCAAGGACAAATGCTGATAAAAGAAGCCCTAGTCAACTGCTGATGCAAAGATGAGCACTGGAGATAAGGAACCTACGATTTAGGGTTTACACCAATGAACCTTAGAAACTTAAAGAGGAAAGAAATTTCAATATGCTTAACCTACACACGTCCATTTCAACATTACACCCATAATAACAGGCAGTAAATGTTAAACTGCAAAACCAGAAATCCCTCTGAGGCCGTATAAACTCACAGACCCTGAAAGACAAGGCTTAGTTTAACAAGACTAGACAGTCGACCATTGTGAACCTAAACCTTCATATAGGTAAGAGTAGATCTTATGAAAATATTTGGGAACCCCTACTCAAATCTGATGGGTGTCATTTTTGATGATTTTGACATTGGAGCCTGTGCAAAAGTTATGGCACATCTAACTTTGGGTAAGCTCAACAAATAAACATCATGTCAGTAAATAAGCTGGTACAAACAAACCATCCTTACAGAAAAGAGGTTGTAAATGTATTTATTCATCAATATTTTCTCTTCATTGGTTCAGATGAGGTCAGCTGCAGTTCAATGGATAAATGAGAACGGCCTTGACCAAAACTTTCTCTATACCTCATCCGCTTGCGGCCGTGCGGCCAACCACTTTTTCCTCATTCCTGGCACTAAAGCCAACCCCCCTCGAATGCACGTTCTCTTTCTCCCCCTGCAAAACACACGTCTCCTTCAAATTAGCCTTCTATCAAATTCATACGCCAGCCCCCTCAGGCATTGTAATCATTTAATTGAATCTATTGTAATTATAATGAAATAATTGAAGACTTTCATTAAAGCAAAAAAATGAGAGGGCCTGTGGGAGGGTAAATATGACAGCGGGCACAGGAAGCTCTCATTTCCCTGTCCGTCACACACATGCGGCTTATCAAACTCGGATGCGGACAGCACATTTAGGTCGAGACAATGGCGCGTGTGTGAGAGAGAGTAGGAAGGCGGCAACAAGGTCAGGAATTTTGAAAAAAGACTGCCTCAGGAAAAATAGGGGAAATAAACAACATAAAAACAACAAAATGTGGGGAAAAAAAAAGTGACCAAACATGGATCCAACTGGAGAAGAGGGGTGCGTTCGATATATCCTCAAAGACTACCATCAATGATAACCACATCACATGGCCAGTCACCAAACACACTGGGAGGTTTTCATAGCTGTTCACGTCTGACAGGAAGAACATTGATCCACATAACCATGATACAACACATGAAATATCATCCTTGACATCGGTTTCACGAGAGGAAACGTGACGCCTTGCTACCCAATATGTTACCAAATCACTCACGCATTTCCTTTGCGCTAGGAGCCAAAGTGCAATACCAGCTCCCTCCCAATAGCCTTCACCACGAGAATCACACAGCTAAGAAAAAAAAAGGGCCTTGGCCTCCTCTTCCTTTAACAAGAGCAGCACACATGGTGCAGGCGAGCTTACTCGCCCAATGCCTAACCCTTCTCTCACCTTTGACTCGCAGGGGGAAAAAGATGCACGAAAATAACAGGAAAGCCAAGAAGACCTCTGAAAGTCTGAAAGTGCCCAGTAATGCTTTCACTGTCCACATATGGCAGACAGCTATGACACCAAGACAATGGCTCTTCATTGTCAAGAAGCTTGCAGTTCAAGTTCCCCTGCATGCCTTTACGGAAGAAAAATGGGGAAGGTGCAGCCAGTTAAGAAAAGTTGCATGTATGAGAGGAAACCTGAAAGGTACCTTGAAAAACAGAATAGCCTGAATCTTGCTGGCAAACCTACCAGAGTTTTCGTTTTCTTTTTTTTTTTATGAGGGAAACTTCCTTCCTGTAGATTACAAAGACAACGTTTGAGAACGTAAAGCTGTAAAGCGCTGAGACAGAGCAGCCAGCCAGCCAGCAGCAGAAGTCAGTCGGCTCAAGCTCCCAGAATGGGCCGTGGGCTCAGCAGCTGGTTTGGCCCTAATGAGATATCAGGCCTGAACATCAATTCATCTGCTTCAATGAGGGGGACAATGAGGCAAGGGGGCAAGGCGGCTGCTGTAGACGGGACAGGCTGGCCTTGTTTACAGAGGCTTGAGTAGGCACGGAGGGCTGAAACAAGACACCGCTCCGGTTCTTCCCTCAGGCCGTCTCTTGCTTTTCCCACCGCATTGGTGCACACCCCCCCCCTTTCGTTTCCTGGAACCATAGTGAGGGAAAAAGAACTCTACGGCGAGAAGAGGATGGATATTTTTTCCTATGCACGTGTGTGTTTGTTTTTCTAGGTTTTCAGGATGAAAAAGGCACAAGGCAACCACAAGAAAAGCCTTAATTCCCTAGAAAATCATATTGGTAACTAATTTTTTGTCTTTCTGGTTACCAAGATTTAGGACAATGCAAGGTTTAGGTGATGTAAAAGTAAACAACAGATGTTTATAGACAAAAAAAGTATAATCCAGATTTTATGAGATTTTTATGTTCTTTTGCAGCATTTCAATTTATCCATTCATTATGAAAAGTTTGCCCAGTGTATGTAGGCACCTGTGTATGACCCTGCATCCTGAAAAGGTATAAAAAAAAAAAATACAATTTTGGTCACAGCCTATGTAGGCTTGCTGTGGGGCTGAGATCTGATTGATTATATAAACAGATCTCATCGTGATGCCGGTTGCGGCTGTGCAGGGGGAGGGCTGTGCTCGGCCAGGCCCTGACAGGGCATCTGTCTTCATTAAAAGCGGCCCAGTGTGGCTGACAGCCACTGAAACGTTGATGTCTTTAGGATTAATGAAGACAGATGACTCTCCCTAGAGAGAGGCCAGCACCAAGGAACAAAAAAGCAGAAGGTTGAACAAATACAAAAACCTAAAAAGTCCAGCAATCCGGCTTCCGTCTGAAAGGCCGGATGACGAAAGGCCTTTGCATCGCTTTTAGATTTGTTGGTCTGTTCTGGCGTGCGTGGAACTGTTTCCTCAAAAGACAAGGCATTCCTTCTTTCCCTTCACACACACGCAACCCCCCCCCCCCCATCCTCCCCCCTGCTAGTATATGGAAATAGACCCCAGTTTTTATCTGTTCTGAGACAGGGCCATCGGAGGAGACAGAAGACTGTCAGAAGTCTGGAACAGAGGGGAAAAAGGGTAGAGAGAGAGAGAGAGAAAGAGACAGAGTGTGTGTGTGTGTGTGTGTGTGTGTGTGTGTGTGTGTGTGTGAGAGAGAGAGAGAGAGAGAGGAGAGAGAGAAAGAAAGAGAGAAGGGGGGAAAAAGACCCTTTGGCAGTCACACACACATTTTTTGACCCCTGCCTGGATGTTCCACTTAAGTCACTTATCCCATTTCCCTAGTCCTGATTTCATTTAAATTTAATTTCATTGAATTTATTTATTTACTGAACTACAGACCACTTTTGTTTCCCAGGACAAATATGTTGCACCTAAGGGATGGGCAATGCTTAAATTTTTTTTGAGAGAATCTTTCTAAAAATCTCTTCGTGTTCTTGGGATGACAACCCAGGATCACGGACAGGAATCCTGGAGCTGTCTGCTGGAATTGTGAGGTGAAGAAGACAAATGCGGTCTGCATGACTGGAATTATAGCAAAGTGTCAGATTCACCCCCCACCCCGCTTACTCTTGCTCTCTCTTTCCCTCACACAAACACATGCTCACTTTCCCTCTTTCAGATTTTTGCGCCCCTGTTGAACTTTTCGGTAGTTGATGAGGTCAAAAACCGTGCTGCTGAAACCAGACACTTCACTGGGCCTCTGCATAATGATGTTGGCATGAAACATGGACAAACCCTTTTGATTGCTCTCAGAGACCCACATACACATATGCCAAATGTTCCCATGCATCCAAATATACATATTCAGTTGGAAATTCACACTTGAACACTGTAAACAAATAGACATGCGACTCTTTCTGTTGTGGACAGTGGAGAAGTTGTGAAAGCTGTAAACAAGCCACTGTCAGAGTTGCAGCACAGCGTGAGAGAGAGAGAGAGAGAGAGAGAGAGAGAGAGAGAGAGAGAGAGAGAGAGAGATGGAAAAAGCAAACTAACAGTTCACTTACAGTGCACACTGGCCGTCCCGGTCCAGGCGAAGGGGTCCAGTCCCGCAAAGAAGGGGTTTGCTTTCCTTAGCATGCATGCACCCCTGTTAGTGACATCATACAACTGGCGGGGTCCCATCCCCAATGCCTCCATGCAGTCAAACATGCTGCGAACTGGACACTGTCCTACAACTGCCTCAGCCTGTCCCCAAATCAACAACAACAACAACAAATCCTGAGCCTGAGATCAGCAAAGTGCTGCTGTTGTTTTTCTCTTGTTTTCCTCCCAGTTCCTCTATGGGTTCACAATGCTTCTGTCTCTTTCCCCTCAACTGGAACACGCAGCTGGCTCCTGGCTGACTTGTTCTTTCTCTCCCCTGCTGTCTCGCTCTTTTCCACTCTCTCTCCCTGGGCTTCTCCCGATGCCCTTGGACAAGCTGCTCTTAGTCTGCTGTAACAGACCTAAATAAGCACTCAACATAGCACTCAGCAGAGTCCCAGCCACAGCGGAGCAGACCAACTACTTCTGCACCCACAGAGAGGGGGGTGGAGAGACTGAGAGAGAGTGAGAGAGAGGGAGGGGTTGAGGGGAGGAGAGAAAGAGAGAGAGAGAGAGAGAGAGAGAGAGAGAGAGAGAGAGAGAGAGAGAAAGAGGAAGGCAGGGGGTAGAGGAGGAGGAGGAGGAGGGGCCGAAGGCAGTATGTTTGTGTGCTTGTGTGAGTGTGTGTGTGTGAGTGTGTGCTTGCCAGCTCTGATCTGGTTAGAGGACAAACTTTTATTTGATTCTTGCTGGCCTCTTTTTGGGGGGGGGTTCCTATTGTGATTCATATTTCAGCAAACAAGACACACACACACACACACACACACACTCTGTTCAACATGTCCGTGACTCTGCACCTCCCCCATTTCCCTTGCAGTAAATATGAGACACCCCCTCAACTCCGTCTCTAATCATAACCATATTAAAGTCCAAAGAGCGAGAGTGAGAGGGAGAGAGAGAGCGAGTGTGTATGTGTGTGTGTGTGTGTGTGTGTGTGTGTGAGAGAGAGAGAGAGAGAGAGCATTGTGCACGAAGCAGATGCCAAGGCGAAAAAAAAAAGAAAACCCTTCTCTTCTTTTGTCTCCACAAAAGACAGAGAAAATGACTGATGGCCACTTCTGCAGTTACTTCATTAAATATGTGGAGAAGATTCAAAACAGCCCCCCAGCGCTTTCATCCCACTTCTCCTGAGTCAGAATAGATCAGCAAACGAAATCCACGCGCCCCAGGACAGTGGGCCATGAGGGATGGAAAAGAACTTGGCTGCAGAACAACCATTCGACCCAGAACAAACCGAAGAAGGAAAATAACTTGTAGCAGTCACTCACAAAGTACCTCAAGTCAAAGTTCACCTGAAGGCCGGGCCACCAAGCTATCCGGTCTGTCCTGATGCACATGTTGGCATGACTGATATAAATGGACCGGCGCTGGACATGTTTTTCTATTTATGCTGTCATACTTCTGTTAACAGGCCATATCAAACATAGTTACAGTCCTTTAAATGGATGAAAGTTTTATTCCATTATAAGATAATCTCTTTTTTAATTCAAAAGACATTCTGATGCATTTTAAAAACGTTATCAAGTTATTTTTTAAAGACTTTCCTACAAAAGTAACAATTTGCATTATAAATTATAACTGAGAAGTTCTGCATTGACAGTTAATTAGGTACACTATTAATTGAGGTTTATTAAAATGCTTTTTTTCCATGACTAAAATGGGCTTGACTGGCTCAGAGGAAATGAGCTTTCACCATCCCAACTAGTCATCATGTTTGGTGTGTCCAAGCGAGTGGGCAAAACTGGACAGCATTGTGGAGATTCCCAGCTGAACTACATCGGGGAGAAATAATCATGATGGTAAAAATTGTCCCATCACTACCCTCTGCCCTGCCCAAGCTCTCCTATCCCATTCCATCCCTAAATACCCTCTGCCATCAAACTCCCTCATGTTACTCTGGCAGCTCATGGCCTATCAGTACTGCATTAAGGTGGGGGAACGAAATAAATAGCTCCACTCGCACTGATGCCAGTGGCTGTCAATGACGGAACAGCTGAGGGATGGCCGGGCCTACAGCAGGGTTCAAATGCAACAAACAGCTGAACTCAATGCCAGAGGTGGCTGAGCCTCATGCCCTGCCATATCCCATCACGCACACACACACATACACACAAATCACCCCCTTCAGTTTGCTGCAAGTGGTATGACCCAGACTGCCTCAGAAAAAGGCACCATTTCCTGTCAATCTGTGCTGCTGCTTAGGATCTCTGTAAACACACATATACACATAGCCTTTCTCATCTTTCACACTCAGTCATGGGCTCATTTTTTGTACCCTGTCCACTGTCTGCTATTTTGCAGACAGACAAAGGGTGCCCCCCCCCCCGCATCACCCCCACCCCCGCACCTCATCAAGTCCAGGCTTGCACTGAGACTGGTGCTCATTAGGCTTGTTTATTGATCCTGCAGCTTTTGACTTTGTTATGGTTTTCATCTATTTTCTTTAGGCGACCCTCATTCACAGGCAGAGGCCGGGCGAAAGAGAGAGAGGAGGTGGGAAAGAGGGAGAGAGGGCTGGTTAATAGCCCTTTTGTTTGAGCTGAAATTAACCTACATCAGCTCTGCCCCTTTGTGCAGTTGTCACATCTTAAAAAAGAGACAATGATAAAAGAGTAGATCAAAAAGCATGGCGATGGAAAGGCGGTTGTTGGGCAAATAAAATAAAATAGTCCACTTATTAAAGTCGGCCACAGTGGCAAGAGCTCACGGTGGGATCACAGGTTTACCCGTCCCTCTACGTCCAACAGCTGGGCACTATAGGGCTATTATTGTGAAACACTATGCCACATTATGGCTCAATTTGCTGTGATGTTCTCAGTACTGCACTGGCATTTCAGTCCAAATGGCACATATTTAGGCTTGTTTGACTGCAAGACTAGAGTATAGAATAAGACTTTGTAAAGCATTTTTTGTTGGACAGTATTTTTTATTTTTATGCGGCCCTTATTTTTTTTGGCCATTCTGATTAGAAGTCCAAATAAATTTGCCAACAAGTGTAAACAAGTAATGTGATACTATACTTTCACCATATGGCCCCAATACATCCTTCTAAATTATGTCTAGAAAGTCAGCCCGAAAGAATTCATCAGTCTAAGGCATTGAAATACCGGGCTAAGAAAGAAGCTTGTAGAACTTTCCCAAATTACCAGCAATTGTTATTCGGGATCCATGACTGTGTTGTGAAGCAGTGCATTCTTCAAAGACCTAAGGACTGGCAAGTACACACTCGGCAAAATCGATCTGTGGAAAGCAGAAGTACTGATTCACTTCAGATTAAAGTAAAACCTAAAAGCCCTGAAATGTACTTAGTGTGAGTGTAAAAGTAAAAAATATCTCTCTAAATAACGAACATTAACTTTATTTCTTCACTTTTATCCATGTCTCTACTAGTTCCACCGTAACGGACATCACATTCAGTACACACCTTTTCTCCACTGTCCAGCCCTCCCTTCTTCTCTGTTTTGTCTTGTCCTTAACGTCTTACAGTTGGATGCATCAAGGGAATGTCTTTTCGGTGTTATTGTCCATATAGGTGTCAAAATAAATTAAAGTAACAAGCCTATTTTGAAAATGCAAGGAGAAGAAAGATATTTGTGTCAAAATGCAGGAAGTAAAAGTAATAAGTTGTCAGAAAAATAAATACTCGGGTAAAGAACTGATACTTAAGCACAGGAACTAAGTATTTGTACTTTCTGCAAGGGCTTGATTATTCACTATTCATCAGTCCTTCATGTTCACTTTTGCACACACACACACACACACACACACACACACACAGATCTGTTTTCATACAACGTCCAGACCAAGAGTCGCACACGCAGCACGGTTCGAAAATCTTGAAAAACAAGTGTGGCTAGAACAATATGGTTAAAATGACACAGGTTCGGTTTGTGATTTCACAGCTACTGCATGGATTTTAATGAACGGATTGACGGATTGATCAGCTGAAGCAGGAAACTGTAAATAATGGACTTCCTTGGTCAGGAAATGATAGCACGGTTTATGAATGGTTTTGTTTTTTCTGATGTTAGTTAACTAACTGACCTGAAAAGTCATTTTCTCAGAAAGTAAAGACTTTATTATAGCTGTGGCCTAGTGGTAAGGGACTAGGCCCCTGGATTGGAAGACTGTGGGATCAAATCCCAGGCCAGTAGGTTGCCCTGAAGAACCCTAGAGCAAGGTACCATCCCTGTCACTGTTCCCTGGGCACTTTCAATAGCTGGCCCCTGCTGCACGTGTTTGTGTTTGGGTAAAATGCAGAGGTGTAATTTCGTAGTTGTTCACTGTGTGTTGTGCTGTGTTTCACAATGATAAGAATGGTCACTTTATCAAGTCAACTTCAACCTAAAGGAGGTCTGACTGCTACCATTGGTTGGCTTTAACAGTGAGTGGACTGCACAAGTTCATTGTTTGAATTGCATTCACACTTTATTACCATAAAAAGCAACCTGAACCCTTTTCAACACAATTTATTCATCTTTCATTTGACAAAAATCTCTTCAATCAATTCAATGAAATTTACTCGATCCACTAACCAATCACTTAGGCAACCCAATTTATGTACTTAGTTAGGTTTAGCCAACTCTATCGCACTAATGAATATTGCAATAACAATATCAGCTATTCCACAGATGAATTGGAATAAAAAAATTACGATTTTCCCTCTCCACTTTTTAATCACATGTCACATGATCACATTTCTTAATGGGCCCATATCATAAAAAACACAATTTTTGTTGCTTTTTACCTTTCTTTCTTTGAATTTAAAGTAGGCAGTGTGTAGAAAACAAGGATAACAAAACATCCCATTCACTTTCCAGTCTACACTTTATTATGTGTTGACGCATGAGGTCTTTTTACAACGACAATTATTTCAAAACTGCTTTTTTCAGCAGCTGACTTGCAATGTATAGGTAATACATTGCAAGTCAGCTGCTGATAAAAGCAGTTTTGAAATAACTGTTGTTGTAAAAAGGCCTCATGCGTCCTCTATTCTTATGAGCTTCATTTCCCCTATAATAAAGTAAAAAAAGAGTGTTACGACCCACACTTTCTTTCAGGAATGACACTGCTGGGGGGAATTTTTGAGCATGTCTGTTTTAAATGAGCAAACCATACAGAATCTACAGAAACTGTACATTGTCATACTTATCAAAAGATCTGTGTACATGTTTCACTTAAAGTTTTTCAACTTCTGGTGCTTTGCAGGGAGTGATTACTTCAGAGCGGTAAAACCAAGGGTGTCACCACTGTCCCTGCTGGTTTTTCTTTATGCAGTGTGAGGCCATGAGGGTCAAACATATGTGTTATGCACTATAAGGCATAGTATAGTTTGCTTATATAACCTTAGACAACACCAAAAAACAACAGATTTAGGAACATTCAGCTGGTCCTATATATTTGTGATTTTTAGAAAAGTCAAACTCATCACATTTCTTCTCTCCTTTCTTAACTCGGACTGTTATGTTAAGTACAGTTCTGCATACCTGAAAGGAAAAAAAGGCACAAAGACCCTCAGCCCCCCCTTTAAAAAAAGGACTTGACTTGGACATTTAATCCACACCAACTTCATCGTGTTGCTGACCCGAGCCCCCGCCTTCTCTTTCCTTCCCTGGCCAAGAAGAGTGAACTCCAGGAGAAACCCCCACAGGGCCACTAACTTTCCCCCAACTTATCCCTCTCTCTCTCGCTCTCTCTCTCGTTTTTTCTTTTTCGCCTTCACTTTGTTTCACCTCGTTTCTGCTTTTGAAAGACGCCCCAGATACTTTCTAACTCTGCTGTTTGTCGTCTTTTTCCAGCACCGCAGGAACAATCGCGAAAAAGGCAAAAAGTTTGCTCCTTTCTTTTATCTTTCTAGAAGACCAGACTCTCCTAGTCTCTCCTCACCCTCCCTCCCCCTCACTAGCTCTCGTGTGACAAAACTGCAATGACAAACAGGCCCTGAACTGCAGGAAATCCATCTCACTTAGCTGGCCCTCTGTCATCTGCCCTCTATGCGCTGAGCACAGGCCTATAGCCCAGGCTTACTGCAGAGCAACACTACATTCCAGTCAGGTTCAACTACTGTGTCGCCCACTAATAGAGAGCAAAGATAATAGATGCAGTGCATGAAAGTTTTGTGGAACTACACTGTAGCCAAGGTGTGTTAAGGGTGGGCTGGTGAATTTTGTAACAATAAATTTTATAATTTTAACATAACGCTAAGAACAAAAAAATATCTGAAACTAAGACCACAAAAGAAATATTGGCCAGTATAATATGCTTGTGATCATCATTATTCTGGCATCTATGCCTTCATATTTAATGAGCTGTTCAGAGTTGGATAACTGTGGTAGTTACTGTATCTATGTAAAGTTTCTGGTCTGCTGGGTTTTTGTCTGTGCTTTGAATAATCCGCGATCCTGTTTCTAGTCTGTATGCAGCCGTGATGGTGTTGCAAGAATTGTTTTCTGATGTGCCTAGCAACAATCCTGTTTCATTCCCATATATTTCTTGAGCTAATTTTCTGTGGGTTTGGATGATTTGATAATGAGATTTTTTTTGGATTGGCCAATGACATCAAGTTGTTGGGCCTAGACCTGCTGGCTCCAATCACCCAGTCAAAAGGCTGCCACTTTTTGAATGTAACATTTGCAGTGTCAACCTCTGATTCAGGTTGGTTCTTGGTGCAGGAAGAAAATACGCTGAATGCATAAATGCAATGCTATTTACACTGTAGTGAAAAACAGAATTTATGAATATTTGGGGGGAAATGGCCAAATGTTGTTATTTACAAGGGATCAAATCTGATCCTTACATTCCAGAATCTATGCAGACACCACCCTCTCTGGTTGGCCGATGTCTATCTAATTGGCAAAGGAAGACCTCTGCAAAGAAAGTAAACAAGCTAAACAAGGAACAGTGGAACTGTGTTCTCTCTGGAGTGATGGAACTTTATTAGAAAAATAAACCTAATAACAGCTTTTTAGATGATACCAAGACTGTAGAGGGCTAATCTTAGATCTGATCCCTTCATATTTTTAAGGGTCAATGTTACGGTCAGTAGTCCCATTGATTGTGGACCAAGATGGGGTGATTTATAAGCATCAGCTTCATTCACTAAAGAAGCAAACGTTGTCATCAAACACGTCCATTACAGACTTCAAGGTGTTGCCTTGGCCTACAAATTTCCCCAGATCTCAATCCAATCAAGCATTATTGAAGATGCTGGACAAACTACTGGACACCAATCCATGGAGGCCCCAATTTACAACCTACAGCACTCAAAGGATCTGCTGCTAAAGTCTTGGTATGGATACCACAGCTCAACTTGAGATGTCTTGTGAAGTCCATGCCTCGACGGGTTACAGTCAATATTAGCTCATATTATTAAGGCTGATTGGTTTATTTCTACAAAGCTGCAAAGTGGGGCAGACAGTATTTTATACATTGTATCCCACAGATTCTAGACTGGATTGAAATCTTGGAAATATGGTGGCCAAGAAAACCCCTTGAAGTCATGTAGCTGAATCAATGTTTGATGGGAAAATTGTGCAAACAAGAAGGTCCTCTTCCGTTACTCATGTGCTCTTTGTAAATACATTCAGTGCTGGACAGGTTTTTTCATCAGTTTTTGCTGGGGCCTTCCTTGGACCACTTACCAAAGGATATGCTCTGACCCAGTAATCTAGTCATCAAAAGTGAATCCTTGTCAAAATCATTCAGATGCTTAGGTATGCCCATTTTCATCTCCCATGCATTGATTCAAGAGCTGACTGTGTGTAAGAGGTGATGATGAAATGCATTCCCAGTGATGACAAAGAACATAGACCACTTCTCTAAAACTCTTTCTATCTGCTCTACACACACTTCACACTCATCACTGCTATCAAACATAGGCAGGGCAGGTTGGAACATGTGCACACCCACACACTGACATATTCATACATAACACTGACATATTCATACATAACACACTCAGCACAGACCCCAGTTTGCATGACACACTGCATGCATAAGAAATGCCATCAGCAACCTATGACACATAATAGCATGCACTCCAGGAAGGGGGTACTGTTAAGTGTTGGCAATATTTCCAGTATGAGTAAACACGTGCACCAGCGAAATAGTGGTGCCAAGGCTAGTAGAGTTGAAAATTGCTTTTAAATACATATGGAACAATATTTGTCAGAGAATTGGTGTTCCTAAGGGCTGACATCCAATCAGGTACAGTTCATTTTTGCGCAGGCCACTTTCTGTGTTGCTGTGGATGTTTACTTATTTTCAGCAAACCGGTCATTGGATTAAGATGGTCCAAACTTTTGCATGCAACTTTATTTAGCACCAGACGTCCTGAGCGTAGTCGTAATCCTTCAGAATTAGTAATGCTTTGCTGCAGAAAGTGTTCTATACTGTGGTATTATTTGC
The DNA here is from genome assembly GCA_017165825.1 of Hepsetus odoe. Taxonomy (NCBI): domain Eukaryota; kingdom Metazoa; phylum Chordata; class Actinopteri; order Characiformes; family Hepsetidae; genus Hepsetus; species Hepsetus odoe. The sequence continues at coordinate 5,174,523 of CM029385.1, forward strand.
CACAAAGAGGACACATCATCACACCGTACACACAAAGTCCGATGTTTAGTGGCAGCAAAACCCTTCCATTGTTCCATTTCCGGACTGCATTCTTCTGTCACTCTTCTCTCATCAATCACCTCATACACACACAACGCCGGCAGACACATGTTCAAGCTCCGAGAGGACATGTAATCTCATGCTGCCATCTGACTCCGCTTAACAGTAGATTTGCGCTTGAGCCTTCAGGTGTCAGCGTGAGCCGACAGGCCTTCTGGGCTCCTCGCACAAGGAGCCAAGCGTCACATGCTCATCCCTCAAAAGCAAACAAAAAAAAATTCACCCAGTTCTATCAGCCCTGGCCATCTTACAAGCAACAATCTCTTTTTGTCAAGCATCTCCCTCTAATGCTCAGCCTCGCTCTCCATCGCATGACTTATTCTGGCATTAATGCAAATGGTCCCACACAAAGTGTGGACACAAGCCTCAAAGTGCCTCCTGCTCCTGTTTAATCATTTTGGGACATTTTTATTCATCCATCCATCCATTATCTGGCGCTTGTCCCAAACGGGGTCGCGGGGGAGTGCTGGTGTCCAACCCAGCGCACATAGGACGAGGACGGGGGACGCACCCTGGACAGGTCGCCAGCCCATCGCAGGGAGGAGCTGGACGAGGACGGTACCTTGCTCAAGGGTACCTCAGGGCAACCCACTGGGAAGGGGTTCGAACCCCCGATCCGCCGATCATGAGGCCAACACCCTACCCACTAGGCCACCGCTGCCCCCATTTTTATTCAATACATGCAAATGCAAGAAAGTCCATCTGAAAAGTATCAACAAACTAATGGGGTTTAAGGCACATTGGTTACAGTTTCGGTAAAAACCAGTGGTCAAACCGCCATGACTTGTGAGCGATGTTCACCTCGTTGCTTCATGACAAAATGAAAGGAGCAACCTCTGGACACCAAACACTTCTTGGCTATTTGGGTTTAACGGAAGAAAAGTGGATGAACTCGATTTTTCACTGAACTGTCGCTGGGCATGAAAACAGTCTGGCTGGTAGAATTTCCTCACTTCTTTGCTTTTTAGGCAAAAGTTTCCTCCCTCCACAAGCATAATTCCGCCCCTCTCTGGTCGCCATGGCTTGGTCCTCGTCCTGCACGTGCCCGATCATGTCTGTTGGAAACTCAAACACTCCTCCCACACTCAGTGCTAGCTTCTTTATCTTCATCTGTCATCGTGTTGAGACACCAGCGGCCTAGTGTACTCGCTGACTCCCAATGCTCAGCCATGTCCTATTGCTCTCTCTCTTTCACTCTCACTCTCACTCTCTGTCACTCTGGAATGGTGAGATCGGGGTAGGATATCCACAGAGGACTGGAGATGGGTGGAAAAGCCACAAAATTTTGAGGGATAGCATCACAGCAGCCCAGATTCCATTTGGTAATAATTTGCAAGATTCCCTCTCTGAGCTCTTAATTGCCTGGCAGTAAGAACACGTGCTTGCGTGTCTGTTCTTTCTTTTTCTCCCCCCCTCCCTTGTGCTCAGGCCACGCCAAGTCTCTTAAAAACAGATAAATGCAGGAGATAGCCCAGGCCAAAGCAGAACAAAGCCGCCAAGAAAGTTCACAGACATTGAAGGATCAAGCCTGTGGGTATGAAAGTGCAATATTAACTAGCAAACCAAGAAGAAACCATCAATCAAGACCAGGGTCCATAAATTTTCAGAATTGGATGAAGGTTGTCCCATGTTGGAGATGAAAATGACCAGATTTTTAAAATGTGTTTTTCTGATACTGATGTTTTTCTGAGTAGACCACTGGTCTCATACACACTGAACAACATGCAATATTTCATCACTACTGAACAAAAGTTGTTGTTTTTTTTCAGTTTCGTTTGAACCTCCTGCTGTTTACATTGCCTCCACATTTCTTTGGACGATTCCTACGAACTATGAAAAGTGGAAGAGACACACACACACACACACACACATATATATATTTAGATTATATACAGTATAATAAAAATTTGCTATATTAACTTACATTGAGTCTTTTCCTTCTGCTGCCGAGTTTTTTTTTTTTTTACATATAAGGTTTTGTCCCAGCAGCAGCATCTCCAAACAATTACACTTAACCAGTAGCTGATTACATTCAGTCTGTTGGGAAATCTTATTTTGGTCATTTTCCTTTGCCAATTTTTTTGTTCCTTTGGGAAAAAGTCGAGTCAGTCCAACTACTCGTAGCCTGTTTAAATTAGCGCACTACTGCATTTTGTCCATCCCAAAACATCCTGAAACATTCCAAATCCTGAAGCATTATGAGGTTCTGCCACACTTGTCCATCCCAGCTTCTGGAACAGTCCAGCTTCTACTGTGCATTACTGCAAAAACAGATCTGGAACTGCTAGTGTGCCATTTTTCCAAAGGTTCCTGGGCTCAGATGCTCTTGGCTGACCATGTGAAAAAGCTCACCGATGGTCCCACATGAGGGCGAGTTCGAGGGCAAGGGATTTGGCCACCAACAATGAGATGAGTCATCTCGGACGTCATGTCTTGATTGCATTGTTTCCTGCCGTAAGAATTTATTAGCTAAGACTTCAAAGAACAGCAAATGGATTGGCAAAGGCATCAAGGGCCTGCGTGCCTGATTCATTCAGCATGAAGCAGAACAAAGCTGTTTACAAAAGAAAGCTTTTAGCAAAACCTGACTTCGCTTCAGGTTGAGGGGACAGAATGAAAGTGAGGGTCGAAACAGGAAATGATGGACGGCCTTCAGGCCTACAAGGAAGTGTCCAGAGCTCAAGCACATGCATTGCTTTCATTCCATCGCTCCCTCTGTCTCACACTCTCTCTCTCGCTCTCTCTCTCTCTCTCGGTCTCAAACACATTCGCTGAGGCCAGCGCTGGTCCTGAAACCTAATACTTCAACTGAAAATTTTCAGAGAATAAATAATCATGGCCGGCAAGCTGTTTGCACTCAGGCTCTTAACCGCCACTCTCCTCTTAATTCCACCCCCCTCACCCTCTCCCCTCCACCCACCACTTTTTAAACACTCGTTTCTCAGTCTTCTTTTTTTTTTTCTTCCAAGACTGATTCCCACCAAAAAAAGGGACAGCTCAGCATGCGTGGGTGTGTGTGGGCGTGAGTGCATGTGGCAATGTGGGAAGAGAGAGCAAGGCGGCGCAACTCATCACTAGGTGTGTTTTTAATTATGTAACTGCGAATTTATGCTGTTGGTGCATATGAAGCCTCAGCTCTGAGACGGGAACGTGTGTGCGTCTGCAAATGTGTCCATGCACGCAGATTTTTATGCATAGCAAAGCAATTATACCATTTCATTCCTGTGGGGGCAGCCTTGAACAAAATGTGAGGGCCTTTTTTTCCTGGGCAACAAGCTGGAACATGCACATCATTCCTTCAACACACCACATCGCAATACACTCTTAAAATTAAAGGTTCCTACTCATTTGTCAGCTTCTTCTTGGAGTAAGCATCTAACTGTAGAAACTTAAACTAAACTTAAAAAAAAAATTTAGGAGCTATCTAGGAACTGTTAAGAGGCTCTTGAAGAAACCATGAGAATCCTTTTGGCATATAATAAAAAAAAAACAATTTGAGCAGATCATTAGAGTAAGCTTAGTCTTAGAACCTAAGTGGGAGGGCTAGTCAGGCCTAAGGGTCTCGCTACACATGAAGGAAATGAGGGAACAGCTTCTCAAAACACGGCAGCGCCAGGCCTCCACTAAGATGGGCCAAAATCGTGTTTCAGGTCTCAGTGTAGATGTTATCACCTGGTAAGTGCTGTTAATGGGCTCCAAGTCATCTAGTGGAAGGCCTACTGGATCAGATGATCACTGGATGGGGTATTGAGGGTATTTGTGAGGGGCTCACAAGTTTGAAATCTTGCAACTCAATTTGGCAGTGGGCCGTAGGGCTGATGCCAAAAAAAACTAAAAATATAAAAACAACATAATAGCACTTTTAAAAATGGTGGTCTTTTCTGTACATTTTGTGAAACGCTTGAATAATTTACTTACCTTTTTCACAAGAGGGTGCCAAAAACACTTTTATTTTTGCTCTCACTGAAAGTAAGGAAACCTACAGCAGGATTTGTGTGAATGTTAACAGTAATATGAAAAGGCTCAGGGTTAATAAGTGAAAGTGAAAGTGACAACATGTCATTGTGAAAAACGACTCAGCACGCAGTGAATCACAACAAAACGCTTCCTCTGCATTTCACCCATACATACCGTGCAGCAGGGCAGCTATTTAAAGTGGCCGTGGAGCAGTGATGGGGACGGTACCTTGCTCAAGGGTACCTCAGGGCAAGCTACTGGTCTGGGATTCCAACCCATGACCTTCCGAGCCTGGGACCAACTCCCTAACCACTAGGTCAACAGTTAATATGTGATTATTAATGTGATTATTACTTTAATCAGTTTGTTGCACAAACAAAATATACATACTGAGGATATCAGGCACTGTGGACACAGTAGGGGACTCTGTACACTCCATCCTGACTCCAGGCTTTCTTTGTACCTACACATATATGCCCCTCTTTCCTGGGGAAAGACATATCTAAGGTATAAAACTGGATCTCAATGACCCAGCTGTACTCGTGGTGGGATGGATGAATGAATAAAGTGTACTGAAGTAAAAGTGACTTCTTGTCATTGTGAATACACAGCACAGACACAGCGGACCACAATGATAAACTCATACACACGCCACGCAGCAGGGGGCAGCCATTCTTCCGGACGCCGGGGAGCAGTGATGGAGACGATACCTTATTCAAGGATACCTCTGGGTAACCTACTGGATTCGAACCCACAACCTTCCTTTCCTGAGGAAGGAATGAATGAATTCCCATCACTGCAGCTCTAATTGTTATGCCATTTTTAATGATCTTCTTAAATAATCTGTTTTTCTATCCATTTCTCTCGCTCCCACCTTACCTCATACCGCCCTCCTTCCTCTGCAATTGTGAAACAGGTAAAAATGTGTATGCCAGTGCTGCTAGAGATGCTGGGAGGTGCTCAAACCTGTCGGCATAGCTGCATGCTGCACACCCAACAAAGGCAACAGCATGTCTATGCTCTGCAGGCAATTACACACAAGCCTGGGGAAGAATGCAGAAAGCACACATACACACACACACATTTTGAATCAGGCTCCTCTTGCACTGGGCCCATTATGAGCCGGGGATTTTTGCAGTCTGGCCAACAGACAGCTTTGACAACAATGAGGAGGCCTGTTGAACTCGAGTCCTTCAAAAGCAAAAGCATTGCCGGGGCCAAGGCACTGCAATGGCAACGTGTCAGTAAAACAACTTGTGACATGTCCGTCTAAAAAAGAATGTCAAACGCCATCACCCCCTCCCCAAAAAAAGCGAACTAGCGGCCTCCGCTGGCCTCGACGCTTGACCCAAAAAAAACCCAGTGGGACAAGCTGGTAGAATAAGTTCCTTCAGCTTAGGAAAAAAAAAGGAATTTGTTCTTTTTTTTTCCTTTTGGAAAATGAGCTGAAAAACATGAGCCTGAGCCAGAGTTGAAAATTCAAATCCACATTTGGCGCATCAGCCTACTTATGATGGATTCGCCTGTTTCTTCATGATCTTACGAATATTTCTCAGCGTTTTTTTTGTTTTGTTTTTTTTTTTAAACAAATGCTGCTTTACATTTTTGCTTTTGGCTGTCCTGGAAAAAAGGTACAGTATGTTTTTAATTTTCAAGAGAGGGAGACAGAGAGGCTCTGTTGGTGTGCAAGTGTGTTTTCATAGCAGGGTGTGTTCTTGGATTCCGACACAGTAAGGACGTCACCCCCAGGTGTTCTCCACACACACATACACACGCACACCTACCCCTCCCCATAAAACCTCCCACCCCAACCCTTCTCCCTCTCTCTCTCCCTTTCTCTCAGTGTCTCTCGCTCTCTGTAAATAAATACCTACAGGATTAGGTTGCAGTAGTAGGGTAGTGGGGGGGTGCTGATTGACATCTGAAAGGCAAGAGTGCTGTTCAGGCATGCTGCAGATTGAGAGACACCATGAAACTGTGTGTGTGTTGGGGGGGGGGGGGGCAAAATTTCATTGTCTCTCAGTTGTTGCCACCCACACCCATTAAGTCCCCCAGCACCCAGATAAGATTTCAAATGACTGGGGCTTACTTTTTACCCCACAACGTCTCAATAAGCTACCAAACCCCCTCCCCCATTGCCCCCTCGTTCACACCCATATGCCCAGCCCACCCTATCCATCCCCCGAATGCCTTCACGGGTTCAATACACCTGTACAGGTAAAGGCAGTTTTTTCCCATCAGACCCCCTCCATCAGGTGGTAAAAGATAATCACCGGTTATGAAAACTTGTTATTATTCTGGAATGCTTTTCAACTATAAAGCAAGTGAAAAAAAAAACAGGTAGTGAGTCGAACAGCGAAGAAGCGTTTGCACAACAGTTTGTGTGTAACTGTTTCCTTCTTCTCTCTTTCTCTCCCTCCTTCTCTCTCCTCGCAGTTTTTTTTACCCCTTTACATGCACATGCTTGCAAGCTCTGTAATCCAGTGAGCAACAGCGCCCCCCAGGACCTCACAGCCATGGTGCAGTTTCACCCAACTCGGACACATTTCAAAACGAGTCAATAAAAATATCACTCTGTTTCCTCTTAAAACCAAGAAAATGTTATGTCACTAGAACCTGGGTAAGAACCCCTCTGTTGCTCACAACTTATGATTCTCCTTCACTCCTCAATGCCTAATGGTCCGCTCACTCCAGGAGAGTGGCTCCCACTGCCGCTCCTGGGGAACCCCATCCTCAGTTGTGTTTCTACACTCTACACACTATGACCAGTTAATGAACAAGCCTATTCTGACTTGAACTGGGTGTGGAAGGAGGAAAAAAATAAATCATGCAAGGCTGCGTACCCACGCCTTTTTACTGCACAAAAAAACTGATTCTGGCCCTACAAAGCTTGCTGGACTGAAACCAAGTGACCAGTGACCCAAGGGGAATGGAACAAAGCAATGTTACCAAATAAAGTTTGATACAGGAGAAAAAGAAGGGAAATTTTCTGTATTTTGTAGAAAAATCAATTAAAAAAAGTCTGCCTAAAATCAATTTTGTCAGAACAGAGTTTTATTATAAATATAAACAATTTTTTTTTAAAGCACTGTTCCAAAGAGGCACTGCATGGTGTACATATAAATAGAGGGATCTTTGATGAGCTGGATGGAAAGAACACTGTAAGTAGCAGTGTGGGGGAAAAAAAAAAAAAAGAAAAACCTACTTCAGTTGCGAATAACATGAATGAAAAAGAGCTGCTCACTTACAAATACAAATTTCAAGCTATTTAACATAAAAAATAAAGTGTCTTGTCATTTTATTGTCTATGTTCCACTACTGTACTAACTAGATGCAAATGTGTCTTTAAAGTTTCGTTGGCAAATGCGTTACGGTATTATGAACCATTTAACTTAATAAAAAACATTGTTCTTTCTGGTTGTGATTGATGTTTAAACAATCATAGTATGTGTGAAAAGCTCATTCATTTCTTTTTTTTTTTCACTGAAAAATGGCTTTTCGTTTTTTTGGAACCAAACCCTTTAGTGACAAAATAATTCTGTACCAAGATGGCTTTGAATGTACGGTAGTTGTAACAACATTCCAGACCATGTCTAGGAATAGCACAATGATGCTTTTTCCACTTTTGATCCCAGGATTGAAGCCTTTTGGCAATGAGGACACTGTACAGTTTCCTTGCAATGTTTTTTTGAGCACAACATTTGAGGTGTTTTTATCTTTTTCTTGAGGTGAAATTTTAAATAGCCCCATTTAGTTGCTTCATAATTTAGCTCTTAAGGTGGTGTGAATGTGCTTCTTAAAACTTTGCTGGCTCCTGGGAAAAGAGCTAAGAAAGAGTGTGTGTGTGAGACAGAGACAGAGACAGAGAGAGAGAGAGAGAAAGATGTTTCTGTACTCACACAAGGCCGCCATCTCTTTGGGCAGGTCTGCCCCAAAGCGGCCAAACAGGCTGCTGTTGGCCATGAGGTCGAACGGGGAGTGGCTGCGCATCGAGTTGAAGGCGAAGGGGTAGACGGCAGGCGGGAAGCCGGGCATGTGGCTGCGGTTGGTTGCCATGGCGACGGCGCAGGCCGATGCTCTCGTCGGCTGGCCCTGCGGTCCCGGCCAAGCTGCCAGGGTGGGTGATGGGGAGGGTGGGGCGCTTATAAAGTGATGTTGTTAATCCAAACTGCTGCCAGTGCAGTCCGCTTGCTTCTCAAGAGTCCAAGGATCTGCAGGAGGCAGAACAGAAAGAAATAACAGTTTTGATTAGAAAAACAATGAGAGTGTACAAAAGACACACAAATGATGACCGCTAGAATAACTTGAATCCTACATATAACTGAAGTCCTCCTCCTGCCAATGTGCAGATCACTTGTGTGTGTGTGTGTGTGTGAGATGAGGGCATGAGGCACAAAAAGTAACAGAAAAAAGAAGAAGTTGAGGAGCGATGAAAATGAAAGAGGCAGAGCAAGGAAAAAAGGATAGAGGGAGGGGAAAGGAAAATAAGAGAGTGGTTAGGAAAGAGAGAGAGCGAGAGAGGCAGAGAGAGCTGCTCTTGTTTCTGCACTTTTGAAAGGCGTCCAGACTTTTGCAGTGCTTCCAGGCTATGCCATATGATTTAAATCACCAGAAACACCACAAGAAAGGGCCCCTCTGTTTGCGCTGCCAGGCCCTGCTCAGGCCCTGCTCAGGCAGCCAGGCTCCAGGCTGCAGGCCCTGCGCTGCCCCACTCACCCCACTCCCCCTGGGGCCAAGGGCCCAGACACAGACCCATGCAGGAGAGAGAGAGCGCGAGAGAGAGAGAGAGAGAGACAGAGAGAAAAAGAGCAATTGAGAGAAAAAGAGAGGCCACTGAAGGAGGCTCTTCTGCTTTGCTGAAGAGTGGCATGCTTATCGAATTCATTTCTTTCTTATTCACCCACATGATTCTAACTCCTATTTTGCTTATTATACGCCTTCTGTCACGGATCCAAAAATCATGTCAAACTTCCCAAATCAACCGACAGTGATGCTGCAAAATGAGCTGAAATCAAATCTCCATTGCCCTCGTCAGTGGTAACTCAACCTCATGACGATGTAAACTCTGTTCTGAATGGTACTCAAAGCTTTCCCCAATCAGAAACCCTCTGAGAACCCACGAGGATGTTCTCATTACCCTGTAATGAGCTTTACCTGCTCATCCTGGGGAACATCCAGGGTTTCTGATTGGGGAAAGCCAAAGACAGCCATCAGTTCTGAAAGCTCACAGTTCAGTCTGGGCCATTCTGAGGAGGGGAATTTTACAAACCAAACTCATATACAAAGAAGACTGAAGAAAACTTCACTGTTCTCCCACTGGGGCATGTGGAAAGGCATCAAGACAATCACAGACTTCAAACCACCCAGTGCTCTTCCCATCCAGGGTTGACCACCATTATGCCAGTGCCAAAATACTCCGCAGGACATCAGTTTGCCTAGTGCACCAGTAGGTCAACCAGGGACACCTTGTCCCCTGCACTCCACTCAGCCTGACCCACCTGGACACACCCAGATCTGACATCAAAATGCTGTTTGTTCACTTCAGCTCGGCATTCAATACTGTTGGGGCAGCGGTGGCCTAGTGGTTAGGGAGTTGCCCCCCGCATCGGAAGATTGTGGGTTCGATTCCCTCACAAGTAGGTTGCCCTGAGGTACCCTTGAGCAAGGTACCGTCCCCATCACTGCTCCCCGGGCGCTTTCAATAGCTGCACGGTGTTTGTGTGCATGGGTTAAATGCAGAGGTCCAATTTCGTTGTGGTTCACGTGTGCTGTGCTGTGACCTTGCAATGACAAGGGTTGTCACTTTCACTTTCACTTATGATCTCCAAGCTTAGTCAGCTCAGCATCCGCAAACCACCCTGCAATAAAACTCTGGACTCTGACTAACAGGCAACTATCTGTTATGATTCTAGAGAACGTCTGTTCCTCAGCTCTCACACTGAACACCAGCATGCCACACTTCTGTGTGCCTAATTTGGTACTTTCTTTTCACTAACTCTACACCAGTGGTGCTATATTAGTGTGTCCAGCTTCAAAATCCTTGGTGTCCACATCTTTGATGACATCACCTGGTCCCTGAAAAAACATTATCTTTACTTGCTGCAGAGCTCACCTGTGTGCCAGGTATACTGCTATACCGTATACTCACAGACTACATGTCAGTATAGTAAGAAAAGCACTACAGTGAGAGGTGAAAACTGACCGCCAGCATCCATCACTGAGAACGTTTACATCAAACCCTGCCGGAAAGCTTTATTTAGGATGCATCCCACCCCAACCTTGGTCTTCTGCTCTTCCCATCCAGCAGGCATTGCAGGTGCCTTTGTTCCTGCACCAGCAGCATCTCTTCTTCCGTGATGACCCTACAGAAATCCATAGCACAGTGATAATGTTTCTGAACTTTTATATTTATACCTTATTCTTGAGGCCGAATTACTCATTTTGCCCAGAAAATTATTTGTTATATTGAACATACAACCAGCTCTACTGTATGCAATCAACTTTTTACGTTTTATAATCTGGATACTGGATAATCTGGATACCACTCTACATCGGCAATAGCACTATATGTTTTTTATGATATAGCATCTTTTATGCTGCACTTCCCTGTAATGCCTACCATTTTTTGTGCTTCAGGTTGGATCTAAACTGCATGTCAAGCTGAACCTAATTAATAGTAATTAACATAATAGAAAGATCATATTAATTATAATATAATATAAAGGGAACTTTAGGTCAGGTCACAAAAAAACACGGATGTGTTTAGAAGGCCTACAGTGACATGTTCCCTCAAGAAACTTATCCCACCCACAACTCACTTCTTAATTATGTTATTAGTTATCCTGCATTTGATATGGATTAGTTGTCCTGCATCTGACATGGCCTGTGCATTTGAGCTCAGAAGAGTGGAAAAATTAAGAGGCCTCCGGCAAAGCGACTGCAGTTGGCAACAAGCTACACAATTATAAATAATCAAATCTATGAAGTATTCACCCTCTCATGGTTTTTATTACTGTGTGAACAGCCATGCTGATGTGATGTCAAACGCTGAAATCGGAGGTGAGAATACCATTCTGACTTTTTGGGTAGGAATTCCCAGAGGGGATGGTCAGAGGTCGGAAGTTCTGAGTTATGAGCTCTAGCTTGACCTGTCAGGCGTCCTGTTCAGCCCCTGAAAGGCCTAAACAATGGAAGAGCTCACATATCCACATCTATCTAGACACCAAGGACAAACTTCTTTTTTTTTTCATTGGATCATTTTGCATTGGGTTCCGGACTGTAACTCTGTAAATGTGAAATTAAAGAAGAACTGCAATGCAAAAATCTTTTTTTTGGAAAAAATGAATGACGTACTCCTAGCATACCAAACTTCAGGGACCCCTTACTCTCCCCGGCTTTATGCTGTCCCATCTCGTTTTCCCTCCACTGAAATGATGTTATGAGTGAGTGAGGGAATGCTGGCCCGTTCTTTACATTTTATTATTATTCTTTTTTTTCCCAACATGCCGAGCCAAAAATTCGAAGTTTTCTGGATGCGCTGTGGCCTTTGTAGCGGTGAGGCATAAAAAAATCCCACTAGCGAATCAGACATAAACAAAGCCCTAAACTTACGGATTTGCCAGAGGGAGCAGCACAAACTCTTGAGCACTGTGGGGTGGGGGGAGGTGGGGGGTACCAGAGGTGGCCAGCAGCCCGGCAACACGGCTACAGCTTTCCAACACACTCATACATCACTCACACACACACACAAACAGACACACACACACACACACACACATACTCACACATTAAAATACCAACAAGCTTCAAACTTTCCATACCACTCTATTTTTTTGGTTTGGTCTTCTCATATATATATGATCTCATGAAATATTCTATTGGCAGTATCACAACAATCTGTAATGAGAAATATTTAACACTTTCCCTTACATTTAGCTAATTCCACTTGTCCAGATAGAGTTTGCTGTGCAGATACACATAATATGTAACTATAACGAAAGTCCCATTACTCCGAAACTACTGCGGGTGTTCTGCGGGAGTAACTGCTGTAAATTATTAAGCAATTATACAACAGCATGCTGTGATTGGCTTTAAATTATTCAGTAACTACAAGGAACTCTGCAGTAACTAAAGTAAAATATTCATATTCAGTCATTTCTGTGGATTATTCTCCAACTATATAATATTTTCTTTGTAACATGGATCACTGTTTGTGAAAATACAGCAATTACTATAAATTACTCATAAACTACTGCAAATTATTCAGAAACTACAGTGAATTATTCACTAACGATTGCATGTTATTTATTTAATCAGCAGGTACTGCGAATGATCCAGTAACTATCAGGAATTATTCCGTAATTATTATGAATTACTATATAACTAATACTGGCTACTTTTTCTGCAGATAATTGTGGAATAATTATGAACGACTTACTTCTATGGATTTGCATTTGTGCAAATTATTTAATAATTAATTGCAGTTAATCATCCATTATTTTTGGTGATTTACTCAGAAACTACTGTGAGTTTTTAACAAGGAAATCTTTACTAGTAGAGGCCAAAGAACAAAGCTCTTTCTTAACAGACGCCTGGACGACACCAATCTCATGAGTGCGCACATTAAAAACTTCAGGCTTTTCTTTCACTGCTTGAGTTCTTTCTTCTCATGGCTATATATACGTCTCCTGAAAGCTCACACAAACACACACACACACACACACACACTCACACACACACACACACACACCCCCACACACACATATATACCCTCCCCGCATGTCTTTCTGGCTCTTTCTCTTTCAACAGAGCCAGTTAATTACAGCCTACTGCTGCAGGCAGCTTCAAACCACCACTAATTTAGAGTTCCATTACAGTAAACTGTTCCACATGTGCATCCCCCAGCTCGGGCAGGCTCGGGTGGCCACGTCTCAGGAAGGAGAGGAATCCGCCCCCAGCCAGCCAGCCACAGGGCCCTGCCATCTTTCCCTCTCTCTCTTCTCTCTCTTGTCCAACCCCCCAATATGTACCACTTTAGAGACATTCATCCAAATCTGTAAAGGAAGATATTTTATGCAAACTTTTCCATATATATATATATATTAGTTTATTTATTTATTAAGTTTGCATATGGCACTGGTATTTATGAAAATGGACCCAAACTGATACATTTCAGGCTTCACTATTACTACTGTCTTTGGCTAACGTTAGTCAAACTATATAAAATTCATCATGTCATACACTGTTTTTATTTACCATCTTGTGCAGTTATTACAGTGACAAGCTTAATTCAGATCATTTAACAACCTGGCACAGTTTCAGGTAAGCCTGAAATGATTTAGGCACAGCACAATGCTAACTGGTTATAGGCTTTCGTTACTAAGCTACACAACCCTGGCAGCCCCACTTAAAAAATTCAGACATAAAGAATCTTGGCTCATTGGTCACATTTGGGATGGGGGAAATTGGGTGAGTCGGCTCATTTTTATTTCTGTGGCCTTTTTTTCTTTCTTCCAGGTGAATTTTCTGGGTTATGATTCAATCTTATTTTCCCCTTTACTATAATTCTCTTCTGTAAACCATTAAGTTGAAAAGTGTTAAACTAGGCCAGTCTTCCCTTCACTCCCTTTGCCTGCCTCTTTAATTCCATCCACCTTTCTCCCTATGTCTCTCCATTTTTTTCATTCTGGGTCTGTTTTCCATTCGCCCAGTTCTCCTATGGGCTCCACCGATTTTTTCCAGCCAAGACCGTGCCCTCACCCCCTTTTTCTCTGCCCACAAAAAACCCCACCCCACCCCGACCCGCCGCCCTTTCTGCTTATACAACGCCGCCCGTGACCCCATAGAACTGTTCCATATGTAACAGATATCATTTGGAAGTCAGCACTCAAAGAAAGCACACATGGGCTGAAGTTCACACAGGTGCCTCGGAGACTCAGGCCGCTGTACCAGAACAAACACTCTTGAGCTGTTCCAAATACGGGGGGAAGAAAACGGTCCCGAGGCTGAATCCACAGCCATTACGGAGTCATTACAAACAGACAATACCATAATTGTGTTTTCCTCACATCTCTAGCAAGTCCAGGAAATGCCTGCCTCAAATCGAACACAGACGTTGTCAGACTTCTGAAAGCTGCAGCGCGCTTTGGGAATAGAGGTGAAAACGACAATGAAGAAGTCACTCAACATCTGACAATTTCATGAAAGTTTAGCTTCAGGAATAAACAGATAAGCATATTGCAAGACGGAATATGGCACAAGGTTCTGGCTGGAGCTTTAAGGCTGGTTAACATCAGATGAAATGTGTGTAAATTGGACTTTTTTGCCAAACTATCACTTCTAGGGCTGCTGATTCAAATGGGGTTGGCGTTTAGTAGCAGTTCCCCCACACTGAGCTACTCCAGATACCTAAACTCCTGACTTTCCACATTTCCAGTGGTAGGAGCAAGACAAAAACAATAGAAAGAGAGAGAGAGAGATGGAGAGAAAAAGAGCAAAAGAGAGAGTGCATCCCAAAATACCTGAAAGAGAAAAAGGGCAGACAAGATGCCGAGATAAACAGTGGAAAAAACGACAGAGAAAAGCAGAGAAAACAAATGGAGTCACGAGCAGGCTGTTTAAAGAGGAACTGATTGAAAAGGGATACGTGTTCCTAGAATTTTTTTCCCTGCAAACACAATAATGAATTAATAAAAGACTTGGCGCCGGCGCGTTTTAATGAGTCACATCGGCCCGAACGGCTTTTACGCGGCTATGCTGGGTTTATGGGGCGCAGGCTGCACTGAGTGAGGTCATTCCACCCCTCCAACACATACACATACATACAAACACACACACACACACACACACACACACCCTCACACACCCGGGGGCACACACACTCACACTCATACATATAGATACCATACTGCATACACCCATAAGTAAATTCACATATGGTCTCTCATTACTGCTGTATCCTGGCTAACTCACACACACACACACACACACACACACACACACAGACCCATTCCCCCTCTCTGGCAGCTCTGGTGGGCTTGGGGGGCACACAGCAGGCAGCCCACCGCAGGCCCAGTGTTTGTAAGGGATTAGGAGCCTGGGCTGGGACTTTCCGCCAACCTCTGCTTTCACCACTGACTCTGGCCTTTCTTTATCCTACTCAGAACAAACTTTTTCAACAGATCATTAGCAGAGCATGCTGAGGCCTATTAGAAAGAAGGGGGAACAGAATGAGAGAAAAGAGGGGGGTGGATTGACAGAAGGTAGATCCGTGCAAGACCAAAGATGCCTTTGGTGTCAATAGCAAAAGATGTGGAGTATCTTTATCCTTGCCTATTTTTCCCTTCATAATCTAAGTATCCAGTCTTTCATTGTTTCAAGAATTCACTGCCCTTATACATCTGATCCAGGTCTGACCCAAACTCTTCAGGATTACCCACTGGGCTGGGATTCAGTGAGCTAGGGAAGAGAAAAGTGGAACCAAGAGTTGAGCTGAGAATCACTGGGAACAGTTCACAAGGCAGAGGCACTCCAGACCAGGTTTGGGAACCACCAATCTATGGTAACGTCAGGGGCATTTGATTGATGGACCCAATGACGCACCCTCTCCCGAGGCGCCGAAGGTTGCCACAGTGAAAGGGTGAGCGGGTCGCATTTGGGGTAGAGTATCCCAGGAGTAGAGTATCCCTTTCTTTCAAGAGAGAAAAGGACCTTGCAGAGATCAGGTGTCACTAGCCTCGCATTCTCCCGAGGCAAAAACAACCACTTGAGTCTTAACTGTTGAGCCATCAGACAATTGGCCACAGTCAAATGTGCCACAGTGAAAAGCAAAACACAAAAAAAAGCCAAGAAGAAAAGGACGAAGAAGCGGGCGAGGCGTCAAGGGAGGAAATAAGAGAAAGAGCCGAGGGAGTTTTTTCTCTCTCTCTCTCTCCCACACACACATACACACTCTCTTTTTCTCTTTCCCTGGCTCTAACCATTGGCCTTCTTGCCCTGTCGCTGTAATGGATTTGGGATGGCATGGCGGTTTGTGTTCATTTCCTGCCTCACTCTCTCCCTCTGAATAGTTCCACCCTATAGTCTTAAATCTATGCCTGAGCCCCATTTCAGATTTGCTTTCCATCGCTGGCCATTCCTATAAGACACCGTGGCTTTCAGAGGTGCCTGACCACAGGCTGAAGACTTGGAACAGGATGGTTGGGGGGGGGCCACTCATGGGATGTGCGGTCTCAGATCAAACACAGGACGGGTGAGGCGTTTTAAGCTTCTGAGAAAGAAGCCTAGCTCATTAATTCAACAAAACCACAGCTGTTCCATTCCAAAAAAGGATGTTTAGCAGCGAAAATTTCACTGCAATGCATTAGCGATGCATTTTTTCCACATAAGGGGGGGTGCAAGAAAGAAAGAAAGACAGAAAGAAAGAAAGAAAGAAAGAAGGTCACAACTTTCATTGGATATTCAGAATAATATCAAACGGACTGTATTGGTAAAAGCAGGATAAGAGACCTCTGGCACAGTCTTTCTGCTCTAACACCCCAGAGTGAAACTTGCCTACTCCTGCTCCATGTGCACACACATGTCTCACATCCTTGTTGCACAAGATCCAGGCGGCGATTTAGACTGCCATCAGCATTGAATTTGAACAGGCAAAATTTTTTTAATGTGCCTTAAAGAGGGATGTATATTAATGAGCATGTCTACGACTCCCCCTGTACTATCCCTCAGACAAAAGGCTGACGCCCCAGTGACCGCTAAGCTGCTAAAGCCTCAAGCCATCTTCTGCTTGTATGGGACCAGGCTGAATGCACTTTAAAGCCATTTTTAATTATTTTCTCATTTAAAATAACTATCTGCAGTAGCAACACTCTTCATTGTTTCATAATGAATGGGTGGGTCCTTTAACAGGAGAACTGAAAGGGCTGCAGAAGTATTGCTAATGGCTGCCACTGGAACATATTAATATGACATGTAAGTTGGAGAACGCAAAGGAGAGGTGCGTTTACATTTGAAGCTCTTGTTGGTAGAATCATTTGTCTGTGTTTGACTCGAGACCGTGGTGAAATCACAGGAGCGTTGTGCGCTTTAAACTCCCATAAACATGCATGTGGATCAAATTGAACAAAGATGCTTGAATGCGAAATGTTCTGTGAAACATTTGGCTTGGTGCAGGGACGCCTTGAGGCTAGGTGAGGTTTGAGTGGTCACGAGGTGGGTCAACACACACACACACACACACACACACACACACACACATACACACACACTTTCTCTTACTTTCTTATAGTGTTTTTTTTTTTACTACTGTGTCTTTCTTTGCAATCTGTGCCTATCTTTATCACTCTCTGTCTCATTGCTGTCTTCTGTTCTGGGACACTCTGATACTGAAACAGGTTCTAGCTAGAAAGGGGTTTTATCCCTAAAAAAGGAGTTCTTTGAGCGTTTACTGGTAAGAATTACTTAGAACACATAAAGAATCTTTTGCCTGGTGAAATATATCTGTGTTGGAAAAAGTGCTGCACATATTTTTTAAAGAATCATTCATAAAGGGTTCTATACAGCCAACTCTGAAGTTATTGGCATCCTTGGCAAAAATGAGTAAAAAGGTAAAAAAGTGCATTTTTTAACAAAAACATGTGTCAGAATAACTGGCAACCCTACATACCAAAAAAAATTCAGTTTCTTTTCAGCCCCTCCAGGGTCTTAGGTCCTCTGTTCTGGAGCTCAGCCCACTGGTTCACAGTAAGGTTTCAGAAGGCTGGGGAGCGATGCCAAAAGCATGATTTGGTGGCCACCATATTTTATGTGTGGATTTGAATGTATAGTTTGCATTGTCTACCCAGTGGAAGATCCAGCTACTATCTAGTTTTAAGTTCTTGCACTGGCAGCATTTATAAACATTAAACTGCCTTTCTAATTTGGTCAGTCTTAGCATTAATCTAAGTTCTTCTTGGTCATGCGACTGTCGTTTCTTCGAGAAGGCCATCATAAACCTTTTTACTGGTAAATATAACTGCAACAGTTGAATTTCACAGCCATCAGTCGGCGAGCGGCTTCCGCCAAGGCCACGTTACACCGTCAATTAAGACCAAGCTGACAACGGGTTGCTCCTGGCACCCAGCAAACATTCTTCACGCCCAGGCGTCCCATAAACCCAACTCTGGCACTACAAACAACCCAGCTCCATTCATCATCCGTCACTTAAGAATGGCTTGTCCTGAAGTGATAATTCCGAGTAGCTGAAGAATCAAATAAATAGTCCTGTAATCACACGCTTGCGTGAGAGCTTCTATTTCTGTCTCTTGCTAATGCCAATGACAGTGTCATAACAAGCACCTCACACAATGTATCACTTTTCGCTGGCTTCAGGCAGGACGGGCTTTGTCACTAGTATACAACCTGTCCTTAAATGCCGCTGTCAATCAAAGCTTTCCTAAACAAAATAAATAGTTAAGATGCAACAGGACACGCTGATATGCCCTGTTATAAATGGCAGTACAGCATTTATGAGAGAGGCGAGAAAAATTCTGGGGGTACTTGGTGAAGCCATTACAGCTCTGTTCCATGATGTGATGCTTTGGTGAAGAAGAAAGAGAGCAGAGAAAAGAGGAGAGGAAAACAGAGGCTGCATGAGAGAGGCTGCAGAGAAAATGCAAATATCTACTTCAACAATCACAATCTCCTCCAACCCCAAAAGTCACCAGTCCACCTAGACACGTTTTCTTAAGATCTCTGCTCGATCTGCAAGACTGATGTGGTTAACAAGTAAGAAGAGGTTTTATAAACTAATCAGCACTGCATAAACTGCATGCCCAAACCAACTTTCTTATGGGGTTTTGGACACTGTATGCACTGTATAGCACACCTTTTCAGAACACTTTTATTTTTGTGCAAAAGTTGCTTAAAGAAAACATGAGATTTTATCCTAATTGATGTCTAAAATTGTTAAGGTGTTTGCTATTCCGTAACGTAATTTTACAAGAATTAGACAACTGCGTTCTCACATATAGGGATCCATGTCTTGCTGCAGCCTGTTTTGAAAGTTTTGTGAAAACCTTGAGCGCAAGAAGAATATATTTTAGCTGTTTTAACCTCCGCTTTGGGGGAAAAAATCAATACTTATGCAAAAATTAAGAAGTTCATGTTTGGAAAGAAGCAAAGTACAATCTTGGATCACGGATGTGCGAAACAGTTACAGTTATATTAAATAAATTTAGAGACACAACTCATGCACACGTTTAGCATACAAGCCATATAAGACTGCGTGTAGGAATTTTTCTCTTCTATTTTAAAATCCATGATATCAAATATGTAATGTTTAATAATGCTCAATGGCCATCTTTAAAGACCCTTTTTTATTGTGAGGTAAACTTAAAGGGTACGGTACTACAAAAATCAGAATACATCAGTGTGATATCAAAAAAAAATGTCATTAATAGACTTTATTTACAGTACATGTTTAAGTCATTTACAAGCTTGATGTACACCCACTGTTATTGACGTTGTAAAATACTGTACATAAAATTTTTATATATATCTGAAATTCAACCCACTCCACTTAAAAGGAGATCATTGATGGAAATCTTTATATATATATATATATATATATATGTCACCCCAAGTCACTGCTATAAGAGGGGGCCATCAGAAACCATTTATGTCTTTCTAGGAAGTTCTGAGTAGAAACGCTCTGGCCCAGAGATTTAAAAAGGGGGGTCTCCTTTGACCCCTGCAATAAACCTAGCATTTCTTAGCCTGTCTTTGAAGTTTCAGAGCCACATTAGTGTCCAGCTAAAGACACTGGGTCAACCATGAACATAACATGAATTCGGAAAACTGTGGCCTCAGGTATCAAGTAGGTGTACTAAAGTAGAAACACAAAACTGAATATTGTTTAACAAAATTTGCTCAGTTCACCATATGCACTTGCTAGACTATAAGCTCCAGTGAGAACCCAACCTGCCTTAGCTGACTGGCTTTATTCAGAGCAAGAGCTAAATTAGTGCAAATCTGATTTTTTCACCCACATTAAAGTAGAAGGAAATCTAGCTGAGGAAAGTTTATTTGAGCCTGTGTTATTTCTCCATATATATCAAGGGACAGCGGTTGCTTGATGAACAGAATCCTTGTGCGATGGTCACTCTGATTGCGGCTATGGTTCGTTACGTAGAGTAATCAGACAAGAAATCAGATTTAAAACAACAAATGAGACAGCTGCCGAGCCAGGCTGGCCATTTCAGAAGACCACGGTTTATTTAATCAGGCCATCGAAGGCTAATAGATGGCTCTCATTACAGTAGCTCTGCCACAGAGGAGCATTCACACTCCTGGGCACACAAAAACACACGCCTCACATTTACTACCTACACATTAAAAGCAGCTCTAACACACAGGCACGCACACACATACACACTTTCAAAAGGCTTCTGAGAGCAGATGTTCAGTTTTCACACACACTCACAGCTTGACACATAACGCCTTATGTATACAGGGTCCGAGACACACATCCTTACACACCTGCAAAAATATACAAGGGAAATAGTGATCTTATGGCTTCCTTCATAATTACAGAGTAGAGACAGCAAGTCCCCAACCCCCTCAAATCACCTGTCCGGCCCCTCCCTGCCACTTGCGCTCAATTGGCCCCTGAATTCCTGAAAATGAGGGAGACCCTGAGAGTAGCTCAGATCTAGGCACTCCAGCAGTGAGGTGGTCTCACCATAAAAATATCTTCTCAGATACACTTGGTCTGGACTCTGCATTGGTCCAAAACAGCTTCACCCATGCCACTCAGTCAGGCATTACATAAATATCCCAAAAATATATACACTTTCATAATTTTTAGTACTATGCTAAAAAAATACATCACACAAGGTAGTTTTGGTTTGGAAACTAAAAGGAATACGATTATTTAAAAATAATGTTTTTGATTTTATTTTCATAGCTTCCTATTACTCATCTGAAACCTGTGGAGGTTCACAGTAGTAGCTACTGTAAACATTTAATGCACACATTCAATCTACACCCAGTTAGCATTCACACTCTTTATGATGAGCTGGTACAGCGGGTTTTTCAAGTGATTCCCAAGACCTTTGTCCTGGCATTCATGTGATCTGACTTTTAAATGTACCTACCTAAACCATGAGGTGGTGTAGTGGTAGGATCTCCTGAGTACCACCAGCACTACTACCACTGGGTTCCTGTGCAAAACCCTTCATCCCAGGTTGCTCCAGGGAGACTGTACCTGTAATTAGAAAATGTAAGTTGCTCTGGATAAGAGCATCTGCTAAATGCCAGAAATGTAAATGTAAACAGGCATGCACCTGGCCATCCAGATTGTTAAAAAAAAATAAATTCTTCAGTTACTCCATGCCCTGTCCTGTCACTTACAAGCCCACTGCAGTGACTTCTGACAATATTGCCCCAGCATGGGCACTCCAACTGCAGCAGCATGGCCCCATATCTAAAACTGCAGTACCACTGTGTATTCTGGCACCTTTCTATCACAACCAGCATAGTCAGCAGTTCGTGCTACAGTAGCTCTTCTGTGGGATTGAGGCAGAGAGGCTGCTAGCCATGTGCATTAACCAGCCCTGGGTGCCCATGACCCTGCTACCAGTTCACCAGTTGCCCATCCTTTGACCAGTTTTAGAAGGTACTGCATACCAAGAACATCCAACAAGACCTGCTGTTTTGCAGACACTCTGACCCAGTCATCTTGCCATCAAAATTTCGTCCTTGTCAAAATCATTAAGATCTTCACGCCATTTTTCCTGCTTCCAACCCATCAACTTCAAGGACTGAGTGTTCACTTACTCTCTGATGTACCCTTTGACATTTGCCATCGTAATGTGATGATCAAAGTCATTCTGTCAGTATTTATAATGGAGTGACTTATTAGTGCACATATCTATCCTATGGAGAGTGTTACTCATTTCTGACTTGGGGATGGATGCAATTCAGAATCTGCTAAGTCGCAATCACTTGCGGAATCTGAGCTTTTCCATTAAGCAGCAGCGAAGCTACATTTTAGCTGCTGGAAGGTCCGGATCATGCTGGAACGTGAATATCTGGTTTGACAATAGTTTGTTGCTTTTTGTGACACGCTCTTTTGTCCTTGCTCATGTAAACTCATTGCTGGTGCTCAACAGCTCAGTTAAGAAAAAGAAAAAAAGAAGCCAGTGCATGCCATTAAGGTTAGGACCTGGCTGTGTATGTGTGTGTTTTTATGACTGTGGGGCTAAAATGCTGGCTCTGTTGTTTGCAATGTGTTTGTTTTTCAAGCTCCTCCTTAGCCCAGATTGTTGCTGGATGTGTTAACTAGCATTCCGTCAGACTTTAAAAATAAATGTGGAATACTTTGGAGAAGAGGCAGCACAAGCAGCTTACATTCAATACATCAGCACTGGGGGACTTAAGAATCAGTTAAAGGCACAAAAATACAACGACAGAGTTTAAACTCAAAGCTTTTGCTGTGCTGAAGTAGTCTAGTGCAGGAAAAAGATAAGTGTTTGTGTAAATGTCCTCTCCTCTCACCCGTTCCTCCTCATAATTCAGAGGTGGAGTGAATAATATAGTAGAGGTGCAGGGGTTAAGACATTTATGCTGGAGAAGCCTTAAGAGATCATAACAAACCAGCTGGAATCATTACATGGGTCACTGAAAGACATTTATCACTGTAGCTCCTGTTGTTTCGAGAGTCCCTTCCCTGCACAGTTTTCATAGGCAAGACATGGGAAAATAGGAATAAAAACAAAAATAAGCAGCAAGATGGTGTGAATATTTACACCTATGGATTATCCCAAATTTTTTCCTACACCCCACAGAGTACGACCAGACAGCAGCAAGTAAATAGGTTCATGGGTTGAAGTAAAACTCCCTCTGTTTTCAAATGATGCTACTTGAAACCATTATCAAGACAAAACATTTCATCACCATCTTTTTCCTTTAATCTTTTTTTGCTTTTTATATCATCAGACATGTCATCATGTACAGACCAATAGCAGTGCTCTAAAATGACTTGGAAAAAAAAAGATCTCCTTGAAAGACCCAAGTTCGGAGATACAAGGTTTGGTTTCCATAAATGGACCATTTTTAGCTGTTCCTCTCTTTTTTTTTTAGTGTTCGGCTCTATTGGTTCACCACTTTGATGGCTGGTTACACCTCCCTCCCTGGTTTTTGATCACCTAACCCTGTTTTACGCTTGAAAATAAAACTTCCTGAAGGTTCCTGGCAGGCGGGTCCAGCTCTAAAACTCTTGGCAAAGAACCTTCACGAGCGGATGCACTTTAGGTCTTTGGTTCTTAAAAAGAACCAAACGTGGATCATCGATGGTATGCTTCTGAGAAGGCACTCATGGCTGTGGAAATGATGTTTCCCTAAACTGGGAACTTCTCAGGAGAGGGGGAAAAAACACTCTAAACATTTGATAGGACTTGTTGAGTGCTTGCTGACCATTTCTATTGTAACCAAGATGAAGACCTGCTATTATGATCTAGCACCCCTGCCCCAATACCCACCTGAACGGACAGCCTCATACCTGTGCAGGTCAGCAAAGTCTTGGAGTCTCCGCTGGCCTCGCTCTGCAGTTCTCAGAGATGAATCTAAGCAAACGGTCCACTGCAGTTGCGCAACGCGTCCCAGGAACCTGCTCACCTGGCTGTGCGCAAGTCTGGCAGCTCTACGACCACGACGTCCTGCCCAAGAAGCACTGCAAGATTTACAACTGTTCCTCAACCCGAGAGCTACCTAAACAGAGGCACCCTTTCCAGTTCCCCAGGCTTGAGAGGATCCGCTTACAAGACCACCACTGTAGGTATGACTATCCTGCAGAACATGAAACCGGACAGAAGACATGAGTAATAACTGCACTCCTGGTGATGCACACCCACACTAGCAGGGAGGAAACTGTCAGTGCGATAGGTATCTCTCTTTTTATCTCAGTCCGTCAGTGGAGGGTGTCAGGCGATAGGAAAAGGAAGAGAGACGCTCTTTCCCTTTCTCGATCGCTCTCAAAGCAGCAAGGCGAGAGGGAGTTAAAGAAAAGCAAAGAAAGAGGGAGGAAAAGCGAGCGAAGGGGTCGCGCGGAAAGTTTCCCGGGAGCCGAACTCACCCACTCTCTCGCCGGACGGTTTCCCAGGAAAGCGGGCGCTCTCCGCCTTCGCTCCGGTCCCTCTGGCTGCGGGGGCACAGCTCAATTCTCTCTTTTCTTCTCCCTCCCTCCTTCCCTCCCTCCCTCCCTCCCTCTTTCCACACTCACACTCTCTCCATGTCTCTCAGTAAGAAATAATTACGCTCCCCGATTCATAAACGCCGCCCGGGTCACGTGACCCGACCCTTCTAAAATATACAGCCCTCTTGCATTTTCTTCTTTTCTTTCTTTTTTTTCTTTTTCTTCCTTTTCTTCCTCTCTCCCCGAGACCCAAAAATGCCTAGAGGGAAGAAAAGAAGGAAAAGAAGAGGGGGGTGGGGTGGGGGGACGTTTCTGTTTTTAATTCTCCCTCTCCTGTTTTCTTCACCTCCTTCTCCCTGTCTTGGAGAAACTGACAAACACTGAACAATGCAGGGATGTTTTTTCTTTTTTTAAGCATGGCAATAAGGAACTCATTTAGAAGTGCTGGAAACAGGCTGACCAAAGCCACAGCAACCCAACCTCCCGTCCACCCCCCTCCAGCATCATCCCTCCATCACATAAAAACATTAGCCATAATGCCTAATATAGTGAAGATTCTACTGGTGCTCCCCAAAATAACGCTCATCCATCCAGGCGTGGACTATGAAGGTGTGCTGGGGACCAAGATGTTAGCATCAGTCCAGTAAGTTCCCATGGTTCAGACTAGTGTGTCCAGCACATCTCACAGATATTTGATCAGATGGAAAGTTGGATACCATGACCTCTGATCCTCAAACCTTTTCTGATGATCGTAAAGATCCTACTGAAAAAGGTCAAGAAGGGGAAACTTACGCTCCCTCAATGCTAAAGTAGGTGGTATATATCCAAAGGTAACTCCTACATGAAGGCCAGCCTCCAGCAGAACATTGCCCAAAGTGTCACGCCACCTCCGGCAGCTTCGGGAGAGCATCATTGTGTCACTCATCTTCACCAGATTAGTGCAAACCTTCCAAAAACAGTCTTCATTTTGGCGGGTGTCTTTCTTCCATTGCTCCATGGCTCAGTTCTGATGATCACATGCCCACCCCACTATAGGTGCTTTAGATGTGGTCAGGGGTTAGAAAGGCCTTTCTGACTGGTCTGATGCCACATGCAGTAGCTGTCCTTCTAAGAACACCTTTGGTAGGAACTAACTAACTTAAATGTATTAAAATCCTAAATGATGTATTGAGTGAATTATATGTATTCATTTTCATGTGCTGGTGCTGCCAATGCTGGATGTTAACTATTCTCTTAAGTCAGCTGAAAGACACTCATGACAATTAGCATGGTACAGAGTGAGGGGAGAGGGGGAGGACCCTTTCACCAACCCAGAGTGAGGCCTGTGAAAGCATGGATCACACTTATATTCTATAATTGAAATTTCAAGGGTTACAACGCTACTTCTACTGACAGAGCAAAGCATATCTCCAAAATGGCACATTTACAGGAGTAAGAATAAAAGATTAACTATAACATAGATTTTTTCCAACTGCTTTTGGGTCACCTCTGATGATTCATTCATTATGAAATTTTAACCAGAAGGAAAACCTGAACAGCAGTTATTTACATCTCATTTAAATTAATTATTTTCTCTTAAATTACTGATTTGTTTGGCAAACATCTAATCTCAAGTTTATCTGATGCATTGCATCCAACCTGATGAATAATTACACCCTCTATGAATGACTATGAATGCATCTAAATGTAAAAAGGATGTTCTATAAATAAAGTTATTATATTGTTTCATTATTAAATGTTGTCAGATTGACTTTGAACTGAAAACACACCGTTTTAAAGTGAACATACCTTCACATGAAAAGACCTTTCTAGTTGTATCATCTATTTTGTTGAAGTGCAAACACACTCTACATGGAATAGTCTTAAAATAATATTTATTATATATATTATATATCATTATTTACTGTTTTTTTTCCCAATATGTTAAATTCAGCATATAAACAGACCCTATGCATTGAAATCTCCCTCTTTGGAGGATGTGCACTTGTGTTTGCCTAGAAAATCAATACCTTTTAAGCCATCCTTGGTCTGATGCCCAATAGCACTTAGCTCATTCTGAATGGGTAGGATCACTTAGTATGAAGCTATTCAGCATCAACCGACAACAGAATTAGCAGTTAGTGTTCTCCTCCAAGTGTGTTGAGCTTCCCAGTTATGTTTCAAAACCTCTAGTGGTGCGTTACGTTGTATGAGTGGGGAGCCCTGGGTCTGTGGCGGAAACTAAGTAAAACTAACAAAACAATGAATAAGTAAATAAAATTAATAGAAATTATTTACTAGATCTGTATGCAGGATTGATTTAAAATAATTAAAGGGTCAAAAGTATTGAATCGTGTATTTCTAATTAAGCACTGTTTTAAAGGATTAGTAGGCCTGTAGCCTGCATTTTTACCAAATGATACCACCCCCCCCCAATGCCAAGCTCCTTCAAGCTCAAACATTTGACAGCATACATTTTCTGTTGAGCTCAAATGTTGGTCATTAGACCACAATAAGTACTTTAACAGGCATTTCAGAGGCTGGGTGATGCTTTTGGATCATGTTTTTGTTAAGACAGCAGATGTGTATTTATACATGGCTCTTATATTTGTTATTTAATGCCCATTGCTCATTAGAATACATGCACTTATGTGAATTATAGACTTACAAAGCTATAGGGCCTCCTTACATTACAAAACACAATGGCTTTCAAATCCCTAAGATATATTCTTCAATAATTGAATAAAGGCAACACATGAACTCTGCAAAGGAGTAAGATTTTCAGATTTTAGAGCAGCTTCACAAATGAAAAGTGGGCTCAGAGGACAGGAAGTCGCCACAGAGGTGGTAGAGAGGGTGTGCCTGTGCATATGCCTCTTTCTGTATGAGCTCATATGGTTTAGCTCTAAACTGGGTGTAGATTGTGTTAGATCTTACTTGCATGGAGAGAGCACCCCATGATGGGCTGTTTGTGGTTCTGGGTGTGTGCCCTTGGCTGTTCATGCATCTGAAATTCTGAAATGTATGGTCCAAAACTTGCCCAAAACCTCATTATAGTGACACACCTTACCTAGTTCTCCTTTCATAGTGCCACCTTTTAGCAGAGGAGTGGGCACAAAGTTTTATTTCAAGGTTCCAACCTGGGCACCTTTTTGAAATGAACATGTCCAAAGCCCTGAAGATACAGTGCAATGCATAAAGCAGTATTTTGATGACAAATCAGTCACTTGATTTTTTGCTTGAATCAGATACAATTGTGCAGCGACGACATGTTTTGTGTTCAAAGTTTGCTCCATTAGTTTTGCTATGAACAATTCTAATATGGCAAACAAGCAATGAAACCAAACATCAAACATGTCTAATCTCATTGAGGTGCTGTCTCTTACTGACATGTTTATGTGGTTTATGACACTATATGACAAATGTTTCCTATAAAAATGGATAAAGGTACATGATATAGATGTAAATATAGTTCATATAGTCATATCAAAACACCAGCAGCAGTGACCAACTTAACGTCTAAACTGAATGCTTTTGTCCATTTTTGGAAATGACAGTATGTCATACAGTGCCTGAAACCACAAAAGTAAATGGGCTCCAATGTGAGGAAGGGCTGGGTGGGCATTTTCCACCCTGGATTTTGTGTCACCCTTCCAAGCATGCAGGCAACTAATTTGAGAGCTATATTTTTTCAGCCTTCCTCGTGCCATTTCCTCTCAGCTATTCACCAAAAATGTTTTCTGCTTGGCTCTTTGCATCATATCAAACTTTTGCTTTTACAAGGTTCCTTTTTTTAAACGTGCGGGCAATTTAACGCAACAATCTGCTGAAGGAGCAGCTCATTTTAATAGCGCCTACTGTGAGAGATGAGCAACATCCAAATATACATATTATTTGTTTTAAAATAAGTTTTTATTTCCCTCTTTTGGCTTCTCCCCACCATCTCTCATTGCAGCTTTTCAAGTATCACTGAGATTTTTGGTTTTGCTGTTCAATATTTAGATATGCAGTTTGGCACTAACCTTTGCCCAAGGATAAAGTGCCATGCCAACTTGCAAAAATTGTACAGTGTACCCAGGAATGGGTTGAGGAACAAAACTGTTCAAGGTGTTGTCTTGGCCTCCAAATTCCCCAGATCTAATCAAGCATCTGTGATCAGAAGATCAGAAGATACCACAGCACACGTTCAGAGGTAGAGTCTATGCTTTGTTGTGTAAGAGTTGTCTTGGTGGCAAGAGGCAGACCTAAACAGTATTAGGCAGTTAGATTTTATGCTATATGTAGTTTAAGATACTACTGGTTACTTTGCTACCTCCTTTACCAATACAAACTCAAAATGAAGGCAAAATTAGGATTTGTCTTTAGAATGGACATCATTTTAAAAATATTTCCCCCCTTTCTGTGAATGGTGCCCATTCCTCGATATTGCAAAGGATGCCCTGAATTGTTAAGATATACTTTGGCAATCTCTTAGAGCCTGTGTACATTGAGCTACCACAGTCTTGGCCTGATTAGACTAGTCATTGATAGCTCAGACCATTTCAGGAAGTGATTTGAGACACACTGGGGATGGCAAGTATAAACATATCAATATCCTCAAGCATCATATGTCATTTAATTCCTCCCAAAAGGAAACATAAGTACAGAAATTGAGGTAAAGTTAATTTGAGATAAATCCTTCATTTGTAGACCAAAAGAATTCCAGTAAATGGAGTCAGTTCCCCCCCATTCAGTCCTTTAATTTGTTTTGCTGATATTTATAACCGACAAATCATTACATATAATTAAAATCTAATTTTGGACCATTTATCACAAATTTAACTAAAAAAGAGTCCATGCATAAATCTTACATGGATTTTGTCCAAGGTAATGAAGCTCGAGTCTCAAACCGCTGTTCACAAAATACAACACTCTCAGCATAAATGATTCACTATAGTATCAAAATGGTTTTGTGATTATACTTCTTTTTTTCAGTGTAAATCTTTTTGGTTATGTAGATAACCATCTTTAAAGAACCACATTCATTCAAGTTATGAAGAAGAAAGGAAGCAGCAATTAGACACCCAAAAATCTTAAGCTTAAATATTTAAATGATTCATTGATGTGTGAACTGAAAGTGAAACTGGCTATTTTGTTGTTGTGAAGACACAGCAGGGCAGCACACAGTGAACCACAACAAAATGCTTCTCTCTGTAACCCTGAAGAGGAGCAGCGGGCAGCAATACACGGCGCACCTGGGAACGGTGATGGGGACGCCACCTTGCTCAAGGGCACATCAGGGTAACTTACTGGTCTGCACTCAAACCCAGAACCTTGCAATCATGCGGCTTAGGCCTTAAGCACTAGGCCAATGCTAGTCCAGATCAATCAGCAAACGTAGTCTGTCAGTACTAGACGTTCTTCCGCTGAGTTTCCACATTTGGGGAATTCGCAGGGGTTAATAAGAGGGTCAACTGCTGAGCCTCACCAAGGCAAACCACCTTCCTGATCATGGGATCTCCCTGCCAGGTGTATGCTTGTATAAATAACCATTTACTAAATGATCTCAAGAAGAGCAGTGAAAATCATATTGTACCTTGCTGAGATGTGGCCGATTTCAAAGAACCTAAAAGAACCTGAATCTGACCCTATCCTTTAACAAATCTAGCATCTAATAGCACATACTCACATGTGATGCCATGTGAGTAAAGGGTAATTTCAGTGATTTTTCTGCATTTCATGATGTCTGATGTGAAAATGTTCATATTAGTGGAATTTAAACCATAAGCCATTACTTTACCAGGGTAGTTGCGATGTCTGCTACACTAATACAGCTATTGGATTTATGGTGGTAGCGTTTTATTAAGGGTATACTTGTGATGAATCTAAAAAGTAAGTTTTTTCTTGGTACTTTTTGGCCTTGTATCCACTTTTGAAAACTATCACAAAACAATGGTTGGGTGTCGGGGGTGTATTTCTAACTGAATCATGTAATAACTTTCTGCGAGGAAGCTTGAAGAAACATTAAATACTCCAGATGTCTGTTTCCCATCACCGCCCATATAAACAATTCTGCCTTGTTAGGTTTCTCTAAAATGGCACATTCCACACCAAACCACTATGAATGTCTCGTACATTGTGACCCTTTAATAAATCAGACATCAGACAGTTTTCTTTAAGATAAATGAATAAAAAATCTCTTACTGTAAATCATTCGAAACGAGATCATAACCAGGAGAAAAAAAAAGCAGTATCTTAGTCTTAATATAATTTAAACATATACCATTTGGACTCAAAAGGTTTAAAAGACATTTTCGGATCCTTTTTTTTTCTAAAAGGCAGAGTAATGAGAACTGAATGCACTGGCAGGAACAGGGCGACCACAGCATGGTTGGCATCAGGTCTTAGAACACAGTCAACAGGAAGTGGTTGACTTTGCCACACTTCACAGCGAGTTCACTAT